>OY747717.1:46256443-46651443 GCA_963556495.2 Valencia hispanica | reverse complement strand
GCAATAAATAAAAATATAAATAAAATGTGGTAAACAGATGAACAAATACATGAGTGCAGCTTATAATCAGTGTAAGGTATAAGAAGTGATTCAGGTTTTTAGGCATAGTTAAAATCCCAAACAGAAGCTGAAGATACCTCAATAGGTCACTGATCCTCCTTCATGGTACGCCAGTCTCCTTCTAATCGGAGAAATACGCTGGTTAGTAGAATCTGATGCAGCAAATAACATGAGGAAGATTAAATGGTATTTAAAGCACTGAATGCATATGCACAGCCTGCATGGGGCTGCATGATACAAATGACAAACTGGTATGTAAAGGGGGGGGCTGCATCCTGGTTGCAACTCTATTGCGAAACTATGATCTAAAAGGGGCTTTAATCTGCCCCATTGACTCATTGGCTACTAGTTGCCAATGAGTCACTCATGTCCGGCAGTGGCTTACATTAAGCAATGATGAAGATAGGTTCATTTGTTCCATTCTCAGAGGAAGGCTAGAGAGAAGGCATCAGTCCCAAAAAGAAAGACATCTAGAAGCTATGCATAGCATGGCTGCCCTGTCCATGGCCTGGTGACAGAGGAATTTCAAGTAGCAATGAGTGTCATTAAGTCAGTCACACAGATAGATCTGTCTAAAGTTTAAAAGGAAACACGCTGCTATGTCTCTCTGCAAATTGGACTTCATCTCAATCAAGCTGGCAGCTGTCTTTTATTCTCCAACATTTCACACAGATCATTGCAAACATTAACAATCATACACCATCTGATCATCTAGACCCAGTCACTATCGCCACACTTCCCCCTGGAACACTACGTGCTTCCCTGGACCTGGATTTTCAGCTTTGTCCAACCACTCTGTGGCTGTTATCGTAACCTCCAGAATTACTTAAAAACTTTAGTGTCAAACCTCTCATAATTCATGAATTATGGATTAATACAAGTTCAAACTACATCTAAAAATGTCCCTGTTGAAAATCAGATCGGTTAAATCCGACTATTTATGATATGATTTTAGATTAGAGTATTGATTGCATCTCTTTCACAGTAACTTGCTTTAACATAAATGCACCTGCTGCTCTTATTGAAGTTTCACCTCCAAACTACAGTTCTACATTCAGAGGAGGAGGAAAAGGACAAGGTACAGCCAGCATTATCTCCAGTAAACCTCGTTTAAGAATAATAGGTGGAGAAAAGTGTCAGGTGTGATGTGTGATAAAAGGGTTTCAGCAAGAATGAAAAGAAAGGTGTAGAAGACAGTAGTGAGACCAGCGATGTTGTATGGTTTAGAGACAGTACCGATTAGGAAAATACAGGAGGCAGAACTGGAGGTTGCAGAACTCAAGATGTTGAGGTTCTCTTTGATAGTGATGAGGATGGATAGCATCCGGAATGAGTACATCAGAGGGACAGCTCATGTTAGATGTTTTGGAGGTAAAGTCAGAGAGATGGTTTGGACATGCTTACAGGAGAGACAATGATTATATCGGTTGAAGGATGCTGAGGTTGGAGCCACCAGGCAGGATGCAGAGAAGAAGACCAAAAAGGAGATTTATGGAGGAAAGAGGACATGACGTTAGTTGGTGTGAGGGTTAGAGTATGCAGAGGATAGAACTAAATGGAGACAGATGATTCAAACCCTGAAGGGAAAAGCCGAAAGAGAAAAAGAAGTTTGACTTTTAGCAGTCCTTCTATGGTGCATTACTGTTTCTAGACCATCACAATACGGGGCCGCTTTTAACTCGGACTTTTCCTATGATTTTTCTGTCAATCACATGAAGTATTCCTGAATCTTCATCTTCAATCTGACGAGTGTAGAGCTGCTGAAACTCTGAACTGCTTTAAATTGAGACTAAAAACCATCTGTTTAGAATTGCCTTTGAGTAAATGCTTGATGTCATATGTATGAAATGTGTTCATGTTCTCTTGCTTTTTTGATTTGTGTATCATGTGTAATGTGTTTCTGTTACTTTTCAATGTTATATTCCATGTGTTTTTTTTAATCACCAAATCATGTAAAGCACCTTGAATTACCCTGCTGTTGAAAGTGTGCTATACAAATAAAATTGCCTTGCCTTACTCTGATCAGCGCTGCTGACTTGACTCTGTGTCAGCTTAGAGTCAGTTATGGGAAGCCATCAGTATCAAAAATAAGGCGTGTATTAAAACCTTATTAAGGTGTTACCCTCCAAGGCGCATGTTAACACCTATGTCAAGGTGTTAACATGCGCCTTGGAGGTTAACACCTTGACATACCATGGCTTGCCATAGTCAGTATGTCACTACCATGGGCACATGGCCCCGCTCCTCTCCTAACGAGGCTGCTCTGTACAAATGCATGCACAGAAAACGGCATAGCGCCAAACCAGAAGATATATTGCAATTATCAACATTTTGACAGAAATCAATGGATAATAGAAAAATGACAAAAAACATGTTGCAACTCCTTAGCTTTTTCTAGAGAGGGGCAACGGGTAAGAATTTATCTTTGTAAAATGGAGTAATTCACAAAGGGAAATGCTGATCATGCATAATTTTATCTTTAGCTGTCCTGTTGGTAGCAAACTATTTATCCTTAGTAAGAACATTTGCTAAGGAAATTGCTGAAAAGTTACTAATACAACAGCAACAAAATAACTTTTTAATTACAGAGCACAGTCCAAACAAGAAAAAAAAAACTTGATGTGGGAAACACTAATACAGCAATGTTGACTAAAAAATTGGATTTATTGTTGTTCCTTTCTGTATCTATATACACTACCGTTCAAAAGTTTGGGGTCACCCAAACAATTTTGTGTTTTCCATGAAAAGTCACACTTATTCACCACCATACGTTGTGAAATGAATAGAAAATAGAGTCAAGACATTGACAAGGTTAGAAATAATGATTTGTATTTGAAATAAGATTTTTTTTACATCAAACTTTGCTTTCGTCAAAGAATCCTCCATTTGCAGCAATTACAGCATTGCAGACCTTTGGCATTCTAGCTGTTAATTTGTTGAGGTAATCTGGAGGAATTGCACCCCACGCTTCTAGAAGCAGCTCCCACAATTTGGATTGGTTGGATGGGCACTTCTTGCGTACCATACGGTCAAGCTGCTCCCACAACAGCTCAATGGGGTTCAAATCTGGTGACTGCGCTGGCCACTCCATTACCGATAGAATACCAGCTTCTTCTCTAAATAGTTCTTGCACAATTTGGAGGTGTGTTTTGGGTCATTGTCCTGTTGTAGGATGAAATTGGCTCCAATCAAGCGCTGTCCACTGGGTATGGTATGGCGTTGCAAAATGGAGTGATAGCCTTCCTTATTCAGAATCCCTTTTACCCTGTACAAATCTCCCACCTTACCAGCACCAAAGCAACCCCAGACCATCACATTACCTCCACCATGCTTAACAGATGGCGTCAGGCATTCTTCCAGCATCTTTTCAGTTGTTCTGCGTCTCACAAACGTTCTTCTTTGTGATCCAAACACCTCAAACTTGGATTCATCCATCCACAACACTTTTTTCCAGTCTTCCTCTGTCCAATGTCTGTGTTCTTTTGCCCATCTTAATCTTTTTCTTTTATTGGCCAGTCTCAGATATGGCTTTTTCTTTGCCACTCTGCCCTGAAGCCCAGAATCCCGCAGCCGCCTCTTCACTGTAGATGTTGACACTGGTGTTTTGCGGGTACTATTTAATGAAGATGCCAGTTGGGGACCTGTGAGGCGTCTGTTTCTCAAACTAGAGACTCTAATGTACTTATCTTCTTGCTCAGTTGTGCAACGCGGCCTCCCACTTCTTTTTCTACTCTGGTTAGAGCCTGTTTGTGCTGTCCTCTGAAGGGAGTAGTACACACCGTTGTAGGAAATCTTCAATTTCTTAGCAATTTCTCGCATGGAATAGCCTTCATTTCTAAGAACAAGAATAGACTGTCGAGTTTCAGATGAAAGTTCTCTTTTTCTGGCCATTTTGAGCGTTTAATTGACCCCACAAATGTGATGCTCCAGAAACTCAATCTGCTCAAAGGAAGGTCAGTTTTGTAGCTTCTGTACCGAGCTAAACTGTTTTCAGATGTGTGAACATGATTGCACAAGGGTTTTCTAATCATCAATTAGCCTTCTGAGCCAATGAGCAAACACATTGTACCATTAGAACACTGGAGTGATAGTTGCTGGAAATGGGCCTCTATACACCTATGTAGATATTGCACCAAGAATAGTCATTTACCACATTAGCAATGTATAGAGTGTATTTCTTTAAAGTTAAGACTAGTTTAAAGTTATCTTCATTGAAAAGTACAGTGGTTTTCCTTCAAAAATAAGGACATTTCAATGTGACCCCAAACTTTTGAACGGTAGTATATATATATATATATATATATATATATATATATATATATATATATATATATATATATATATATATATATATATATAGCTCTGATAGCTTCTTTAACTCCCGTTCCCCCTGCAGACAGATTTCCTCATTGGAGAAGTGCTGCTATAGACAGGAAGGCTGAATGCTTCCACTGCTGTTCCACTTGTTGATTTGGTTTTATTACTATATGTGTGACCTGTTTTCTGTTGGTTAGTTGCACACTTTGATTGGATTTAATTGGATTTAGTAATTTTATAGAAGGAAGAAAAGATTAGCAACAGACAGAGAAGGAGATTTTTTGGTGCTAGAGATTCCTAACCAAGTAAACACTTTTGCAACACTCTTGATGAATCATGACTTGATGTAGCCCAGTTGTTTGCATAAGGACATTTAGTTTGTGTTTTGCATTATTAGTTTACAATAATAATACTTTGCACACTTAATTCTGATGTCATGATTTAGTAGATGGTAGGAGAGATGCGCTAAAGAGAGGAGCTGGAGCCACAGCTCCAGCAGAAGCACCAGCATCATCATTAGGCATGTGAACTGGTAACAATTAAATATTCTAACATTGTGTTATAGATCATTAATAAGAAAAGGTCCTTTAATTCCAACTATCATAATACCTATTAAAATATAGATAGAAGGAAATTTAAAACAAGTCAATAACAGTGTATCCTTGAAGACATAATACATGAAATAAGCCTCATATGCTCATTTACTATTTTAGCATTACTGACAGAGCCAACCAGACTAACCAAGACAGAACCAATGATGAGAGAAGACCAAGTGATGAGAGGGAGAAGAGGAGAGACAACAGCTAGAGATAAAGACTGAGAGAAACAGCAATAGTGTATTAATGATAGTATGTGCACGGTGTTTGTGAGCAATCTAATTCTAAATAAAAAAATGGGGAGTTCACTGGTGGAAGGAGAGAGATGGAAAAAGCAAAGAGAAATGGGAAAAAGAAATGGACATTCAGATATAGAAGAGAAAAGAGAGAGCAACAGAAGCAGGTGAAGAAAGAGTGATTGAACTAAACTATTGTTTGGTTTTCCTGTCTTATGATGTAATTTTCCAAAACACAAAACATTGAACATTAAACGTTAAATTGAACATTAGATCTAAAATAATAAGCCATTGTATATTAGATGACATATTACACTGTTATGACATGCATGCATTGAAAATAAATTATAATTTAGAAACCTTACTATGTATGTATTTTCTTCTAAACATTTCACATCTTGTCTGGGAAAAGCCCAGGTACTCCTTAAAGGCAGGAGACGCCCCTGGGCCCACCTGTGTAATATTCATGCTGTCTAATCATTACCTTGATATGTCACACATGTAAGGTGGGATGGATTATCTTGGCGAAGGAGAAGTGTTCACTAACACAGATCTAAACAGATATGTCAACAATATTTTAGATGCATGGGTCTTTTGTGTATATAGAAAATGTTTCAGGTCTTTGAGTTCAGCTCATGAAAAATGGGAGCAAAAATAAAAGTGTTGCCTTTATATTTGTGTTTAATAGAATTACTTGTTTTGCGTTTATTGAACTTGATCTTTATTTTGTGTCCTGGGTCAATGTCTGACCTGTTTTAACCTGTGTAATAATACCTTTTGTCCTACATCAGACTGTATAAAAATAACATTTGACTGACTGACTGACTGATTGGACTGAAAATACATACAGCATAAATACACTAATCTGTTTTTGTCATTCGTTCTATTTATCTTGGGCAGATTTTATGAATCCAACTTGTAGCCAGGCTGTGTATGACACGTCGGACCTTCAGGATATATGAACACAGCCGAACATCTTTGCTCTGGGTCAAAGGAGGGAGCAACTTTAAAAACGGAAACAGCAGGTAACCTGTCAAAAAAGAAGCTATGAAAAGATTCCAATTCATACCACTCAGGTAAACACAAGCTGAATAGTTTCAGATTTCAAAATAGCTATGACAAAATACATGAGACAAATAATGAAATGATGGCCTGAACTTCTCCTAAAAACGTTTAATAAGTTTTCATGTAAACTACAGAGAAGACCGGAGCAGCAGCAGCATGTAGTGTGATGAGACCAGGGCTTTCTACCAGTGACTGTCTCTACCAAGCTGCTGCTGCTGCTGCTGCTGCTGCTGCTGCTGCCACAGAGGACACCACGTCACAGCTGACACGTGACTCACTTTAGGCAGATATCTGACCTTAAATGACCAGGCATTCTCAGGATCAACCTGATCTGATCTGATCACCGCCCACCCTGCAGCATCACGCTACCTGTTCTGATCAGCACCGAGCTGTGCTCACACATTTTACTATGAACAACACACGTGTGCTCTCCCTACACGCGTTCATTCAGAGTCAACCGAATCAATTCAGAGGCGTGTGTGTTTCCTGGCTGCTGTAGACGGTCACTTGATGGCCCAGATACCCGCAGCTTCCACCTTCAGCTAGATCCGCTCCACCGACCCGTTAGCTCGGCTAGCTAGCTGCTTGTCTTACCTGAGACAGAAACACAAGCTCCCAGACAGTTCTTCACACGACCAGTACCTCCCGGTCAGCCTCCGTGGCCGCGCCGCTCCGTGAAGGCTGCAAACTTTCTGAATGAGAAGATCTGTGATCTGTGAAGTGATGGGGAGGAAATCTGACAGCGTTTCCTCTAAACTAGGTCAAACGTCGCCGCTCCCCGGCCGTCTCTCCTGCCAGCTCCGACCGACGACATGTGATCATATCTGATCAATATACACACCTAGAAGAAAGTCCCACATGTCCACTTCAGCCTGGTGCGGCACATTATTTAATAACTATATGAAATGATCATCAGAACCCGAAAACAGACTCAAAGCTGTAAATAAATGTGCAGATTCTTTCAACCTTTCAGTAAAAACCCCTGCTCTAAATTACTACACTATGTCTTCATCTCTGAAATAAAGGTTTTGCATTTAGTTTTTCAAATTTTCACTATATATATATATATATATATATATATATATATATATATATATATATATATATTTCAAGCCTTTATTTGAGCTAACTTTCTAGATTAAGGCACATAGTTAATGAAAACCTACATTTCAGCCACTCAAGGTGAGAGTTTCATACAAGAGGCAGGAAGGCTTCCTTCATGGGGCAGGGTGAGGAGTTCAGCCAGGTAGGAGCAGCTCCTGCTGCTGCTCCTCTGTTACTAAACAGGTCAGTTGGGACGGTTCAAGCTCCTGAGCAGGATGCATCCTGGACACCTCCTTTGGATGTTTCCAAACACTTCCCACTGGGAGGAGGCCTTGCAGGATGGACTATATCCCATCTGGTCTGTGAATGCCTTGGGTTTCCCAGAAGGAGCTCACCACCGGGGTGTCTGGCTTTCCCCACACCTGTTACCCCACAACCTGAATGAATTAATCGACATAAGAACACAAAAAAGAAAGTAATCATTTTAATTTTCCAAATAGATGGTATGGCCATGGTATAATAAGGCCTTCACAATAATGGGAAAAACTGCTGACTTGGCAGTTGTCCAGCCTCTACAAGAGAGTTTGATTCAAGCTCACTGCTGAAGAAGCTTTGTGTTAGAGAGCTGTATCCAACCATGTTGATCTAAAGTTGAGTGGAAGGAAAAAGTATGGTAGAAAATGGTGCAGAAGCAGCAGGGAAGACTGCAACTTTGAGAGGATTGAGAAGTAAAACCTATTCAAGAATTCGGGGAAGATTCATAAGGCAAGGACTGCAGCTGGGTTCAGTGCATCAGAGCTTTGCCTTGTCCACACGTAGCTGGGTATCTCATAAAACGAAGATACAAGGTTTGGCCTGTCATCCACACGAAAACGCAGATTTATGGCACCGAAAACGAAACTTTCTATAAAAAAAAGTGAAGATTTGAGTTTTCTCCTTTTTAAGCGTTTGAGTGTGGACAGAAATAACTGGAGCTTTAGGCTCCACAACATCACTTTTGTTAGTTTTCAGTATCAATCTTTTAGTTGGTGCGCACCTGGAGCCTGGAGGAGTCCTCAGCGAAATGAATGAAAGGAATCTCTTTCTCATCGGACGAGCCCCCAAATGTTAGGTTTCAGTACCCCCGACTGGGTTTATGAGAAGAGTTCCACAAGAGACAGAAGTTAAGTTTAATAACTTTAATTAGAAATAGATCAGAAGTCATCTACAATTACAGATGCATCCAGAGACAGAACGCCTAGAGAACCCCAGCAATATCTGACGTCTAAGGTTCTTGCAGATGCTAATATACTCATTCAATCCCCCCCAGCTTATGCAACATGCTACAAGTTTCTCATAACATGGTGGACCTATTTTAGTCATAATATATAATGGAGACACAACTAGTTCTGTCCCACTACTCCCTAACCTGTGTCCAGCATAACAGTTACACAATCAGCAGTAACTGATGTAAAAGTAAAAGAGTAATATAATCAATAACATGGTAAATCAAGGTGATTAAATGAAACTACCACACTTTCTATGACAAAAATGCTCCAACATCACATGTGCGACCTGTTTCCACTCAGAAACAGCATTTATAGAGATGTGTCCAAACACTTTCTGCTTGCTGGTTTTTACAAGCTCAGTCACTGCTCTATGTAGATGTTAGAACATAGAAAGTTACTCTGAGTGGACAGGATCTGGGGGAACTACTTACTAATTACACAGGCATCTCTCTAAAGATCAAACAATGAAGAAGACGTATCAAAGACAACTGTTTTTCATATATACTTACACCCATTCTCAGTCTAATGATCATATTTTATACCATGTAGGCTATATGTACACATCCCTCTATCAGAGAACTGTACATGCACCAGGTTATGACCTACATCTATACCCAAATATTAGCTTATTTCTCGAGTTTTGTTCCCTCTTTGCAGCCTACTCTGATAAATCTGCGTCATTATAAAAACCGGTAGTTTGGTTTCTTAAAAAGATATTGGACATCACTCTCAGTCAGTGGGAAAAAATAGGTATTATATGCACCGCCAAGCTTCAAGCTTCCCCACTCCCAAAGAATGGAGATGTCGACAGTCTTCATCATAGCTACACCTCAACTTGGCTGGACAGAATCTTTAAAAAAAATCCTGAAAATCATGTTGTATGATTAATAAATAATTAGTAGCTCAAAGCTAGATCTCGACCTTGTTTATATTCTGCTTTCTTTTTAAGACACTCTATTGTTTTCGATGAAATTATAATATTTTGGTTCCTTTTTTTTTTGGATTGTTAGATTCCTTGTGTGCACAGTGTAGCATTTACTTCCTGTTTGCTCTGTCACTCCTCTGTCTCCCTTTGGCTTTATCTTTTTGAGACATTATTGTGTGCTAGGTTGTGTTTTTTTTAATTTTCTGGTTTCTGTGTTCATTACATGAAGTTCCCTCTGTTGTTTCAGGGTCAGCTGTTTCCAACTGGACACTGATCACCCCTGGTACCAATCCTCTCCAAAGTCTGACAAAACAGACTTTTGCTGAACTGCAATCATCTGAAGCCAGCATGTTGAAGCAGGGAAAGGTCTAAAACATGCAGGGCAGTAGGCCTTGAGGACCGGGGTGGGGAAACACTAGTCTATGAGTTCTCCTGTCCAGTAGTAACTAGTTACATTTACTCAGTTACATTTAGTTGAGTAACTTTTTGAAAAATCAAACAAACTTTTTGGTTACTGATGTAAAAAAAATGCATGAGACTCACACACAGAGTTTATGTTGAAGTGAGACCTCCTGTTTGTACACAAGCTTCATCATTTAACCTTAATTCCTATGTGCTGAGGCTGTTGTGACATTTTGAGGTCAAGTAGGGGTTCCTTACCCAAGTCTAACAAATATGCATTACCTACTGTAAGTATTGGTTTCATTAGTTTTGCTTTTAAAATTTGATTTGGACAAATGGTTTTTCTTGTCAAATTTGTTATTTTACAATTATGTATGTATGTATATCTATTTATTTGAATCATCAGAATTTGCACATAACTTTTAATTTTTGTCAAATTACATGCTTTTAAAAATATTAATTCATATGCTATGAATTTAGAACAAATACTCAAGTACTCAATACTCGAGTAGCCTTTTTACCAGATACTTTTTTACTCTTCCTTGAGTAATTTTTTGGATTACGACTTTGTACTTTTACTTGAGTAAAAATATGTTAAAGTAGTGCTACTTTTACTTTCAATTCAATTCAATTCAGTTTATTTATATAGCGCCAATTCACAACAGATGTCATCTCAAGGCACTTAACAAGAAGTCATTTCAATACAATTATACAAACATTCCAATCAGTTAAAAAGTTTCCAATTTAAGGAATCCCAGCAGATTGCGTCAGTCATTGGCGTGAGGTTGGGCAGATTTCCAACCACAGCAATCCTTCAGCAATCCCTCAAACTGAGCAAGCATGTAGCGACAGTGGAGAGGAAAAACTCCCCTTTAACAGGAAGAAACCTCCAACAGAACCAGGCTCAGTAGGAGCGGCCATCTGCCACGACCGTCTGGGGGTTTGAGAAGACAGAGCAGAACACAGAAGGAACAGAAGATCCGATATAAGAGAACTTTCTATGTTACAGAAAGTAAAAAGTTGATAACAGGACACAGTGGATGTTCAGTTACTGGGAGGATCATCCCAGTCGATGACCCCCGTCCAACAGGGCATTGCAGCCAAGCAGGATACCAGACCAGGTATATTTTCTATGGGGAGAAAAACACTGAGAGAAAACAAAGTTAACAGTCGAAATAACAGAATGTACTGTAATACAACTGGAGAGTAGTAGGAGAAAAGGAAGTAGCAGAGTGAAGAAAATTGGTAAGTCTGTCCTCCAGCAGTCTAAGCCTATAGCAGCATAACTACAGAGATAGCTCAGGATGACCTAAGCCACTCTAACTATAAGCTTTATCAAAGAGGAAAGTTTTAAGCCTGGCCTTAAAAGTAAACAGAGTGTCTGCCTCACGGACTAAAGCTGGGAGCTGGTTCCACAGGAGAGGAGCCTGATAACTAAAAGATCTGCCTCCCATTCTACTTTTAGAGATCCTAGGAACTACAAGTAAACCTGCAGTCTGAGAGCGAAGGGCTCTGTTAGGAACATAAGGAACAATTAGATCTCTGATGTATGATGGAGCTTGATTATTAAGGGCTTTGTATGTAAGAAGAAGGATCTTAAATTCTATTCTGGATTTAACAGGGAGCCAATGAAGGGAAGCTAAAACAGGAGAAATGTGATCTCTCTTTTTAATATTCATCAGAACTCTTGCTGCCGCATTTTGGATCAACTGAAGGCTTTTAATGGCATTTTGTGGACTTCCTGATAGTAAAGAATTACAATAGTCCAGCCTTGAGGTAACAAATGCATGGACTAGTTTCTCAGCATCACTCCTGGACAGGATGTTTCTAATTTTAGCAATATTCCGGAGGTGAAAGAAAGAAATCCTAGAAACCTGTTTAATATGGGATTTAAATGTCAAGTCTTGGTCAAAAATAACGCCGAGGTTCTTTACGTTATTACTGGGGGACAATTTAATGCCATCCAGATGAAGTGATCGACTAATCAGTTTCTGTTTAAGAACTTCTGGTCCAAAGACAGCAACTTCTGTCTTGTCAGAATTTAAAAGCAAAAAGTTTAGGGTCATCCATGCTTTTATGTCTTCCAGACATGCCTGTAATCTACCTAACTGACTGGGTTCATCAGGATTTATGGATAAATATAGTTGTGTATCATCGGCATAGCTGTGGAAATTTATCCCATGCTGTCTAATGATTCTACCAATTGGAAGCATATATATGGTGAAAAGAATTGGTCCAAGGACAGAACCCTGTGGAACTCCACAAGTAACCCTTGAGAGTGAAGATGATTTATAATTTAGATGAACAAACTGGAATCTATCAGACAAATATGATTTAAACCAGCCTAGTGCTGTTCCTTTGATCCCTGCAACATGTTCAAGCCTTTCTAAGAGAATATTATGATCGACTGTGTCAAAAGCAGCACTGAGATCTAACAAAACCAGAACAGACACCAGTCCATTATCTGAGGCCATGAGAATATCATTAGTAACCTTCACCAGTGCTGTTTCAGTGCTATGATGAGCTCTAAAACCTGACTGAAACTCTTCAAACAGCTCGTTACTGTTTAGATGTTCACAGACTTGATTAGCAACTATTTTCTCAAGGACTTTGGATAAGAAAGGAAGGTTAGATATAGGTCTGTAATTCACTAAGTCATCTTGATCAAGGGAAGCTTTCTTGAGTAAAGGTTTAATTACAGCTATTTTAAATTCCTGTGGTACGTATCCGTTTACTAAGGATAGATTCATCATATCCAAAATGGGGCCAGGAACCAAATGGAACACTTCTTTAAATAATTTGGTTGAGATTGGGTCCAAAATACAAGTTGAAGATTTAGATGAGGCTAATATTTTTGATAATTCTGAAAGCTCGACTGAATCAAAACAGCCTAAGCACAAATGAGGTTCTACAGTTCTTTCCGATACTGACTCATTTACTGAGGAAGAAGTACTCATGTTTGGGAGGGTGCCAATGATTTTGTTTTTAATAAAATTTATTTTATTTATGAAGAATCTCATAAAATCATCACTGCTAAGAGCCGGGGGAATAGTTTGCTCAACAGAGCTATGACTCTGTGTAAGTTTGGCAACTGTACTAAAAAGAAACCTAGGATTGTTTTTATTCGCCTCTATTAATGATGAAAAATATGCTGTTCTAGCTTGTCGAAGGGTCTTTTTATACAGCAGTAGACTGTTATTCCAGGTTAAATAGGAATCCTCTAGATGTGTAAAGCGCCATTTTCTCTCCAACTTCCTAGTATTCTGCTTTAAAGTACGCAACTCTGCGTTGAACCAAGGAGTCAGCCTCCTATGGCTAGCCACTTTCTTTTTTAAGGGGGCTACACTATCTAATGCCAAACGCAATGAGGACGTAACGCTGTGAACCAGATCATCAATTTCTGAAGGGTTAGAGATAGAATTGCTGCCATCCACTGTGTTACTCTGAGACACTGAGGAAAGTAAGAATGGTACAGATTCTTTAAAAATTGTTACAGCATTGTCTGATAAAGTTCTACTATAATGAAATTTTCTTTCAGATTTAAGATGGTCAGTTAAAGTAAATTCAAAAGTTATCAAGAAGTGGTCAGACAGGACCGGGTTATGTGGGTGGACTGTTATTTCCTCACACTCAATACCGTATGTCATTACAAGGTCCAAAGTGTGTTTACCTGAGTGGGTCGATCCCTGTACTTTTTGAGTAAAGCCAATTGAGTCTAAAATAGCATTAAAGGCTGCATTTAGGCTATCACTTTCAGTATCCACATGAATATTGAAGTCCCCCACTATAATAACCCTATCAGTATTTAATACTATATCAGTTAAAAAATGTGAGATCTGATCCAAGAATTGAGAGTAAGGGCCTGGTGGACGATACAAAACCACAAACAAAAATGGTCTTAATGTTTTGCAACTTGGATGAGGAAAATTAAGGGTTAGATGCTCAAAAGAACTGTAGCTATCAATTGGTCTGGGACTAATTAGTAAATCAGAACGGAAAATGGCTGCAACTCCTCCTCCTCGCCCAGTATTTCTAGGAATGTGAAAATTTAAATGACTGGAAGGAGTTGACTCATTTATACTGACATAATCCTCCTGCTGCAACCAGGTTTCTGTGAGACAAAGGAAATCAATGTGATTATCACAAATCAAGTCATTTACTAACAAAGTCTTTGAGGAGAGAGATCTTATGTTTAATAAACCACATTTAATAGATTTATTTTCAGTCAAAGTACATTTATCAAAAAGGAAAGTTTTAAGCCTGGCCTTAAAAGTAAACAGAGTGTCTGCCTCACGGACTAAAGCTGGGAGCTGGTTCCACAGGAGAGGAGCCTGATAACTAAAAGATCTGCCTCCCATTCTACTTTTAGAAATCCTAGGAACTACAAGTAAACCTGCAGTCTGAGAGCGAAGTGCTCTTTTAGGAACATATGGAACAATTAGATCTCTGATGTATGATGGAGCTTGATTATTAAGGGCTTTGTACAATTGAGTACAATGTTTGGCTACTCTACATAAATAAGGACACATGTAAATTACAGATAAAGGGATTATATTTAGACTCCAGCAACGCTTCATGCCAAATGGCTTTTTTTTTCCAGATGAAAAATTTTTACTACTGAAAGAGTGCATATTTACCTGTAGTAAAAGCAACACAGAGGTAAAGGAGAGCAACAATAGACATGTTATGATGATCTAGACTAGTCATAGGAGAATTCATACCTCTGAATGAGGCTTTTCTGTTCTGTGTTTCACTCTAAAACCAGACTGGTCAAACAAACTGTAGTGCATATAAACAGCTGTGGGAATACAAGGTAACCTCTGAAAAAGGCAAAGACATCATGAAACATGTAGAGATGTGGTAGCAATGTGTTCCCAATGATCCCAATATGGATCCCAGTATTACCTCAGGACATTTCTCACATGATGTTATCATAAATAAAAAAATTTAACAAATGGATTATTCTTTGCAGAAAATGTTACATTAAAACAAGATAAAAATACAATAAGAACAATAAAATGAAACGCGGTAGCATAAAATACTTACGGATATTAAATATGATATCTTTTCAAAATACGGCAGTATAAAATCTTCCTTGCTGTGTCAATGGTTAACAATCGTAGTTTATAAAGTGTAAATAACGGTAAAGCCAGCAGACTTTTTTTTTTTTTTTTTTTTTTTTAAATATAATTTTTTTTTTTTTGAAAAACAATCACATTACAATGTAAGAGAAAACATAAGAACGAAATCTCAGTAGGCAAACTAATAACTTATATAATTTACAAATGGAAAAAAGTCTAAGCAGCAGGAACCACAGGATTTATAGATTCAACAAAACAAGAACACAGGCTTATATAACAAAAATAAAAGACCGAGGACCAAGAAAAAACAAACAAACAAAAAAACAGGCATTAGTTCAAAAGATCTTCTAGAAAACTAAGAAGTTTTACAGCATGAGTATTATTTACATTTTTTAGGGATTTGCAAAACAAAGTAAAATCATTTTTGAAAAAAAGAAAATTTGGATTCACTTTCATATAACGGCACTTGTGAATAAAAAATTTCCCTAAAATTATCAAATTGCTAACAACAAATTGAATCTGTTTATTTTTATCTAAACAACCAAACTGAATAGTACTATAAGTGAATGAGGGGATATCGTAATTCTTTTTGGATAAAAGCCAATTGTATAATTCTGACCAAAAGGTATTTACCAAGTTGCAGTCATAGAAAAGGTGATTCTGAGTTTCAATATCACTATTACATAAGGAACATAAATTATCTTGTATGTTAAATCTGATATGTAAGAATTCCTTACATGGATATATATTATTAATCGTTTTAAAGTGGATTTCCTTCATTTTGGGGAGAAGGGGATAAGAAAGAAAACCTGTTCTTATGAATTTGGTATCTGTGTTTGAGAGAATCGGAGAAAGAATTTTCCTTCTGACAGGAATAGGGAAAAGCTTGACTGACAAGACTCTTCTTAGGAAGGAATTATTACATTTAGGGTCTGTAAAACACAAGTCATCTATGAATAAATTAGGAAGCTTAGGTGTAATTGATCCATTTTGACTGATCATCTGAGTAATAGCTGGAGAAATAGCCTTTATAACTCTAGAAAATTCCATTAAGGAACAGTCTAAACTATATTTAATTTTAAAATCATTATGCTCCAAGAACTTACCATTACTGTCCATCAACTGAACTATAGCCCAAACCCCTTTGTCCATCCAAGTTTTATAATATATCGATTTTCGTTTATATAGAACAAATCTGTTATTCCATATAGAGGAGGAATGTGGGCTAAAGTTATGCGAGTAGATCATTTTCCAGTAGAGCAAAACTAGTTGTAAAGCCAGCAGACTGACTGAATCAAACTGGCCGCTGGAGGAAACCGACGTCACCAGCGGGGTGTCATGTGGGACTTGTAGTTTATCGAGCATTTGAATGGCTCTGAGTTAGCCGCAGGAGAACTACAGACCCCAGTGTCCGCTGCGGGACAGAGCGTGACATACGCGTGGACTGCACTATGGCGTTGTACATCCGTGTTTGACAGGCAGGCTAGGATCCGAACAACATCCCGGACCGACGCGTCTGGTCTGCGCACACAAACCTCCTGCCAGCGGCGGCGGGGCGACAGCTAAAGATGAGCTCCAGAATCAGGTAAGAGGGAGAACGTTTCCCCGCTCTTTGTCCTGGAGCCAGCAGCTCTGGGAACGACACAATATGAAGGCCTGACTTGTTGCGACACACACTGGCTGAAGTAGCGGTGCCTCTCCCTCCACTGACCGGACCGGACCGGACCGGACCGGACCGGACCGGACCACCAGCTCGGTGGCTTGTTATCAGGCTGGGGTCCTGTGGTCTAGGCAGCAGGACCACCGATGAGTGGCCCTGGACGACATTTTGGAGGAGACTGTTGTTATGGTAACCGTAACACAGTGGATGGTTGGGTTTCAGCACTGGGCTGCTCACTAAAGTTCTTCGCAATAAACACGTAGAAAGATGGCCACTTTAGACTTCATGGGCTCCTTCTGTCTATATTAGTGATTTGAGTCTTTATCCAAATGTACACTTTCAGTAGTAATATGTTTAGGAAAACGTAGCAATAAACTGAAATATGAGCGATAATAATAGAATTCCCATTTCCCATCCCTTTGGATAGGTCAGGCCACATACACTCACCTGCCACTTTATTAGGTACACTTGTTCAGGTGCTTGGTGAACCAAACAGGGAGTCAGTCATATGGCAGCAGCTCAGTGGACTGAGCCACTTCGACATGGCGGTGGAGACAATTAGCTGCTCCAAGCAAACAGATCAGCCACATGTGTTGCCATGACAAATTCAAGGGCATTATTAAACAGCGCTTTCTGGATTAAATATTGCTCCCACTGAAACTGCAGTGGGGAAGATTTAGGACTTTAAACAGGACATGGTTATTGGTGCCATACAGGCTGGTCAAACAACAGTGACAGTAGCTCTAATAATCAGTCATAACAAGTGAGGTATGCTGATGGCATCTCTGAGCACCAAACACAGCAAACATTGGAGCAGATGGGCTACAGCAGCAGAAGACTGGCCTGGCCAGCTCTTCTGTCAGCTAAGAGCAAAAAACTAAAGGTACAGTTCACACAAACGGGACAGTAACTGGTTGGAAAAATGAGTCTCTATTTCAGCAACGACATCCAGATGGAAGGGTCAGAGGAGGAGATATGGATTATGATAGGTTGACCATATTTTGATTTCTAAAACAGAGGACACTTGGCACAGTCCTGAAACACGTCATGACTGCGACCAGACTTTTGATGTTAACATATTTAAAGCATGCATTCTCCATGTGGTTAGAATGAACAGTTTAATAACAAACTTCACAAGTGCAAAAATGACTTTAAAATCTCTAGAAATTAATTAATATTAGAAATAATTACTCTTCCGAATTAGAAAATTTACTAGAAACAGTAATAGTTCGCTTTGCTGGAAAAAAAAAATCAGAAATGACATTCTGAGATAACAGGTATTCTTTTCTTTTCAATGTAATAATAAAATTGAAAAGCAGCAGTCTCAAAAACACAATAATGCCTGCTCCATTTTTTTGATTTTATCTTCATCCTCCTCAGTCAGTTTATAGATGAATTATTATTAATTTCATTTCCACGTGGAGCTACTGGATCTTTGCCACTTTTGTCACACACAGAAACACATATGCCAGCTCTGTCTGTCTGTAAAGCTACACTTGCGCTTTAATATCTTGGAAACAGTCTCAATGCCGTGCGCGCAACACGGCCAAGGGGAAAGTGGTGCAGCGCATCAAAGCCCGCTGTCTGTTACGTCTATGAAACGGTTCAGAACCATCCACGAAAGCGTCGGAAATGTGTCGTAATGCATGCATCTCACCAGTCACTTTAAGTATTCTTATTAATCCCCTTAAAAACGATGAAAGTCCGGACATTTTTATCAATCTATGAAATTCCCCCGGACGCCCTGGGCAGCAGGTGAAAAGTGGACACAAAACAGGACGGTTGGTCTCCCAGATTATGGATGTGCAGCTGACAAATCTGTGATGCTATGATGTCAATATCGACCAAAGTTTTTAGAAAATGTTTTTGACTTGTTAAATCTTTTTGCTGTTAACATGTATGAGGGATTGCTGTGGTTGGACTCTGCATGAATGGGGCACAACTGCCAGTCATTGACTGCTGGGATTCCTTACATAGAAAACCTTTAAACTTATTAAAATGTTTGTATGATTGGATTGAAAAGACTTTTCTTGTAAAGTACCTTGAGATGACATCTGTTGAGAATTGGCGCTAAATAAATAAACTGAATTGAAAAGATATTTGTTATCCAAGGCCAGGACTCGTGTTAATGGAATATTTTCTGTATTTAAGCTGCCACTCAGAGAGTGTTTCTGAATTCTGATCACTTTAATTAGAGAAATGTTCCCTGATTAAAAACGTTGGCTGTAGTGGTGCTCGTTATTCCAGTTTCTAGCGTGACAAAGAGCGCAGATTCAGCCTCTATAAGTAGGAGAGCAGTTCTGCTCCATGTGGAGCGTTCAGGCCACAGCAGCTGAAATGTTCATAATTAATACAATATAGCCTATTAATCTGTTCGCTGTGTGATGGCATGATGAGGATTCTCTGTTAACTTTGTTTGGATTCAATATTAATTATAATGAAGGACAATTAAATTCTGCTGAATATGTTATTATCATTTTAAAAATTGTCGGGTAAGAAGAGATCATGAGAGTATTTTTTTGACCCCATCAGTCAAAATGACCTCTGGCCAAGGCTTACCTGATATGAAGTGATTGTGGCATTTTTAATCATCGTTCCATTCGCTTCTTCTGATAGCTTTGTCTTTTGTTTGCCTTGAAAGGTGTGCGAGTTGATGGATTTTATAAAACTTGCCGGCTTTGTTGTTTTTATCAGAGTGATTTATTCAACCAACCAACCAACAGCACAACAAGACATGAGTGTAAGGTAGAACGGCATAAGGTAGAAATGATATCAATTCAGCCAACAGTGGAGATATTAATTATACCGGCCTGCTGCGATTGCACATGTTGATGATGTCATCAAGCTTTGCCTACTTGTAACACGTACGCAAGAAGGATAAAAACAGAAAGTATTAGTATTGGTATTAGTGTTCATATTTACACTAGATATTGTAAGTTTAAAATTTATTGCTTTTTATTTTACTGCTCAACTCGAAACGTTTTTAGTTCAAATACATGTGTCTTCATTTTTGTGCCATATTAAATAAGTAATTAGGAAAGCAGGAAGAAATGGTATTCCTCTTTTTACATTTTGAACCTTAGCAATTTAGAATTTTGTGTATTTAAAACATCTAGCTTGTATTTGATTTAAAATATCATCATCTTTATATATACTATGTTTTTGAAGTCAATGTTCTGCTGCGATATATCCTGTCATTTTGACATGTATAAACAGAAGAAAAGAAAATATCACAATAAATATTGTTACCACACATACTTCAGATTATATCACAATATAGATCTGAGGCCATATGGCCCAGCCCTAAGGTAGACCGATAATCCCTCTATAATTTTGTAATGTATTATTAACCTGATTTTCACTTTAACCTAAAATCATCAGTTATGTTTTTACCACATTGCTGTTTTAATTTTTGTGTGACAAGACAAAATTCAATTCAATTCAGTTTATTTATATAGCGCCAATTCACAACAGATGTCATCTCAAGGCTCTTAACAAGAAGTTATTTCAATACATTTATACAAACATTCCAATCAGTTAAAAAGTTTCCTATTTAAGGAATCCCAGCAGATTGCGTCAGTCATTGGCGTGAGGTTGGGCCCCGTTGATGCAGACTTTCCAACCACAGCAATCCTTCAGCAATCCCTCATACTGAGCAAGCATGTAGCGACGGTGGAGAGGAAAAACTCCCCTTTAACAGGAAGAAACCTCCAACAGAACCAGGCTCAGTAGGAGCGGCCATCTGCCACGACCGTCTGGGGGTTTGAGAAGACAGAGCAGAGACACAGAAGGAACAGAAGATCTGATATAAGAGAACTTTCTATGATACAGAAAGTAAAAAGTTGATAACAGGACACAGTGGATGTTCAGTTACTGGGAGGATCATCCCAGTCGATGCCCCCCGTCCAACAGGGCATTGCAGCCAAGCAGGATACCAGACCAGGTATATCTTCTATGGAGAGAAAAACACTGAGAGAAAACAAAGTTAACAGTCGAAATAACAGAATGTACTGTAATACAACTGGAGAGTAGTAGGAGAAAAGGAAGTAGTAGAGTGAAGAAAATTGGTAAGTCTGTCCTCCAGCAGTCTAAGCCTATAGCAGCATAACTACAGAGATAGCTCAGGATGACCTTAGCCACTCTAACTATAAGCTTTATCAAAGAGGAAAGTTTTAAGCCTGGCCTTAAAAGTAAACAGAGTGTCTGCCTCACGGACTAAAGCTGGGAGCTGGTTCCACAGGAGAGGAGCCTGATAACTAAAAGATCTGCCTCCCATTCTACTTTTAGAAATCCTAGGAACTACAAGTAAACCTGCAGTCTGAGAGCGAAGGGCTCTGTTAGGAACATATGGACCAATCAGATCTCTGATGTATGATGGAGCTGATTATTATGGGCTTTATATGGAAGAAGAAGGATCTTAAATTCTATTCTGGATTTAACAGGGAGCCAATGAAGGGAAGCTAAAACAGGAGAAATGTGATCTCTCTTTTTAATATTCATCAGAACTCTTGCTGCCGCATTTTGGATCAACTGAAGGCTTTTAATGGCATTTTGTGGACTTCCTGATAGTAAAGAATTACAGTAGTCCAGCCTTGAGGTAACAAATGCATGGACTAGTTTCTCAGCATCACTCCTGGACAGGATGTTTCTAATTTTAGCAATATTCTGGAGGTGAAAGAAGGAAATCCTAAAAACCTGTTTAATATGGGATTTAAATGTCAAGTCTTGGTCAAAAATAACGCCGAGGTTCTTTACGTTATTACTGGGGGCCAATTTAATGCCATCCAGATGAAGTGATTGACTAATCAGTTTCTGTTTAAGAACTTCTGGTATAAAGACAGCAACTTCTGTCTTGTCAGAATTTAAAAGCAAAAAGTTTAGGGTTATCCATGTTTTTATGTCTTCCAGACATGCCTGTAATCTACCTAACTGACTGAGTTCATCAGGGTTTATAGATAAATATAGTTGTGTATCATCTGCATAGCTGTGGGAATTTATCCCATGCTGTCTAATGATTCTACCAATTGGGAGCATATATATGGTGAACAGAATTGGTCCAAGCACAGAACCCTGTGGAACTCCACAAGTAACCCTTGAGAGTGAAGAAGATTTATCATTTAGATGAACAAACTGGAATCTATCAGACAAATATGATTTAAACCAGCCTAGTGCTGTTCCTTTGATCCCTGCAACATGTTCAAGGCTTTCTAAGAGAATATTATGATCGACTGTGTCAAAAGCAGCACTGAGATCTAACAAAACCAGAACAGACACCAGTCCATTATCTGAGGCCATGAGAATATCATTAGTAACCTTCACCAGTGCTGTTTCAGTGCTATGATGAGCTCTAAAACCTGACTGAAGCTCTTTAAACAGCTCGTTACTGTTTAGATGTTCACAGACTTGATTAGCAACAATTTTCTCAAGGACTTTGGATAAGAAAGGAAGGTTAGATATAGGTCTGTAATTCACTAAGTCATCTTGATCAAGGGAAGGTTTCTTGAGTAAAGTTTTAATTACAGCTATTTTAAATTCCTGTGGTACGTATCCGTTTACTAAGGATAGATTCATCATATCCAAAATGGGGCCAGGAACCAAATGGAACACTTCTTTAAATAATTTGTTTGGAATTGGGTCCAACATACAAGTTGAAGGCTTAGATGAGGCTAATATTTTTGATAATTCCGAAAGCTCGACTGAATCAAAACAGCCTAAGCACAAATGAGGTTCTACAGTTCTTTCCGATGCTGCCTCATTTACTGAGGAAGAAGTAATCATGTTTGGGAGGATGCCAATGATTTTATTTTTAATAGAATTAATTTTATTGATGAAGAATCCCATAAAATCATCACTGCTAAGAGCTGGGGGAATAGTTGGCTCAACAGAGCTATGACTCTGTGTAAGTTTGGCAACTGAACTAAAAAGAAACCTAGGATTGTTTTTATTCGCCTCTATTAATGATGAAAAATATGGTGTTCTAGCTTGTCGAAGGGTCTTTTTATACAGCAGTAGACTGTTATTCCAGGTTAAATAGGAATCCTCTAGGTGTGTAGAGCGCCATTTTCTCTCCAACTTCCTAGTATTCTGCTTTAAAGTATGCAACTCTGCGTTGAACCAAGGAGTCAGCCTCCTATGGCTAGCCACTTTCTTTTTTAAGGGGGCTACACTATCTAATGCCAAACGCAATGAGGACGTAACGCTGTGAACCAGACCATCAATTTCTGAAGGGTTAGAGATAGAATTGCTGTCATCCACTGTGTTACCCTGAGACACTAAGGAAAGTAAGAATGGAACAGATGCTTTAAAAATTGTTACAGCATTGTCTGATAAAGCTCTACTATAATGAAATTTTCTTTCAGATTTAAGATGGCCAGTTAAAGTAAATTCAAAAGTTATCAAGAAGTGGTCAGACAGGACAGGGTTATGTGGGTGGAATGTTATTTCCTCACACTCAATACCGCATGTCAGTACAAGGTCCAAAGTGTGTTTACCTGAGTGGGTCGATCCCTGTACTTTTTGAGTAAAGCCAATTGAGTCTAAAATAGCATTAAAGGCTGCATTTAGGCTATCACTTTCAGTATCCACATGAATATTGAAGTCCCCCACTATAATAACCCTATCAGTATTTAATACTAAATCAGATAAAAAATGTGAGATCTGATCCAAGAATTGAGAGTAAGGGCCTGGTGGACGATACAAAACCACAAACAAAAATGGTCTTAATGTTTTGCAACTTGGATGAGGAAAATTAAGGGTTAGATGTTCAAAAGAACTGTAGCTATCAATTGGTCTGGGACTAATTAGTAAATCAGAACGAAAAATGGTTGCAACTCCTCCTCCTCGCCCAGTATTTCTAGGAATGTGAAAATTTAAATGACTGGAAGGAGTTGACTCATTTATACTGACATAATCCTCCTGCTGCAACCAGGTTTCTGTGAGACAAAGCAAATCAATGTGATTATCACCAATCAAGTCATTTACTAACAAAGTCTTTGAGGAGAGAGATCTTATGTTTAATAAACCACATTTAATAGATTTATTTTTCTGTTCAGTCAAAGTTGTATTTATTTTTATGAGATTTCCATAATTTGCTTTTGTTGGCTTAACTTTTAATCCATTTAATTTTGGCCGTGGGCAAGACACTGTTTCTATAGGGTAATGGGTGGGTAACAGTACAGAAGCAGCAGAGAGGTGGGTTAAACTAAGACTCTGCTTCCTGGTCTGGACCCTGGGTTGTCAGTGTTTTGGAGGACTAATAAATTCGGCCATATTCCTAGAAAGAAGAGCTGCTCCATCCAAAGTGGGATGGATGCCGTCTCTCTGGATCAGACCAGGTTTTCCCCAAAATGTTCTCCAGTTATCAATGTAGCGCACATCGTTTGCAGGACACCACCCAGACAACCATTGATGGAATGACAGCATGCGGCTAAACATGTCGTCACTGGTCCGATCAGGCAGGGGACCAGAAAAGATTACCGAGTCGTACATTGTTTTGGCAAACTTACACACCGAAGCAACACTAATTTTAGTGACCTCCGATTGGCGTAACTGGTTGTCATTACCGCCAGCGTGAATAACAATCTGACTGTATTTATGCTTATCTTTAGCCAGCAGTTTCAGGTAGGATTTGATGTCGCCCATTCTGGCCCCTGGCAAACATTTTACTATTGTCAATGGTGTCTCTAATGCCACGTTTCTGACTATGGAGCGGCCAATTACCAGGGTCGGCTTCTCAGCGGGTGTGTCGCTGAGCGGGGAAAATCTGTTAGAAACGTGGACCAGTTGGTGGTGGCCCGGGGGCTGGGTCCTAGAACTATGCTTCCTACGTACAGTCACCCAGCCGCCTAGATGTCCCGGCTGCGCGGGCTCTACCGGAGGACAGCTAGGGGGTTCTATCCTTGTTGGCTCCGCGCTGGCTAATGGGCTTCGGCTATCAGCTGGTTTTTCAACAGCGCGGAGCCGTGCTTCTAATTCTGATTCACTCGCCTCCAAAGCTACAAAAATATTACATTTATTACAGTTACCATTATCACTAAAGTAGGCAGGGAAGTAACTAAACATCTGTCACAGAGAGCAAGAGAGAAGAGAAGAGTTAGAGACAGGAGAGAAAAGAGTAGCCATAGCCACAATGAAGCTAAGCTAACTGAGCTAGCGAGTCCTTACCACCCCAAGAAAAACTGTGTGAAACACAAGGAGTTCACAAAACGTAAAGTACACCACCACAAAACGTGTGTTTTAGTAGCTTGTGTGTTAGAATAACTTAGAAAGGCCTCAGCACAGAGAAAATAAGATCAATTCAAGAGAGTCTGAACAACAAACAGCTTAGAGGGAGCGCAACAGTGACAACAGGAAATGACGCAATACGGCTTACAAAAGCATGACATCCACACTCAGTTGTCTCACCTCAACTATGATCACTTTATTGGGCCACTGAGGCTCGCTGGGTAGAGTAGTTGACTAGTAATTATGGGGTTGTAGGTTTGATTCCAGCTTCCCCCTGTCACATGTTGATGTACCCCTGGGCAAGGCATTTAACCCCAGGTTACCTACCTACTACGTATCGCTGTATGAATGGCTGAATGTGGCTCCAGTGTAAAGCGCTTTGAGTGGTCAGTAGGACTAGAAAAGCGCTATAGAAGTTCAGTCTGTTTACCATTACTTATTTAATTTAGCAGGGATGCTAGTTCATTGGATATGAAGACATGGACATACCTTTATAAGTTAAACATTATTATAACAGAGCCTTCTTTTTCTAGTTACATTGTCAGCTGGCAGTGTGCAGAATATATCAGGCAGCAAGTGAATCTACTGATATTAAAGCAGATTTTTGTCAGCATAAACAGTAGGGGTGTATGGAAAGAGCCAACGTTGGGATGGTAAGGGGTCATAGGGGTCAAATGAACCACCCAATGCCAGCTTCTGTCACATCTTGCTAATTCTACCACAGTCAGGACTTGACAAAAGTTTTCCAAGGATGGAAAAAATGTCAAACACTCACTAGTAAAAATGGGGACCAAATATTAGTCTGTTTTTCTGATTCCGTAGAAAATCTAATGTACCTGAGTCTGGTAAACAGGAACTAGAATACCAAGTGCATCCCAGGTAACATTCAGAACTGTGTAGTACCACAACAATCAGTCTGCAGTGGTCAGGATCAGAACTGTACCACAGGCCAGGTCTGCTAAGTCCACTTCTCTCTAACATCATATGTATGATATGAGTGTCTTAGCTGGAAAACAGGGACTGAAATGATATGAGATGCTCCAGCTGGGAAGCATTGGATACTGTCCTTCATAAAGATGAAGCTTTGAAATGTTCAAGCTGCATAAACATTGTCAGTGACCAATATAGCTCTTTGTTCAAAGACAGACAGCCTGCTGTCCAGTAAACAGGAGAAATGGAAGGATGAGTATGAACAAGGTCATAAAATAAACCGCAGGAATGTCTCAGGAAAATAAAACAGGTTTTTTAAAACTCAGTACAATATTTAATAAAGGACAGATTTGTCCTAAAGGAGCGATGAGACAATCAGAGAGTGGATCTGTCCCAGATTAAAAATCATTTTCAAAAAGTGCGTCCAAACACTTCAGTCAAAAGTATTAGCATGCCATTGGGCCCTGTAAATGATATTATTGATTTAAGGCCAGAGGGAATAGAATGCCCAGGATATCTGTTTATTTAGCTCTTGTTTTGTTCAGCAATCTGTTTTTTCTTGTTGTTCAGTCACTACTTTATGAATTTTCTCTTTTTTTGCTTGTTCTGTTACAAGTTTCATCTGTTTGAAGACATGTGAAATGTATATTCTTGTTTTCAGTTCTTTTGAAATAAAAAATATGGGGAAAAAACCCAACTAATAAGGGAAAACAGGGATGTCAGAGTAGCCATGCAGCAGGATCTCTGAGAGACTAAAGCTGCAGATGAAACCCAGACACTAATTCAAGTCCAAATCAGCTAACCTTAAGGTGCTCAGCTTTGGAACCTGCCCTACACACTATTTACAGATCTTGGGTTTTATATGGATCTGAGTCATCATTAAGACCTAGTATAGTATAATCCCTTTTTTGTTTTAACACACAGCATAAAGTAATCACACCAAATTAGCTAGAAGATGAAGGTTTTCTTATCATAAAATGATTTTTAAGATACATACTTTGAGGCTAGAAAAGTGTCTTTATGGACCTGATCATATGGACATCAGATGTGGTCATTCAGGCAGAGCTTAATAAGATTCCACTGTCTCTGATGTTTACTGCCATTCAGTGTTTTATTTTCCCTGGTTGAGCTTGGGACAAATTTTTCCTAACAACTACATAATGATGAGACTTCAGTGCAGTGGCACAGCCTCGCAGCGGCTGGGATCATTCTATCAGATACCCTGTCAATGCTGACCAAGGATCCATACAGATCCATAACAACATCCAGATTCTCCAGAGGCAGATGTTCTGTATGGAAGCAGCCAGCATAGGGTCCAATGTCCGATTGGCAAAGATTGGTACCTGTTAGAAGCATCCTCTCCTCATTGACTCCTGCAGCCTGTCTGCAGCCTGGCTGGCTGTCTGTCTGTCAGTCTGAATGAATGTTGGAGTCTAGAACATCTTTGTGCTGCCATTAAATTTGACCAAAACATAAAACTACATGTAGTATATTATTGCCTGTATAGCCTCGATCCTTTTATGATAAGGTGTTTCACAATGTTGGCTTCCTCCTCTTTAATCTTCATTTTGCTCCTTTTAATTTGCCTTATAAGATCATTTCTGACCTTGTGTTTCAGGGAGAATCCAGAGTCAACCTTTGAAGTGTATCTGGAGGTAGCTAACCCAGGGAAACATAGCTCTGGTAAGTTCACTCTAAGCTAGCCATCGAATCATCAAACCTCCTCAGAAATCCTTTTTAAGGCTATCCCAGATTGTTTGGGTGTAAGTGTGTTGAAAAGGGGGATTGTTTAACCCTCATGTCTTCATTCATCTCAGCCTTACAAAGTTATAAGGCTGAGATTAACAGCCGTTTACTTTTCAACAACATGAACATGTTGTTTAGATTGTGGTCCTCTCTTTCTGTTTAATGAGATGTAGCTCAAATGTAGTCTTCACCTTTTCCTTCTGTTCATGTTTCCTGCAGGTCAGCAATGTGTTTCTTCTTTGCATTGTAAATGAGGTGCTAGAAAAAGCAAAGAGAGGATTTACCAATGTGTGCCATGTCTATTCTGTGTACAATTGTAAACAATTTATCTTACATCATAGAAGAAAATGCAGCAATCCAACAAATGTGACTGTTTCCCAAGCCCCTTTTAAATATCATCACTGGTCTGGACCAGTTCAGTTATAGAGCTCCAATTCACAGCAAATGTCGCCTCAAGGCACTTTACAGAAATAGAAAGTCAATCCAGTCTAGTCATACAGACAGACAGATCCAACTCATCTACATCCATCTCTTCCTAGTTAGGAACCAGTGCAGTCAGGTTTAGTTTATTATATCAATTGGTTAAAAAGTTTCTAAGGATTGCATCAATTCACTTACTTGCAGCATTTGCTCCTCCTCTAGCTGTGTATGAAATCAAAAAACATTTGTTCTAGCTTCCAAGTTTTTGTTAGATTTTTGGATAAACTGAGCTGTGGTCTCAAATGCACGGCAGATCAAATTTCTCCTTACGGGGAAATCATACCATCAGAAGTAGGAATCAGAACTGACTTGTTCACCGTCTTCTCATTAACTCTTTACTTTCATAAAGTGTAAAAAGATTGCAAAGAATAAAAAGGTTATCTTAATAGTAGTAGAAATTACATTTTAAAATAATTATTTGACAACCTTGTTGCTGATTCGTCCAAATACTGTATGGGACACAGGGCAACCTAAAAGAAGACATTTTATGAAATTTCTGACGATGATCTTTATGTCGGTGTGGCCAACAGACAACAATTTAGTTAAGCAAAATGGATTAGTTGCAAGAAGCATAAGTGTTAAACTCAGAAAACTGCATTCTCTTAGAGGGATTATTCCCCCATCATCAGGTCAGACGCAGTAGCTGCTGCTAATGGAAGATGTATAAAAAGGCTTTTATAACCTCTTTAACCTCTTTGTTTGTTATAAAAATGTCCATCTTCCTCTTCGGTGAAAGGCAATCGTTCACTGCTGAGTCTGACTGATTTCCTGGATTCTGAGCAGAGCTTGTAGCCTGTATTTCTGAGAATTCCTTCCTGTTGCTCGCTTCTTTGTTTCATCATTTCCTGTGTAATACATCATCAGTTAAGCTTTGAATCTCATAAAACGTTATATTTTTATTGACCATCAAGTAAAAAAACATTTGGCTCATTGCGGAACTTGGTCTTAAAAGGCACAACTTTAATTTGTGGCCTTGTTTCCTTGAAACAGGACTGGAGGTGCAAAGGCAGTTTCCTGAAGACTACCCTGATCAGGTTAAAACACAGTGAACCATCTTTCTTTCTCCCACTTTTAGATTTGGAAAGACCTGAAATGAATTGTTGACACATTTGCAGCTCTGGTGCATAGCATCAGGGTACAAAACCTATGGACAACATTTTGATTTCTTTTATCTATTTCTCTGTCTGCTGACCTTGAAATCTCCTCTTTGCAACATTAGTTTATAGATAGATAGATAGATAGATAGATAGATAGATAGATAGATAGATAGATAGATAGATAGATAGATAGATAGATAGATAGATAGATAGATAGATAGATAGATAGATAGATAGATAGATACTTTATTATATACATACATATTGTATACATCCCTAACTCGTTTATACAGTCCATCAGATGTGTATTCATTTCTCTTTGTCTCACAGGAAACTCTTCTTACAGTGCCAAAGTTCTGCTTTCCCTTCAGCATGGACAGGTATGTACACTTAAATACAGACATCACTAGGAATCAACAATCAAAACATGAATTTAGTTAGGATTTCCAAAACAGAATGGGTCTCTATGCTTTATCCTATTAGGAAGGCATATTTATTTTTAAAGCGCTTTAGGAACAGCAAGCAATGACCAAAGAGCCCAACATATGAAGAAATTCAATTCAGTTTATTTTTATATTTTTATTAATAATTTTAATTAATTATTATTTATAATGTATTACATCTTAATCGAGGGGAAGGTTTCTTAGGCAAAGGATTAATTACAGCTATTTTAAAAAATGTATTTTATTTAATAAAATACATTTTATTTATGAAGAATCCCATAAAATCATCACTGCTTAGAGCTGGGGGAATAGTTGGCTCAACAGAGCTATGACTCTGTGTAAGTTTGGCAACTGTACTAAAAAGAAACCTAGGATTGTTCTTATTCGCCTCTATTAATGATGTTCTAGCTTAGAAATAAGCATTAGAAATAAATGTTATTATGAAGCTTAAAGAGCAACTCACCCCCCTACCAGAGTCTTACTCCACCTACATTTCCTGTTTGAAAAATGCACCCAAAGGAGGCGTGGCCTGGTGAACCAAGGGACATTTCAGGTCAACACTTCCTTGCTATTCCGATTTCAACTCGTGATTGAGCCGTGGCTTGTTTTGTACTCCACAGCGGCAGGATGGCTGATGTCAGCCATAGAGGCTGAGCCAATAGCAATTAGGGGTGCACCGATCCCACTTTTTCAGTCCCGATACCGATGCCTGGGCTTTGTGTATCTGTCGATACCCGATACCGATCCGATACTATTGTTGAATTAATAATAAACTGTATACCCTCCACCTTATACCTTCCTTGAAGAGACTAAAGGTACCAGACTTTACCAACTAAACATAACTAAGACTTCTTTTTTCCTTTTTGACCCCGCTCCTTTTGTTTTGCTGAGGTGCAGGAATTCAGCGTGCTCCTTAGCATAGTGTCTCTGGATGACCTTGATTAAAGTGGTAGTGTTGTACTTTGCAGTAATACTGCCTCCCCTCGAAACATTTACTTTGCAGACATTGCAAACAGCCGACGAACTAGTTGGCGTGGCAAGCGTGAAATATCTCCACACAGCCGACCCTCTGGCTCGCTCCATGTTGCTTCTAGCATGCGACACACGTGAAGCTGACCCATGAAATATCCGCGACGGAAAAAAAACCCCACATCCTGATCCAGCTATTTTGTCAGTATCGCGGCCGTTATCCGATCCTAATATTGGATTGGTGCACCCCTAGTAGCAATGCCCGATTCAAATTGATGTGCAGTTTAAAGTTTTAACTTGGACGGGGGGCATCGACTGGGATGATGCTCCCAGTAGCTGAACATCCACTGTGTCCTGTTATCAACTTTTTACTTTCTGTAACATAGAAAGTTCTCTTATATCAGATCTTCTGTTCCTACTGTGTCTCTGCTCTGTCTTCTTGAACCCCCAGACTGTCGTGGCAGATGGCCGCTGGTACTGAACCAGGTTCTGGTTCTGGTTCTGCTGGAGGTTTCTTCCTGTTAAAGGGGAGTTTTTCCTCTCCACTGTCGCTACATGCTTACTCAGTGTGAGGGATTCCTGAAGGATTGCTGTGGTTGGAGTCTACATCAACGGGACGCAACTGCCAGTCATTGACTTGATACAATCGGCTGGGATTCCTTAGATGGGAAACAAACTAAAACTTTAAACTGATAGGAATGTTTGTATTGAAATAATAATAATAATGGCTTGCACTTATATTGTGCTTTTTGAGACCCTCAAACCACCAACAACCTTACCACTGAACTACAGCTGCCCTTTTTTGTAAAATGCCTGAATTCAATTTAGAATTGAATTTAACCTGAAGAGAGCACCACACTGACAGTTTTTGGTAGAAAGTTAATATTTTTACTAAAATGTACAAAAATACCAAAAAATAATGACCAGACATGTAGACAGCACTATTAGAGACTCTTATATCAAATCAAATCAGATTTTATTTATAAAGCGCTTTTCATACAAGAATTGCATCACAATAAATTGACCCTACATAAAATCACATTCCCATCCCTCCCCCACACCATTAAAAGAATGAACACAGTTATACCCCCTTCCCCCCAACCCAACTCCAATGCACACACACAGTTAAAAGGACATTGGGCCGAGTACAGATGAGCCAGGTCAGGAAACACAATCAGAGGAGCCATCTGCACCGGCAGCAGCACATCAACAGCAGCAGCCAAAGCACTGACACAGAGGTAAGGCTGAGACCCCCACCTCCACCCAAGCTCCACCTGGAGAGCATCCAGGCAGCTACAGCCGAGGCAGAGGAAGGGCTCCCATAGAGGAAACACTGGAAGGAAGAATAAAATAACAGGTTAAAATATAAGAATAAACAGTGGATAAATATGAGAAGATTAAATTGTCAAACACTGATGAAGTATAATGATTAAAACATGCAGAGCAATTAAACAGACAATAATAATAATAATCAGTTAAAAGCTAGGCTAAAAAGGTGAGTCTTGAGCCTGCTCTTAAAAACATGAACGTTCTCTGCAGCCCTGAGGTTCTCCAGCAGCCTGTTCCAGAGGTGAGGGCCATAATAATGGAAAGACGCCTCACCATGAGTGTGTGTCCTGACTTTAGGGATGACAAGGAGACGGCTGCCAGAGGAGAGCAGAGACCGCCGAGGTTCATATGGTAAAAGCAGTTCAGAGAGATAAGAAGGCCCAAGACCATTAAGACACTTAAAAACCATTGAAAGAACCTTAAAATCCATCCTAAAATGTACCGTGAGCCAATGCAATGAATTTAAGACGGGTGTAATGTGTTCCCGCCTCCTGGTCTTCGTAGGATATATACAGTTTATTAGCAAAAAAATAGTTGATTTGGGGGTGAATTGCTTTTTAAAATACAAGTTAAACCATGAGTGTGGCGACTGTGGCTTAGTATGTAGAGTAGTTGTATTATAATTGGATGGTTGTAGGTTTGATTCCAGCTTCTGCCTGTCACATGTCAATGTGCCCCTGAGCAAGGCACCTAACTCCAAGTTGCCTACTGATCTGTGTATTGCTGCATGAATGTGTGAATGTGGCTCCAGTGTAAAGCTCTTTGAGTGGTCAGTATGACTGGAAAAGCGCCATAAAAGTCCATTTACTATTACTCCGATTATATGACAGAAACATGAGGAACATCTCATACAAGAGTCAATCAGAAGAATTGTGTGTTTAGAGCAGATTTAAAAATAGTTAAAGATAGAAGTAGTAAATAGTACAGCCTAAAGTCACTCTCCTCTTAACAGTTATGTTGGAGCTGGATTCTGGAACCAAACCATCATATTTTCTTCTTTTGTTGACATTTTGTATTCAAAGTGCTCTGTGTGTGTTTGTTAGTTAGATCCCCATTAGCCCTGTGTGGGTGTTGATGTGTGCAGCAGGACAGCATCCTGCAGGCTGTGTGACAAAAGGCCCAAAATACAGACCGAAACATTCCCCCCTTACAGTATATACACCTCTCAGTCTAAACTCAGTGAGTAGAGGTGCCTCACAGTTTGGAGCTTTCAACAGATCTGACATCAGTTTGGATCTTCTAACTTTCAGACCATTCTTCATTTAATGTAATGCATATCATACATCTGAGCTGCTTTCCCGTCTGTCCCCCTGTAGCCTGACAATCAACCAGGTCGGCCAGAACTTCACATTTGTGTTGACTGACATAGAGAGTAAACAGAGGTTTGGTTTCTGTCGCCTCTCTTCAGGAGCTCACACCTGCTATTGCATTCTCAGGTGGGTCTGTGTGTTTAAGGTTCTGAAGCACAACTTGACAACTAACCAAGACATTGTGGGAGTTTGTAAAGAGGGTACATCATTCTGATGAGCATTTTTCTTAAGGAAATGGATCAGATTAGAATTTATCCCAAGTGTTTATTAATACCAGTATGTCACCTGCAGCATTGGATTGATTGGTTTTAGCTTCTATATTTAGTTTTTAAAATATCTGAGATTTATTCTCTTAATTAAAGGCATCAGTTGATAGGAAACTATATGATCAATGTAGCAGTGAAAAATGGCAATAATAAAACAATTAGTGTGTCTGTGAAGGACTGTTTATTTCACACATGCTTAAGTTTGAAGTGTAACCATACTGGACATGTTTATTATGGGCTGTTTTGTGTGTAAAGACACAGGTCCTCCTACACAACTGAATGTCTAAATCCCTTTTATTGATGCTAATGCATTTGTTTAAACTGGAGATGAACATTACACAGATCATGTCTGCTGTGATATTAATATTATTTTCTGTCTGTTGTATTTCCTCTGACTTAAATGAAGTATTTGTTTTAAAAATGCAACATCATAATGTTAATTATTGATGTAAAAACATTTATGGTCACAGTGTATTTTCCTTATTTTGGCCATATTTATTTAAAGCTTTTAAAATAAAATAGTTTTCTCTGAATCCCTACATTTGCCAGCAGTGCTTAATTTACAGTTCTAATGCTGCCTTACTAAATGTGTACTAATTATTTATGACCCTGTCAGCTACCTGCCCTGGTTTGAAGTTTTCTATAAGCTGCTGAATATCCTTGCTGACTGCACCGTCAAAGGCCAGGTGAGACACCACTCACTCCACTCCCTCATGTAAGATCCAGGTCCCCACTGATCTTCACATTATATAGTGATGGATGCATGGACATATATATTCATGTATCTGTGGCCTTAACCGTTCTGCAGTTATATTCCACACTCTGCAACTTGTCTTTTGAAATGATCAATTATTGCGTTTTTACTGCAGCTTAATGGGTTGATAATATTGTTGTAACTTCACAGGAAAGCCAGTGGCAGGAGCTCCTGGTGTCACTACATACACTCCCCATACCTGAGCCTGGAGTCCCTGTTCACCTTGGTGTGGTAAGCCTGACTTCATCATAACAGCTCAACTCTTTGGACTCATTTGGATTTATGTTTATGACTCCATGGCACATATGATGTTTTACTGTTACAGAAAGCAACCTGTCTTTTTTTGTGTACAGTTAAGCCACAAATTATTGCGTTTAAAATAATCCTTTACTTTGACCACAATGTTTCTTCTGACTGGAAGTAACTAATATTTTTGAGTGGCCCAGTCAAAGTCTGCTTTTGGTAGAGATAGCATTTGATAGAGAATCTGTGGGGTGAGCTTAAGATTAAGGTGCTTTTCATAGTTTATGATCTTTTCAGAGATGCTTTCCTCATTTCCTATCAGAAATAAACATCTTGGTGTTTAAACGTCTGGCAGGGGGTTGGATTATTTTGGAGCTTAACTGTATCCTCAGTGATAATTTGACCAAATTCAGCTCTATTGTTAGTTGCTCTCCCTCCCACTGTCTCCTTTCTCCAGCACTCCTTCTTCACTGTGCCTGACATCAGGGAACTCCCGAGCATACCCGAGAATGTGAGTGTTGACATTCCTTACGCTGAGAGTTATCTAAAGCCTCATTATGTTTCAGTCTTTCTTTACACAGTTCTAAGCTTCCTGATTAGGTTAAAAGCCATAATGGGTCAGTAAGTTCGAATGCTGACAGTTTGACATTTAAAAATGGATTTTAATTGATATATTAATATATAGGCGACATGGTGGGCCAGTGGTTGAGTCCTGACCTGCATGGATTTTCCATGTTCTCAACTTACACATGTGGGTTCTCACCAGGTGCTCTGGCTTCCTCCCACACTCCAAAAACATGACTGTTGGGTGAATCATCCATCCATTATCTGTACCTGTCCATCCTATGCAGGGGGGTGCTGGTGCAGTCACGACTGTGGGAGGAAGCCGGAGTACCCGGAGAGAACCCATGCATGCACAGGGAGAACATGCAAACTCCATGCAGAAACACCGCAGGCTGGGATTCAAACCTTCTTGCTGCAAGGCAGCAGTGCTAATAACTGTGTCACTGTGCAGCCCTTTGGTGAATCAGTTACTCCAAACCACCCTTAGGTATGCGTGTGTGTGTGCGTGTGTGTGTGTGTTCACTGGAGATGGGTACCAACTCCCAACCAACCCTGCACAGATAAGCCAGTATAGACAGTGGATGGATGGATAATAGACATCAATAGATGATGATCTAATAGATCATTATATTCAGTTTATTTATTTAGTGCCAATTCACAACACATGTTACCTCAAGTCAGTTTATAGGGAAATTACTCACAGCTGGGATGGGATTCCTGTTATTTTTCTAATCTAAGGAGGTCTCTTTGAACCAACCATGTCCTGATGGTTAGGTCATTCGGACACCTGTGAGGACTGACTGTTCAGAGTAATACAGCAGAAAAAAATGTGTCTTTATGGAGTTAGACTTCTAATTGAGTTCTTTGTGCTCATCTTGGGAGCTTCACATACACGAACCCTAAAGTCTTAAATCAAATGATATGTATCATATGGAGTTTGGACCTCAACTAGCTGTCCTGATTATGTATCTCTTTATGTTTTACCTCTGCAGAGAAACCTAACAGAGTATTTTGTAGCAGTAGATGTCAATAACATGCTTCATCTGTACGCTAGTATGCTTTATGAACGTCGAATCCTCATCTGCTGTAGCAAACTGAGCACTGTGAGTAGTACTTTCTGTTTCCTCTCTTTTCTCCTGCTCTGTCAGTGCTGGACTGTTGACACGTTTAACAATGATATTGTTTTTGTTTGGTTGTTTTCTTTCATATAGTATCATAGATACAACATTTGTTAAGAGCTAGAATTACTTGGTGCATAGCCAAAGCCGGCTTAGTTTGTGGTGGAAGACTTTTTTTATTTGAAGAATTGGGAATACTGATTGTGTTTGGTGATCAGATTCCATTTTTTAGAGCTATGATTGTTTGTCTAGTGACATCTAGTGGCAAGATTTCAGAAAGTAATATAATGAATACATTGTTGGTTGTTCTTATATCCCAAATGAACCTGGCATAAAGAGATTTTCTTTCTAATCTTGTTTAAATGTCTGTTAGAGTAAGAATAGAGAAACGAGTTGTCTCATGTTGTGTTTGTGATCTTTCGTCTCCAGTTGACAGCTTGTGTACATGGGTCTGCGGCCATGTTGTATCCGATGTACTGGCAACATGTTTACATTCCTGTGCTTCCTCAGCATCTGTTAGACTACTGCTGGTGAGTTCATCAGGGATTACTCAAACTCCTCTTTAGCGTCTGCCCACAGAATCATTATTACACACGTCCATATCTCCTTTACTGGTGATGAAAAGGATAAACATCAGCTGTCCTGTTCTTAGAACTTCTTGGGACGTTTTGCTTTTATCTTATCTGCTCCTTTTCTTAAGTTTCCTCTGTTTACCCCCGAGTGTTGATAACCACTGTGGATGTTTCATATCAGAATGTTTCAGCAGCTTACATGCAAATCTTTATTAGGATATCTTGTAAGAAAACAGTTTATGAAGGAAATGTTAATGAATGAAACTGTGATGCTGCATTTAAATAGAAAAATAGATGCAGATTTAATTTGTGGCCTTAATTTTGAAGGTATTCTCCCAAATCCAGGTCAGATTGAAATTCTCAGTCCTGTCTGCAGTTACACAGCTAAAAAGCGATAAAACCATGAGATTTATAGAGTATGCTGTTCTTACTCTTACTATGGAACACCTCCCGTGTGTTAGTGCTCAGAAACTTCAATGGCATGATGCCAGCCCTAAATGGCTGGCTCCAGGGACGTTTATAACCCTCATTCTATAAATAGGATTCACATAACATCAGTCGTCATTAAACAATGTCCTCTTGCTTCCATCAGAACCCAGATGACGACACAAAGCTACACTGTCCAGCGACTCGGTGTCTGAGTGCTTATTCTCAGCCATTTGAATATCTGCTAGCTTGTAAAAAGTAGTAATACTGTACTTTCACTCTTATTAAGTAAGAAGCCATTATTCAAAAAAGAAAGTTAGCCCTAGCCTAACCTTACGCCTTAGCTAGGAACTACAAACATTTTAGTATCTTTGTTCTTATTAATTAGCTTTCCTCAGCTCATCATCCCCACCCAACTCTGGTGTAGACACAGAGAGCCATAAACTGTCACTGTCGCAGCACAATATCTTCATTGGATACTCATCTGGTGTGTGCTGCATGCTGATCTTTTGGTGATGTTGAACACCAGGAGGTGTAGAGAACAACAAACCAGACGCTGTGTTTGTTTGTTTCTATTAGTTTTTAGAGGATTCTATGAGCTGCACTTCTACTAAAAAGCTTTCCAGCTCAATCTAAACTCGCTCTCTGTCGGCCATTGCTCCGTGAGTGAATGTATGTTTACAAGCTGAAGTAAATAAACTGTCATCGACCAGAGGCGTCACTGCAATGGTAGGCAGACCCTCCAGAAAAGGTCTGCACCCCCTGCTGTCCTGGAGGGGAATTACTTTGGAACACTGACACACCAACGGAGAAGTATAGAAGGATAACTTCTCCGTCAGTACTTGTGGGTGCAAACTTGTTGATGGAGAAGTATAAACTACCCTCTACAAAATTATATTCTCTTTGCAGCTTTCCCCCTTAAGCAGCTTCACTGCAGGCTAGCACCGGTTTAGCTTGTCCAGTAGAGACCCAGTTGTGTGTGCCATACCTCGAGGGGGATCCAAGGAAGGGACTGTTCGCTCCATGTGGTGCAAACTGGGCGATACAGATCCCTGGCCAAGGGCCCTGACATTCCCACTGCTCCGGAAAGAAGTATGTGTTGGCCTCACTGCTTCTCAATCAAACTGGGAAAAATGGGGACAAGGTTGGGATGGTGTCTGAGGATATTGACGATGGGGAGAAAGACTCCCCCATCCTTGCATTGCATGATTCACTACGACAGCAGGTGGCAGCAAACCACTCGAACATCTTCACCTGCTCTCCTCACTTCCAAGACGCCTTTCAGTCAAGCCTTACTGACAAGTGCTACAAGGTGGCATCCTCTCCTTCTTTTGCCTCAGACGAGCAAAGGTTTCTGCATAATTTGTATCAAGTTCATGATTTACATGGACCAGACACGAGGTTTTAGGAAACGGATCAGTTATTTGTGGATTGGTCAAAATCACATGTGGGAAAGCATTTGTCTAAGGGGCGCCTTGAAGCATTCAGTCTTTAGTGCGGGCTCTTGTGACATGGTCCCTTACTGACTGGGAACACTTGTTGTTTAAACATGCATGTCTGCAATTTTCTCATCAAAATGACCCATAAAACAAATGCTTTACAAGACAAAATAAGGTTATGAACATGCAGAAGCTAAGAAGAGGTGAGTATGTTTTTGAATGACGACTGAAGTCATGTCAGCCCTATTTCTTGGGTGAGGGTTTGGTTCCTCTCCTGACAGACTGGATCCACACCAGCCTTGTTGAATCCAACTGAGACTTATTTAATCAGAAGGTCCAGTTTGTTTGGAGAGATAGGAATGTGCAGTTAGAATCAGGTCCAGATTAAAGAAACAAACTCTGGTCTTTCTGAAAACATCTGTCATGGTCCTCCTCAAGTGAACCAAGTGCAGAAAGTAGAGTAGAACACAGGGCATCGTAGGTAAACACAACCAGCACAAACACGTGTGGAGCAAGATTGGCAGCAGAGACTGTCAAGGTAAAATATAGTCAGAACAAACTTCATCACAACTGTTGGTGAGTATTTACAAGAACAATGAGGTTTTCCAGCTAATTATCTTGAAAAAAGCAAGTTTGTATGGACAGTAGAGCAGTAAAGCACAAAGCTGAAAACATCCCACCAATAATATATTCTCTGCATGACATCCTTTGATGAAGTGGCAGTTCAGGAGATGAAAAGAACAAGTTTCCTTGGTATGAGGAACGAGATGCCGTTCTGGAAACTGTCAGTGCCTATTTGGGAATATGTGATTCAGAAAGTCCAGTTTATTTGATAATTTAGAATAGAATACAATCAATCCTCCCTTAATCATCCACAGAGAGGATATTCAGCTGTAACATCAGCAAAATTACAGGTAATAGGAACATTAGATTCACACTAGAAAACTATAAAAAATAGAATTAGGAGTAATATATGTACAGCAAGGACAAAATAACAAAACTAAAGTATGGTTCAGTTATTAAAAATAAAAATGCCATGCTCAGATTTGAGGAATGTGCAACTAAGCAGGATGCTTTAAAACTATTTACAGTATGTGCATGTGTATTAATGCATTAAAAGAACATATTTACAAGAAGTTAAAAAATATAAACTGTGCAAACAGAGATGTGCAATAAAATAAAAGTAATTTGAACTAAGAATAATAGTGCAAATTACAGCAAAGATGTTAATATTAATGGAGTTTTTTGGGAGCAGTTATGGTTGATGGGTCTAACAGCTGCTGGGAGGAAGGACATACATTAATGTTCCTTCATGTACCGAGGATGCAGCTGGATGTAGTTACCTCCACCAAGGAGGTTTTGTTTTTGCCAGGGTTTGTTTGTTAATCAGGTAACAACATAAGACAAAACATTATAAACAGAATTAGAAATTTTAAGAAAATGTCTGCAGTTGCACCAGGAACAAGTGATTAGAATTTGATGGTGATTCGGGTCACCGTCTGAGAGGAGGGGCGACTGAGTTAGGTTGATGGAGGTCTGCGCTCTCCGAGTGCTTTTCTAGTTGTAAAATTGTAATGAAAAAAAAAATCGGACTGTGGTGACACAAATTGAAGAAAGTCCCTAATTGTACCAGATCTCCTGGACTACTAGATGTGAAAACGACCAGAGACTTCACTGGTGCCAGCCATTAAGGGCTCAAGTCATGCAGGAGGCGTTGACCATAGTGAGACAACTCCTTGCTGGAAACGGATATAACACATTTTGACACTAATAAATAAAATGAAATGAGGAATCAACAGGAACACACACTGAGCAACTGTTAAACCACAGCAGTGACGACTCCACTAAACTTGGCCCTTAACTCAGAGCACTCCTGTTTGTAGGAAGAAAAGTACAAAGTGCTGTAGAGCTACCAACCTGCATAGAAATTAAATGTGATATTTGATTTGCTGATTGGTCTTGTGTGTGCTGAGGTTTTGGTTCAGCAGCCTTAACTAAACTGTGTTTTCCCTCAGTGCCCCGATGCCTTTCCTCATAGGAGTACATTCCAGCCTGATGGAGGTAGGGATCTATGACTTTATTGCACACATGAACAGAATCATTAAATCCGAGTCCTTGATTCAACTCTGCCTGTTTTGGTTTTGACAAGATTAAAATTATTTCCTAAAGAAACTGCATTGACACCATGTCACTGTGCCATTTGCTTCTGCTGTTTTTGTAGAAAGTTCAAGGAATGGCTCTGGATGATGTGGTGCTCCTGAATGTAGACACCAACACCCTAGAAACCCCCTATGATGACCTGCAAAGCCTTCCCAATGATGTGGTGAGAAACTCCTGGGCAGCTACCTAAGGCTGTTAAGACATCAGAAAGAGAAAACTGAGAAAGCACCTTTATTGGATGAAAATGGTAGTTGTGCTTTGATAAGCCATTTGAAGTTTGTACTAATGAGTGGGGCTTCATGATCTTTAGGTTTCATCCTTAAAAAGTCGTCTGAAGAAGGTTTCAACAACGACGGGTGACGGTGTGGCTCGTGCCTTTCTCAAGAGTCAGGCTTCTCTGTTTGGAAGCTACAGGAACGCCCTGCAGATCGAAGCGGTCAGTCTGCAATGCAGTTTAAATAGATTATTATTATGTGCAAAAAGTCTATATATTAGTTTGTCAGCAAGGTCATGTCTAATTGTTTGTTACACAGAGCTGTGACATATATAGTATGTAATGATTTATTTAGGGGGAACCAATAACCTTCAATGAGGAGACCTTTATCAACCATCGCTCCAGTGCCATGAGACAGTTTCTCCAGAACGCCATTCAGCTGCAGCTCTTTAAACAGGTACACATCCACCACCTTCAACATCAACTGTGCTCAGTGAGTTTGAATGTTAAGACTCATGCAAAATTTCAGTCTTCCTCGTCCAACCTTTTACTTCTAATGCAGTTTATTGATGGCCGCTTGGACCTGCTCAACGCAGGAGAGGGTTTCAATGACATTTTTGAAGAAGAGATCAACATGGGCGAATATGCCGGTGAGTTATAACCTTCACAACTGTTTTTAAAATGATTGGAATTACCTTTGAGTTAAGACGGAGACATTTAAAACTATTATTCACTTTGCTCAGTGTTACTTCTATCATTATATTAGGGGGAACCATCGACCCCCCAACCAGATCACAGCAGAAGGTTACCTTTGAAATCAGTTCAATTTGTTTTAGTTACATAGCGCCAATATACAGTACAGGAAAGATCCAATCCAGTCATAAAGACAGCTTTAAAGTAAATTACTTACATTCCTATTCAATCAAACAATACAGTCAAGTTCAGTTTATTACTCAAATTGATTTAAAGTTTTTTTTTATCTAGGAAACCCAGCAGATTGCATCAAGTCATTGACTTGCAGAATTCACTCCTCCTGAACCCACCTTTAGAAACAGTGACCTTAAGCCTAGTTTATACTTCTTCGTCTGCGGAGAAAAATAACGTCATTATCCGTCGAGGCAAGGGCTCTCCAACAGGCACACAAGGGCGGACAGAGTAGAGCTCAATCTTATAACTATCTGTTGAACGCTACAGAGAGCGCACATCTGTGATTGGTCAGCCCAACATCAGCCTCAGATCATTTCACCAGAACAGTGCTCTATAGTCGATGTAATTACTAGTCAATGCAGCTTTTGGCCACTAGATGCTTTATATAACAAGGCCAGTTGATCCAATCTGGTCTTTTGGTGATGTTGAACACCAGGAGGTGTAGAGAACAACAAACCAGACGCTGTGTTTGTTTGTTTCTATGAGTTTTTAGAGGATTCTATGAGCTGCACTTCTAGTAAAAAGCTTTCCAGCTCAATCAAAACTCACTCTGTCGGCCATTCCTCCTTGACTGGATGTGCGTTTACAAGCTTAAGTAAATAAACTGTTGTCGACCAGAGACCTCACTGCAATGGTAGGCAGACCCTCCAGAAAAGGTCAGTGCCCCCTGCTGTCCTGGAGGGGAATTGCTTTGGAACAATGGAGAAGTGTAAAAGGAAAACGTCTCCGTCAGTACGTGTGGGTGCAAACTTGTTGACAGAGACGTATAAACTAGACTTTAATTTCTCTCTGGGATCATTAAAGTATTTTTGAACTGAATTGAATTGATTTGACAGTTGCCTGCGTTGTCATTGACTTCACAGCAATCCCTCATACTGAGCAAGCATGTAGCGACAGTGGAGAGGAAAAACGTCCCTTTAACAGGAAGAAACCTCCAGCAGAACCAGAACCAGAACCTGGCTCAGTAGGAGCGGCCGTCTGCCATAACTGACTGGCTGTTTAACAGGACAGAGCGTACATACAAACACCACTACTTTCTTTATTTCCTATTGAGCAGGTGTGTACCTTGACTTTCTATTAAATAAACAGCCATATGTTACACAGTGGATCCTCTAAAAGCTAACACATGTAAATAACAAATGTTCAAATACAGACAGCACACAAATGCCCTATATACCAATCTAGAATGTCCTTGGTAAATGGTCTGCATTTGTATAGCCACAAAGAGCTTTACACTACATTCACCTATTCACAAGCTGGTTGCATTTGTTACCTCAAGGCTGGACTACTGTAACTCTTTACTATCAGGTAGTCCACAAAATGCCATTAAAAGCCTTCAGTTGATCCAAAATGCTGCAGCAAGAGTTCTGATGAATATTAAAAAGAGAGATCACATTTCTCCTGTTTTAGCTTCCCTTCATTGGCTCCCTGTTAAATCCAGAATAGAATTTAAGATCCTTCTTCTTACATACAAAAGCCCTTAATAATCAGCTCCATCATACATCAGAGATCTGATTGGTCCTCTGCTCTGTTTTCTCAAACCCCCAGACGGTCGTGGCAGATGGCCGCTCCTACTGAGCCTGGTTCTGTTGGAGGTTTCTTCCTGTTAAAGAGGAGTTTTTCCTCTCCACCGTCGCTACATGCTTGCTCAGTATGAGGGATTGCTGAAGGATTGCTGTGGTTGGAAAGTCTGCATCAACGGGGCCCAACCTCACGCCAATGACTGACGCAATCTGCTGGGATTTCCTAAATAGGAAACTTTTTAACTGATTGGAATGTTTGTATAAATGTATTGAAATGACTTCTTGTTAAGTGCCTTGAGATGACATCTGTTGTGAATCGGCGCTGTATAAATAAACTGAATTGAATTGAATTGATGGTGGCCGGCCACATTGTAGCCACAGCTACCCTGGGGCACATTGCTACCGGGCCCTCTGACCACCAACAGGAGGCAAGGTGTCTTGCCCAAGGACACAATGACCAAAGTGGGGGTTCGAAACGTCAACCCACCTGTTGGAGGATGAACTCCTACCACCTGGGCCACGGTTGCTCTGGCTTGTAACCCTGCCGTGGGAGAAAAATATCTTCTTTTAGATATTTTATAAGTAGATTGGCCAGATTACAAGACAAACCATGCACCCAGAACTGTGCCATGCTCGAACTCTCCTGCACCCTCATATTCATATTGCCTTAAAAAAACGATTCTCAGTCATTTAGCTCAGGAATGTCCTAACTGCTTAAACTGAAGGAAACTGGACCGCTCCTCTTGTTTCTTGAAGATATTTCTCCTTTCATCCACTTCAGATCTGCACATGGGCTGGAAGTAACGGGTTTATAAATTGTAGTCTGAATAATCCCAGTAACATCACAAAATCACACTAATAGGCCCTGGTTCCCACTGAGCAGTACAGCACAGGTAGGTGTGGTTTGTTATTTAGTCTGTCTCCATAGTGAAAGCGGTCCATCCAACCGACCCGTAGCGTTCCATTCCTGGGCCCCCTTCAGTTGTAGGTCCATAGGTGGTACGGTACAGTTAGGGCGGAGCTACTGGCGTCACACAGCACAGCCCGTTTGGGTTTAACCCACCTGCCCAGTGAGAGTCCAACAGGCGGTGGAAACAACAGACCATAAAAGGTAGCGACCCATGCTTTACTGCTCAGTGGAACCGAGGCGTTAGAATCCCACATATATTTGGGCCGCATGAGTAACTGGGGCTATCCTCCATTCAGACTCAACCTATTCAGTTCAATGGGCCAAGTTCAATTAAATTATCTATAATAGAATAATAATTATATAGCTCCACTTTTAAAGATCTACAGATCCAGGTTATTTACAGAAGAACAAAATTCATTACACTCATTTTAATCCTGACTGTAATTCCATGCAGATGAATTCAGTTTATAATTCTGACTGGTTAGTTAGTCTGGTGAGTTTTCTATATAATGAAGTCCAGCTGATTGCATTGAGTTAGCTGCCATCCATCCTCCTGAGGAAGCATGGGGCGACAGTGGACGGTTGATCGCAGCAGTGAAGGAGAGGCATGGAGCTAAAGATGGAGGTATTGTTGGTCATGTGATGCTGACATGATTTCTATTTACCCCCCAGGCAGTGACAGGACTTATCACCAGTGGCTGTTCACTGTGAAGGTGAGCCGTTCTGACACTCATCCATTAAAGTTATGTTGATATCCCTCTACATGTTGGTGACATCCCTCAGATAGCAAGCTGCAGCTGATGGTCTGTTCTGAAAACAGGCTTTAATAGTATCTGCTGATTTTCTGCTAATAACGCTGTCAAAAAACCAAACTTTTAATAACATTGTGTTTTGACAGCTTCTCAGTAAACCAACATCGGGTTGCAGTTCTGTATGCAGATTATAACTCGGCTTAGTATAGCTCTATAGAATTCCAGATGTTGGAGAAAGATGATGTTTAGCTTCTCACCAGCTGAGATTGAAAACAATCGGTTTCAATAACAAGCATAATTGATTTGCTTCATGTGTATTTAGTGACTTGATACAGTACTTTGGACTGTATGCCAACAGAGAGTATCATATATCCTTCATAAATGCTGCTCTGCCTCAAAGTATTTTGCTTCTAGAGTAAACACTGCAGCTTATGTTGTGTGTCAGATCTCTAAAATCCTGAATTTGGGTTTTTTGATCTCCACTGGATTTTAAGACATGTTTTGGTTCATTGTGCAGCTTCTTTTGACTTTGCTAACTTCTTCCTTGTTTCTCTGCTGGTGAAGTTTAGGATACCTGTTGGAATCCAGTCATGTGTCAATATGCAGGTTTTGTTCACTGCATTAGATTTCAGGATTATTTATCAGCTTATTAATCCCATAGAGGCTAGAGGCATTTAGAGATGTTACATCTTTGTTTACACAGTAATATTTAATCTATGACATGTTATATGCAATAACTGTGCGACTTCTGCCTCTAACCCTGTAATGCAAATATTTTCAAACAGAAAGGAGGAGGAGCTATATTCCAAACAGTGAAGACTAAGGCAAATCCAGCCATGAAGACTGTCTACAAGTTTGTAAGCAAAGCCATCTTTTTAATGCATTATATTTCTATTATTTGGAACTGAATGAAAAACAGGTTCTGTAGAATAGTTTATTCTGCTGATAGTGTAACATGATGCCAACAAGTCACCAAATGATTTCTTTCCTCACCTCTTGAGACTCACAACTGATATGTTGCTTATAAGCTGCAGAAACTGTGAGGATCTGACTGTGTTTGTTTTCCAGGCAAAGGACCATGCAAAAATGCGCATCAAAGAAGTTAAAAGCCGGCTGAAGCAGAAGGTACTTAGCACTGCTGCACACCCTGAGAGTCCCGGGGATTCTCCTATCCAGTCTCAGTAGCCAGATCAGGATCTTTATCAAGACCAGAATGTTTCAGTCAGACAAGTGATGTTCCTTTATGTCAGTGGTTCCCAAACTATTTCTACTGGGCCCCCCTTTGGTTTAAAAGAAAATGTTCACCTCCCCCCCACACCCTCCAGTGTAATCATTTTTTTTTTATCCCACGGTTTCTTCCCATTATTTATCACCCAGTGCTCCTACCTAGTTCCAGTCCTGGGGCTCCGCTCTCCCTCTGCCAGCCCCGGGAGGGCCCTGCACTGAAACCCAAGCCTCCTTCATGGTTGGGCAGTGAGCAGGCCCTTCTTTTCACCTGATGGGGCGGAGATTCCCCGGCTGGACGTTATTCCAGCCAGATCCTCCCTATCCCTTCAGGCACCCCGGCTGGCCAGGAGGAGGCAGTATACAGCCCCAGGACTATTGCATGTTTTTGTGGGAGTAGCTCACATTAGCTGCTCAAGGGAACACGGGGAGAACATGCAAACTCCACACAGAAAGGCCCTTTCGCCAACCCCACCCAGGGTGTGGGTGCTGATGATGTGGGTGAACAAACACACCCTCTGCACCCACAGCTTCCCCGGCGGTAATTGAACCCAGGACCTTCTAGCTGTGAGGTGAGCTGCTCTACCAGCTGTGCCACCGTGCCCCCCAGTGTTATCATTTTAAGTATACCTTCTTTTTGTTAATGAGCATCAGTATCCAACATTGCTTTCATTGCTTCTCTATTTTTTTTTTTTTTAATAATCTCTGTGCACAAGTGCTTTACAAAAATCACTGTATGCAAGTTTAATAAAGAACTTGTTACAGTAAAATTTGTGGGCACAACGCTGCACTCTTCCTCACACTGTACCGCAAAATCCTTCGGCAGGTCGTGTTTTAAAGAAGTTGACTGTGCCAAAGACATCGATCATTACATCATTTAGCTCTGGACTCGGCTGTTTAGACCCGGCATATGGGGGAGACGTGCTTGATGCAGCACTCTATCTGTGCGGAACCCTTCAAACTCCTTACATGTTAAAGGACATGTCATAAATGCGCCTGCCAATGGCATTAGCCAACTATTTTCCATATTTGAGGGTTTTTTTAAGTCTCCAGTGTGGCAGCAGAGCGCAGATTCAGCCTCTAGAACAACATCTAAACCCCCATGATAAGTCTTCTGTCTGAGGCGTCATGACAATAACCTCTGCAGCAATCTGAGACATTTGATTAAGGACAAGTGACCATTTCAGTTCCATGGAGACTGGGAGGAGGATGTGAGGCGTGCACTTGTTCAGACTGAAAATTATTTAAAATGAAAACATTCTATTGAATATGTCATAATTAAAAAAAAAAAGACTTGTAAAAATAGATTATGAATTTATTTTGTTGCCCCGTAAAAATATCAAGTGCGACCTGTGGTATTACTGGACAGAGGAACAACTGTTAGTGTTCTGGCTGCTGTTGTCAGTCATTGTTGAAATCATCCACAGTAAGGTATTAAATCCTCTATAATTGTGTGAGGCTTTTTTCACGTTGCCACTCGGTTCGAAACATGTTTTCAAATTCAATTTAAAATTCAAAAATACTTTATTGATCCCAGAGGGAAATTAAGTGTTGGTATAGCTCATATAATTAATTCTTTAAGGAGTTGTTGTAGATAATGATGGCTGTGGGCAGGAAGGATTTCCTGTAGTGGTCTGTGTTGCAGCGAAACTGAAGAAGCCTCCGACTGAAGACGCTCTGTTGTTGTATGACTGTCTCATGAAGAGGATGCTCAGGGTTGGTTATACATAATATATATAATTTTCTGATTTTATGAAGAATCCTTCTTTGCATCATCATCTCCAGATGTTCCACAGTCGTCCCAAGAACAGAACCAGAACCTTCTTTATCAGGTTGTTTAGCCTTTTTAAATCCCTGGCTCTGATGCTGCTACCCCAACAGATGACGGCTGAAGAGATTACACTCTCCACAACAGACTTGTAGAAGATCTGCAGCATCTTGCTGCAAACTTTGAAGGACCTAAGCTTCAGTCTGCTCTGTCCCTTCTTGTAGACGGCTTCACTGTTGCGCCTCCAGTCCAGTCTGTTATCAAGGTGAACTCTGAGGTATTTATACTCCTCAACCACCTCCACTTCTTCTCCCATGATGGAAACAGTGTTTGACTTATCCCTGTTTCTTCTGAAATCTACAATCATCTCCTTTGTTTTGTTCACATTCAAGGTGAGACGATTGTTTCCACACCATGTCACAAAGCGTCCACACCTGGTTTTACCCACAATTCTTCAGTCTCACAAACTGTGGTCTGTTGGTCAGCTAGTCATTGATCCAGGCGATTGTTGAGGGCTCCACCTGTGTCTTCAGGAGTTTCTGACAAAGCAAATCAGGCTGAATTGTGTTAAATGCACTAGAGAAATCAAAGAACATGATCCTCACAGTGCTGCCTGCTTTGTCCAGATGACAGTGGTTTGTGTTGTATTCTACTTTTTTGGGGCTATTTTTTTATTATGCAGTACATATGTTTTAACTATATCTTTAAGCGTTTAGAAGTAAATAGGCCTGTTTATATTATTCAGGGTAGTAAAACATGACTCTTTACCAGTATTTTATGGGGGTAAGGTTTTAAGTAAATAAACTCTTGGGTAAAGATATGAACTGAAAGCAGGGAGGATCGGTTATAACTCTAGTTCATGGTACGGCTATAAAACCAGGTCAGGAGACCTGGAGAAAATGTATGACTTGTCAAGATGTAGAAGGAGGAGAGAGGAGTCATGTGATATTTTCTTTGTTCTTCTGTAATAAAAATGGTACACCCTAGTAGAGAAGCGAGTCAGATCTTTTCTGGCTCCCATCTGCAGGTGCGTCCTTTGTGAAACAGATATCTGTTTGTGTGTGTTGTTTTACTCTCTGTCTCTCAGTTCTGGGTCTTATTTTGAAACAGTTCCCGCCGGGGTTTTGGAGTTCGGCGCCCCCACCTCTCTGAGTAGAAAGTGAGTTGCAGAGCATATTATGATAGAAAGCCGACAGTTGGTTGAAGTGGATGATGGCATCTTCAACTCCAACTCCACAGCGATAAGCAAACTGCAGTGGGTCCTGATACGTTCTTGTTTGCTTACTCAGGGGTGCCAACAGGAGTCTCTCCAGGACCTTCATGATGTGGGATGTCAGGGCAACAGGTCTAAAGTCATTGATGACTGATGGGTGAGTTCTCTTTGGTACTGGAACAAGGCAGGATGTCTTCCACAACACTGGAACCTTCTCCTGAGTTAGGCTAAGGTTGAAGAGGTGCTGCAGAATCCCACAGAGCTGCTCTGCACAGGTCTTCAGGACTCTGGGGCTGACACCATCTGGACCTGCAGCCTTGTTCCGGTTCAGTTTCTCCAGCTGCCTCTTCACCTGACTTTTGGAGACAGAAAAGTGGGGGGAGGCAAAGGGGGTAGCAGCATTTCCTGACTTGGTTGAAGTCAAACTTGTGGAATCAGAAGAGTCCTTGGCTGAGGTGAAGGGTAAAACATCCGAGGTGTAACAGGAAAGCTGTTGATCAGAGGAGAGTGGGATGTCTGTTTGGCTGGGAACAGGAGAGGAAGATGCTGAGCTAGTTCCTGAACTGAACCTGTTGAAGAATATGTTTAGTTCATTGGCTCTGTCCAGACTTCCATCTATCCAATCCTTCCTGTCCTTAAAACCTGTGATCTTTCTCATTCCTGACCAGACATCTCTGATATTGTTCCTCTGTAGTTTGTTCTCCAGCTTCTTCCTGTATGCCTCCTTGCTGTCTCTGATCTTGACCTTAAGTTGCTTCTGTATTCTCCTCTGTAATTCCCTGTCTCCCTCCCTGAAGGCTCTTTTTTCTTGTTTAGCAGTTCCTTCAGGTCACTGGTGATCCAGGGTTTGTTATTAGGGAAGCATCTCACTGTTCTGGTGGGGATGATGTTGTCCACACAGAAGTTATATAGTCAGTCACACACTCAGTCATGGCATTGATGTCCTCTCCATGTGCTTGGCAAAGAGTCATCCAGTCTGTGGTCGCGAAATAACCCTGCAGAGCTTCTTCAGCTTCCTGTTACCATTTTCTCACAGTTTTCTTTGTAACAGGTTGCTTCTGAACAAGTGGTTTATATTCTGAACAGAGAAAATCAAGATTGTGATCTGATTGTCCTTGAGGAGGTCTTGGACATGTATGCATCCTTTACATTTGCATAAAACAAATCTAAGGTCCTGTTTTCTCTTGTAGAGCAGCTGACATACTGTTGAAATGTTGGAAGTGTAGTAGAGAGCGAGGCATGATTAAAATCACCAGATATTGCCACAAATGCATTGGGGTGCTGTGTCTGTAGCTTAGCAACAACGGAACTGATGACATCACATGCATTGTTGGCAACGGCTGAAGTTGGAATGTAAACAAATGCTAAAATACACTGGTGAACTCTCTTGGTAAATAATATGGACGAAAACTTACTGCCAAGAGTTCGATATCTGGACCGCAGAGACGACACTTCACATGTCTTGGATGACACCATCTGTTGTTGACAAGCACTGCTACTCCACCTCCTTTTCTTTTTCTGCTCGTCTTCAGATCTCTGTCTGTTCGTACAGTCAGGAAGCCTGGCAGAGAGACATTGGAGTCGGGGATATGATCCTGCAGCTACGTCTCAGTGAAACACTTAACACTGCATTCCCGGTACTCTGGCTGAGTCCTTGTAAGGGCTTGGAGTTCATCCATCTTGTTAACCAGTAATCTCACGTTGCCCATTATGATCGATGGAAGAGATGGCTTGAACTTCCTCCTTCTCTCTCTCCTTTTTGCTCCTGCTCTGCATCCACGTCTCCTTATCAATTCATCAGGGATTTGTGGCTTCAGTTGAGGTATTATTTCAGCTTTTGAGATGTAAACCTGCTGCTCCCGGCTGTAGATCACATTGTTGCCATGGTTACGCATCATAATAAGTTATCAAAAAGTAAAACAATTTACAGCTAAAATCCTTCCAGCTTCACAGCACCAAAAACTAGAAGAAAGTATACAGGTCAAAAAATGCAATCTTCCTCAAGATAACAGACAAAACAACATCCATAAAAAACTAAACTTAATATGTAGCCAACAGAGCCACTCCAACATGCAGCCACCCAGAGCAGCGCAGTTCTAGTTCTAGTTCTAGTTCTATTCTATTCTATTTTGAGCTCATTTGAACATTTGCAGGTGTTTGGTGTAACAAAAGCAAAGGTAAGATATGCTTTGTCATATTTTCTACTCTTTGGCTTGGAAGGAAGGTTGTTTAGATGCATGTTTTGTGTTTAATGTTCTGCTTTGCGTTTATGTGGCAGCCTCGTCAAAAACCTTTCCATTATGTTAGCAGTCTCCAAGCATTTATTTTATCCATTTCAGAGTCATTGCCCTCCTGCAATGACTCTGTGCCCCCCACTTTGAGAACCACTGCTTTATGTGTAGAGTATAATAAACACAAAACAATTACTATTACAGAGTAGGTTACAATATGCTTTCAATTAATTTCCCATTTTTACTGCTGTTTGTGGAATTTTGAGGAGCGTTTTAGATTCACATTAAACCCACTATGTGGTTGTAAAAGAGCAACAACACAATAATAAATATGTTTTACTATATCTAATAATAACTAAAAAGGGTACTAATAATAGTAATACTTTACCATAATAAAAAAAAAATCAGTTAAAGGAACTATAACAACTAACATGCTTTGACTGCATAACACAGTTACTAAGATATCATGTTTGTCTACAGCTGCTACATTTAATGCATTCCTTCTGCTGTTTACAAAGATTGGAGTGATATTTGTACCATCTGCAGATACATAAAACTGAAATTATTCCGAACAAAAACATGCTTCCACAGGTTTCTGTAGTTTCTACATATGAATCGTCAGATCCGACTGACACACAGTCCTACCTCTCCCTACCTGGAGGTCATCCTTCAGTCCACCTTCATGTGTTCCCTCTTTGCAGGAGCAGGGAGAGAACGGCTTCACCACCCCTGGGTCAGCAGTCAATGATGATGACGGTGCGGCAGAATTTGCTTTCTCTGCTGCTGCCGTCATGAGGGAGGAGCCTCAGCGGACGTGGGACGGCCACAGGCCAGTCACTGTGCACTTTGGACAGGTGAGCTGAAATGAACTTGGGCTGAGCTGGAACATGGCAAAGTACAGTCCAACAGGTGTATAATGATGCTTGATTTAATTCAGTATGATTGAACAGACTCATATTTTATCAATATTTACAGGAAATTATATTTTGAGAGAGAAACACATAAATGGAAAATGAAAAGCACTTTTGGAAGGATAGAAGTGTAGGAGGTGTTGTGGTTGAGATCATCACAGAAAGAATTAGATGAATTAATGAAGTTTATTGTGTGTATGACCTTTGACCAGCTGAGCTGCTGACTGTCTGGTCAGCTGGCAGAGACCTCATAGTCCTTATGTGTGCAGTGAAAGACCAGGGGTCTCATTTATAAAACTTTACACTTATTTAAGCTAAAGTAGAGGAAATTAGAATCTAAAGATCTTCATTACAGTTAGCACTTGGTTGCATCTTTCTGGGTGTTTCTTCTCTGCAGATAGGAGCCAACTCTTTTTTCCTCACTCTTTCCTCAGAGTTTCCAATGTTTCTGCCAGCTGCAGCAGCTCCTTATGATCTTCAATCTATCTCTCTGTTACTTTTGCAAAAGTAGCATTGCGCCAGTATTTGTTTTAGTTTAGCCAGTTACTGAATGAATACTTTTTCTTTTAATTTCACTCATTTAAAGAAGTTTCTTTAATTACATCAATAAAATGGAATATTTTTACAGGGAATTGTGAACTTATTTCTTCCTGTTCTGTTGTTCTACCCCTACGATGTCTGGAATCCGCTTGTTTTTGTTGTTGGGTCCTATTCTGGGTATTTTGTTAGTTTTTTATTTGACTTTTCCCTCGTGAGTTTCACTAAAAGCTCTGCGTTCACACTGGTTCAAACATCTCTGAACTGAGCTTCATCAGTCTCTCTCTGGTCCAGTGGTTGACAGTAGGGATTTCTACATATTGATGTGGCGTTGCATCCTCTGTTCTATCATCACTACAGGCCCGGCCACCAACACTATTGAAAAGACCAAGCAGTAACGTGAGTCTGGAAAGCAGCTGTGACCAGTAAGCCTTCCTTTTATTATATACAATAAACACCTATGTACACGTGGTAGTTGAAAAATCAAATGTTTGTGTGGCAAAGAGCTTAATAACTGCATTAAACACAGTTGTTTGTGATGCATAGATGTTGTGACCAACGTTGCTGAAATAATGAGACATGTAGCCTAGAGATCCACCAATAACCTGGCCAGTCTTCCTGTTATCGTCTCTGATTGGTTTCATGGTCAGAATGTGTTTAATTAAACACTTCTACCTTCATCAAAGCTCCTGCATCACATTTTTCTGTTTTATGTAGAAAAATCGATCCTGATGGATTCAAATCAGAGTTGGTAGGTCAGAACCAAAGAAAACTGGAACTTACCGATCCGTCTGATTGGTGCATCTGGAATTTAGGAGCACTTCAGATTTCAGGTCACTTATCTACAGTACAGCTGTTTTCAGACGACAGCAGCAGCTATGCATTTCATCATTTTTCTCTGCATGTTTGCAGACAGATTGATATAAACCATCTGTATAATAAACCCTTCAGTAAGTCGTTTCTAACAGAAATGGGTAAAAACTGGATTTCAGGTTTACAGATTTATGTAGATGGGTTACAGTTAGATGATTTCTGACAGTTGGGTTAGTAATGTTGCAGTGATTCATATACTCAACAAACTATTTTTTCATTTTTAGGAATAAAATGATTGTATGTATTTAGCTAATTGTTCAAATCCAATGTCCAGTGAAACATTAACACAGTCTAAAAACTCCTTTAGTTAATTTCCCTTTTTATTTCCCCGTCTCTGTTGAACCTGTTAGATAATCTGGGTGATGAACTGTACATTTTCTCTTTTTCTGTCTTTCCTCTGTAGTTCTGTCCGTCCTACTCGTCACTATACAGTGTTTCTGTCAGAGGATTCATCTGGGGACGAGCTCCATTATGATGATGAGTCCATCTCTGGCTTTCCTGATACTTTTCTTTTCTCCGCTCCTTTTGACTGGTCACCTCTGTATGAATCTCTTTGAAAAATACATCTTTTTCCACTTATTTCCAATTTTTCCCAATAGAATCTGTCCATATTTCTGCTGCTAGTATTATGTCCTAAAAACAAAACCTCTTTGCATGAGAAGGGGGCAGTCAGAACCTAGAGCTCTTGGGTGATAATGAGGGACTCAAAGTCTCAACCTTTTTGCCACAAAGATCCGTATTTTTTCTTGTCCATAAGCTAACAGGCATATGGGCCTTATATATGAGTATCTCTTGTGCCGAAGACCTGATTAACTGAAGGCCCGCATCCTCCCCCTGTCTGCAGGCCTCAGCCATACCGCTCCCTGAAGGAGGTGGAGTTGATAGAAGGAGACGATCGTGGTATGGGGGCAGAGAGCCATACTGCCCCTCCTAGTCCAGTCACTGAAAAGTTCTCCAATGTCAACCTCCTGGGGGATATTTTTGGATGTCAGGATGAACCCGATTGTCAACCAATAACCCTGGCTAAGAGTCTGGAGGACCTGAGAACACCTAAAGACACTGAAGAGCTCCAAGCAAAGTTCACCTTCCAGGTCAGCCATCCACATGTTTTAATTAGGACTTAGGGGACAGATATTCTGCCTCTTATTAAACAACTTATAACAGCTCTATGGTCTGTACAACACATGTTAATGAGGTTCTTTGCACAAAATCACTCTCACATAAAGAAATCTCACCAGATCAATTCTTGACTATTTCAGTCAGAACGAGCTGTTTGTTTAGAGGGCTCTGTCACTTTTATGCAAATTAGTGGTAGCAGACCACGCCCACCCTTCTTGTTACTAGGCAGCAGGTTTGTCACTTTCCCAGTGGTTCTATGTAAAGCTCCAGCTCATTGTGACGTCACATTAAGGCACTTTTTGGATGGATGGCTTTTATTCATGTTTGAGTGTTAATAGAGGCAACAGAGACTCAAATGACACAAAAGGGTGGAAAAGGTGACATTTGCATAATATGTCCCCTTTAAAGCTTAAACCTAGAAAATCCCAGCAGCCTTGGATAAACATGAATATACCAGCAACATGATACTATACAAAGTAAAAATACTGTGTTTACAGGGTTTTTAAGGGAAGCTTTCGTGCGCTTATTTCATTTGCTAAATGAATGTTTCATGTGAAATATCACTGACATTCACTGACAGCTCTGTAGTACAGGTCTTTATTCTGCCTGTGGAGCTCTGCTCTCTCCATCTGTTCCTCTGCTGATTGCAGGATGTGGATATTTCATGATGATTCCACAGAAGCAGTATTTAGTCATCAGAGACAGGCTGTAGAAAGTGCTCCTTACACTATGCTCTATTTCAGCCTCATGTTAGCCTCAACATCGCCTCCTTATTTATTCATAGGCCAATAATAAAAATGGTTGCTTATGTGTTTATTTAGTTTGATTATTTGGTTTACGTGATCAAACCCTTTGTTTATGACTTTAGACACCCAGATGTGCATTCTGTATATTGAGAAACTAAATTTTGTTTTAGTTATGTAAGTTTCAGCCAAATGATATCATCTGTTAAACAATTTTTACTATGTAAAGAAACGGAATAGTTTTGTCAGAGTTGGGGAACATGTCCGACACGCAGGAAGCAGCAATAGAAGGTGTGTCTGTCATGTTCCTGGGCTGAGTGACATGAAACATGAACATGGTGTGTTTCTCCTGTTGTGCCTGCAGAGGTTAGACCTGAGCATCAGTGAAAACTCCCGGATGCTTCCAGGACTCAAGCTCTCCAATCCTTACAACAAGCTGTGCAGTTTGGCCCAGGACAGATCTCTCCTGCCTATCTGTGTGCCTCCTATTTATGACAGACCTCCATCTGTCCAACTTCCTGTGCAAGTGGAATCCTGCTCCCCCCTCCGGGAAATCTCTGGTACGGCATCAGACTCTTTAGACGCCTCTGCCCTCGGCAACATAACCATTCCTCGCCCCCATGGGAGGAAGACACCCGAGGTGGGAACTGTTCTGGCACCCCCTGCTGTCCAATCGCGTTCAAAAGCTGCAGCTTATGGTGACGGAAGAACTACTACAGGAAGAGAAGAGTTTAGGCAAGCCCTGAGCATGACCTCAGATGAACCCCAGCAGAGGCCCACCAGAGCTGAGCAGGACGCTGTGGATCTGATCAGCCTCTTGGACCCGTTGAGCAGCTCGGCACAGACCGACCTTCCTGCTCTAACAGACAGGTTGGAGGTCAGTGCATCATCTGCCTGCAGACCAACACCTCCACCACCCAGACCCTATCCACAGGGTGGGCCTCCTTTCCCTCTTCATCCTCACATTTCACTAAACCCCTTTGCCCAGTCTCTGCAGCACTACTCACCAACTGTGGGTGGGAATCCCTTCAGCGTAGTCTATGGAGCTCCACCAGGCTCCTACATCCATGCTCCATCCCAGCCACAGCCACAGCCACAGCCCTTCTCTACACTAGCAGGACTCCACAGACAGCCCTCCCCCTGCAGCTCTGCTCTACCCCCCCCCTCAGTCACCTCCCTGCCCCGCTCCTCTGACAGCAGCCACGCCCTCTCCAGCCTGGTGGACTCCACCTCTGTCTTCAGCTCACCTATGAACACGCTGCCTCAGCCACTGCAGGCACCAGAACAACCTCATAAGCCTACGGATCCTTTTGGGGACCTGCTCAGTATGGCCACACCTGTTATACCACAGAAGAAGAAGGCAGAGGACCTGAGGAGGAAGTGGGAAACGTTTGACTAGCTCTGTGCTCTTCTCTCTGTTCTTGCCTTGCCTTGTCTTGGTTTTTCTGTTGCTGCAGCCTGTATCTGCCCCCTGCCGTTTCCTGAAGCAAGAATATCAGCCGAGTCATGATATCTGGGAGTGCTGCCTCTTTATGTCTGACACTAATTACAAAGGACAATAATCAGCAATACAGCATAATCCAAAGCAGCTGGTGTTGACCATCAGGTTCTCAGCAAAGCTCAGCCAGTCACACACATGCAGCGTGGGGGTGGGGGGTGGGGGGTGGGGGGGGGAGTCTGAAGGGATGAATCTGATCACTGAGACACATTATTAATAATGTTTCTATGTCATCACATGACTGGCCCTTTAGCTCTGTTTAAAGAAGTAAATATTATGGTCTATACTAACTGTAGAATATCCTAGTGCTGCTGTTGTGCATAGAGTTCATCTAATGAATGAGTGGCTCATACACTACACCTGAGGGTGGGGATCCTGATGTCTCCACCAGCTGTGGTGCTGCTGCTCCACCTGTTCTCAGATAGACCTGACTCCGGTCTGATTCCTGTGAAGACGGCTTCGCTTCAACTACTTCTGTGGCATATTACTGATTACCAACACTCTTCTTTTACCTCTAGCTCCCTCTAGTGTCATCAGACTCTGTTAGTACCACATCAACAGCCTCTATAGACCACAAAAGCTCACTGTATTCTCTAGCTAGCCTGCTAGGATAGCATCCAGATGGCGCTATAGTGTAGTAGGTACCAATGGTTGTGTCCCTCCTCCTGCTAATGTTTCTGTTGGTTCTCATATTGTGCTGTGTTCTCTTGGCCTTCATGATCAATCTTCTTTATGCTTCTGTTCTTGATCTGTGAAAAAGTCTTTCCTCTCTTCTTAAAAGCGACATATTTTAAGTTGACACACGGCTACGCTAGACTAACACCCATTTAAACATTTCTGTTTAAATAAATATAAGTGAGGTTTTTGAAGCACTACACTTGCATAGTGTGTTTACTTCCTGCATCTTTGAGCCAGTTTTACTGATTTATTTATTCATTTTTTGCTTTGGTTATATTGATGTGAAAATGTAAATTTAACCAGCCAAAGGAAGTACTGCATCATAAAAGGAAGAATCACTTCTGTTACTGACTATACAATCTGCTGTTCAGCTAATGTAGGTTTAAATTATCAAAGAGAAAAAATGACTCCTTAATCGACATCTAGATCTGAAGTTTAAATAAGGTAAATATCTTAATGTTTCATTTTTAATATCATTTTAGAACATTGAGTATTAATATCAATACATAAAAAAGTGTTTGCAAAAGATAAAAGCTCATTGAAGATGCAAAGCCTCATAAAACATGAACAATGTTTTCAAAGTAATGCTGGGTGTGTCATTAACCTGCAAATCGGATGTGAAGACAGAAAACATCATAAAATGAGCAGCTGGCATTGTTTTCATTGATTAGTTTATTAGAACACACTCGTTCATGTTCTACAGAACAAAATCCCACAATGTGTACTTATTTGAAGACCTGGAAACAGAAAAATAATTCATCCATTTTTATCATGTGGACAAATAATAAGTCATCTTATTGGACCATCTAATGACATCATTAGAAGCTAAACAAGCTTTTTGCCACAGAGTGACGATCCTGACAGGTAAACAGGAGGAGCAGAGAAATATGGAAGCACACAAAAATAACCTCATGTCATCAGTCTTTTTTTCTTTCTCACCAAAATTAAAACATGTGTTGCCCTATCAGTTGTTTTCCACATTTCTGACCAATGTGTCTGTTATGTTTGGTCATCGCTGTTTGTTTATGTGTGGAATGTGTTATACTCTGAGACATCCCTGGATGTGAGATGGTAGATATTTATTTTTATAATCAAGTATTGATTGGAGAGATGTTTTCCTTTTGTGTTTCAATTAGCCAAGTATAACAAAACCAAACTGCCCTATTGGCAACGGTGAGGGTGTTGGGTTTCCTTTCTTTATCATTTTAATACAAATTTTGAAAACTAAATGTATGAATATAAATGCCAAGGGAGGAAGGTTTGAACATTTAATTTTGAATGAGAGATATGGAGCTGAAATTCAAATTATTTATATTTATTCATTAAATTATTAGATAGATTCAACAGAATAATGTCATTTTAAACAAAGGCTCCTGGCTGACTTAAAGTTATTTTTTAGAAGAGACAATTTAAACTCATAACAAGGGCCCCATAAAATGACACTGTTGGTTGACAGTGGGAATGATCGTGTACGGTCTTGTAGAGCCGATGCAGAGAAGACGTGATTCTCCTCAGATCTGTCAGGTGTTCCTTCCTCCAGCTCTGTGAAGCTCCTATAGATTGTTGAGCTCCTGCAGGGTCTGATCCAACACCTGGTGCATGTCCAGATTTTCTTCCTTGGCCTGGGCCAGCTTCTCTAAAGCAAAAAAGTGAGCTTATTGTTGCATTTCATATTTTAGACCCACATTTATAGTTGACAACAAAGTTATCCATAGCCATGTAAATTAATACAAATATGTATTAATATATATGTATTAACGGTACTTGCAGAAACTTCTATAAACTGGGTTGATACATACCATCAGAGTTTAAACAGGGAGGTCCACAAGGACTTCTTTACTTTCATCTAGTTCTAGAGTAGGATACTAACCATCTCCACATCAAACCTCAGTATACGTTCATTTATTAAACGCTGATAAAGAAGGCTGGCTCTGGGTTTGGGACTGGACCACAGCCTCTAGAGATGATTGGACAAAGAGACATGCTTCATAAAATGAAGAACATGATGGATACGTCTGAGCAGCGTCTTCAGTCAGAGGCTTCTTCAGACCTGCTGTAATACTGTCCGCTACATGAGATCCTTCCTGCCTAGCCATCAGCGTCTGTAATATTCTTTGAGAAAACTTGGTTTAAATTTCTACATCTTTTAATTTCTTTTTGGAATTATATTATTTTTGATTTGAATTAAATTTAAATATAACTGGAATACCAACATTTTTACACAGACATTTTCTATGACAATTAGTTTTATTTAAAACAAGAATTATTTAATTGCAGCTTCAGTACTTTACTATAGTAACTGTTATATTAATTATTATAACAATGTTGTCTGCCACTTATTTACTATAATTTGGATTCTGAAGCACACTGATCAGATGAACACAGGTGAGTGTGGATGGTCGCCTTCTTCATAATCAATGACCTGTTTCATACAAATCGACTTCTTTAACGTAAAATTATTTACTAAAATCACAGATTTAAAATATGTTTTATTACTTTTTTCAACAGGCAGCACAGTGGTAAGAAACTGAAGCACAATATGGAATACCCACACCTAATGAATTACTGAAATAGTATTTTACTTAAGATAGATATAATAAAATTATTACTAGTGGAAATTAAATTTGAAGATGTCTAGCATTACAATTGTGCTGCTATGAAACAAGCCCTAAAGTCCTGGGGAAAGTGATGGAGAACATATCTACAATATTAATTATTTTACCAGGAAAATCTGATGTATATTCAGTTCAAAGATTCTCCCTGGTTATTAAACATTAAAACAGCTTGCCTTAAAATCATGGTCGGGGAAATTACATTATGTAAATTATGTGAAAGAGCAATACAAAATAAAACAATATTAACGTAAAAAGAAACTCATGTTTTACATTCAGAAAAGAAATTTGAAAAGTGTGGTGCGCATCTGTGTTCAGACCCTTTTTCTCTGATACCCCTAAATAAAGACGTGTGCAACCAATTGCCTTTAGAAGCCACAGAGTTAGTAAATAGAGCCCACCTGTGTGTTATTTCATCTCAGTATAAATGGAGCTGTTCTGGTTCTGGCCTCAGAGGACCGTTGGAGAACATCAGAAAACAACCAGCATCATGGAGAACAAAGAACCCAGCAGACAGGTCAGGGAGGAATGATTCAATTGGGTTGATCCTAATCAAACTATCAGTTTTTAAGATGTCCACAGATCAGAAGAGCTAATCATTATCGCAGGATGACTAATCCTTAGCATGGTTCAATAAATGCCCATCCCTAACCCCAAGCTCGAAACGTTTCAACAAACACAGTAAAATCAGTGATGAGAAAACAGAAAGAGGATGACACAAACTGTAAAACTTCCAGAAATGGCTGATGGAAACTATTACTCAGAGACGTAGCCAGGAGGCGCGTTGTAACTCTGGAGGAGCTGCAGCCATCCACAGCTCAGGTGGAAAAATCACTTTACAGGACAACTATTATTCACTTGTGGCAAAAGCTAAGCATCATGGTAGACTGTGAGCAGTCTACCATGATGGTTAGCACTACCAGATGTGGGAGATGGTGTTCTGATGAGATGAAACCAAAACCATATAAACGTTGCATCTGGTACTGAAGACGCATTTCCTCCATGAAACATCAGGCTGTGGAGAGGTTTCCCTTCGTGGCTGCATGTTGGAGTGGTTCTGTTGGCTACATACTAAGTTTTGTTTTTTTGTACATTGGTTCCTCTTTTTTCTTGAGGAACATTGCATTTTTTGACCTGTATACTGTCTAGCTTTTGGTGCTGTGAAGCTGGAGGGATTTTTGCTGTTAATTTTTCACTTTTTGATAACTTGTTATGATGTGTAACCATGGCAACAAGATGGTTTACAGCCGGGAGCAGCTGATTAACATCACAAAAGCATCCAAAACCCTTACAAGGACTCAGCCAGAGTATCTGGAGTGCAGTGTTATGTGTTTCACTGAGACGTGGCTGCAGGATCATATCCCCGACTCCAAAGTCTGTCTGCCAGGCTTCCTGACTGTATGAGTAGACAGAGATCTGAAGACGAGCAGGAAAAGAAAAGGAGGTGGAGTAGCAGTGCTTGTAAACAACAGATGGTGTCATCCAGGACATGTTACTGTGAAGTGTCGTCTCTGCAGCCCAGATGTCGAACTCTTGGCAGTAAGTTTTCGCCCATATTATTTACCAAGTGGGTTCACCAGTGTAATTTTGGCAGTTGTTTACATTCCACCTTCAGCTGTTGTGAAATGTGATGTCATCAGTTCCATCGTCACAAATATACAGACCCAGCACCTCGATGCATTTATGGGCATATCTGATGATTTAAATCATGCCTCGCTCTCTACTACACTTCCAACATTTCAACAGTTTGTCAGCTGCTCTACAAGAGAAAACAAGACCATGGATTTGTTCAAATGTAAAGGATTCATACACGTCCAAACCAAAACCTCCTCTAGGACAATCAGATCACAATCTTGATTTTCTCTGTTCAGAATATAAACAACTTGTTCAGAAGCAACCTGTTACAAAGAAAACTGTGAGAAAATAGTCACAGGAAGCTGAAGAAGCCCTGCAGGGATGTTTTGCGACCACAGACTGATGATTCTTTGCCAAGCACATGGAGAGGACATCAATGCCATGACTGAGTGTGTGACTGACTATATAAACTTTTGTGTGGACAACATCATCCCCACCAGAACAGTGAGATGCTTCCCTAATAACAAACCCTGGATCACCAGTGACCTGAAGGAACTGCTAAACAAGAAAAAAGAGCCTTCAGGGAGGGAGACAGGGAATTACTGAGGAGTATACAGAAGCAACTTAAGGTCAAGATCAGAGACAGCAAGGAGGTATACAGGAAGAAGCTGAAGAACAAACTACAGAGGAACAATATCAGAGATGTCTGGTCAGGAATGAGAAAGATCACAGGTTTTAAGGACAGGAAGGATTGGATAGATGGAAGTCTGGACAGAGCCAATGAACTGAACACATTCTTCAACAGGTTCAGTTCAGGAACTAGCTCAGCATCCCCCTCTCCTGTTCCCAGCCAAACAGACATCCCACTCTCCTCTGTTCAACAGCTTTCCTGTTACACCTCGGATGTTTTATCCTTCACCTCAGCCAAGGACTCTTCTGATTCCACATGTTTGACTTCAACCAAATCAGGAAATGCTGCTACCTCCTTTGCCTCCCCCTCCCACTTCTCTGTCTCTAAAAGTCAGGTGAAGAGGCAGCTGGAGAAACTTAACCGGAACAAGGCTGCAGGTCCAGATGGTGTCAGCCCCAGAGTCCTGAAGGCCTGTGCAGAGCAGCTCTGTGGGGTTCTGCAACACCTCTTCAACCTTAGCCTAACTCAGGAGAAGGTTCCAGTGTTGTGGAAGACATCCTGCCTTGTTCCAGTACCAAAAAGAACTCACCCATCAGTCATCAATGACTATAGACATGTTGCCCTGGCATCCCACATCATGAAGGTCCTGGAGAGACTCCTGTTGGCCCACCTGACTAAGCAAACAAGAACGTATCAGGACCCACTGCAGTTTGCTTATCGCTGTGGAGTTGGAGTTCAAGATGCCATCATACATCTGCTTCAACCAACCCACTGTCATCTGGACAAAGCAGGCAGCACTGTGAGGATCATGTTCTTTGATTTCTCCAGTGCATTTAACACAATTCAGCCTGATTTGCTTTGTCAGAAACTCCTGAAGACACAGGTGGAGCCCTCAACAATCGCCTGGATCAATGACTAGCTGACCAACAGACCACAGTTTGTGAGACTGAAGAATTGTGTGTCAAACCAGGTGGTCAGCAGCACAGGAGCACCACAAGGGACCGTACTCTCACCATTCCTTTTCACTCTGTACACCTCAGATTTCCAGTACAAATCAGAGACCTGTCATCTGCAGAAATACTCAGATGACTCTGCAATTATCAGGTGTATCAGAGATGGACAAGAAGCTGAATACAGTGAGCTGGTGGACCGCTTTGTGACATGGTGTGGAAACAATCGTCTCACCTTGAATGTGAACAAAACAAAGGAGATGATTGTAGATTTCAGAAGAAACAGGGATAAGTCAAACACTGTTTCCATCATGGGAGAAGAAGTGGAGGTGGTTGAGGAGTATAAATACCTCGGCGTTCACCTTGACAACAGACTGGACTGGAGACTGAACAGTGAAGCCGTCTACAAGAAGGGACAGAGCAGACTGGACTTCTGGAGGAAGCTTAGGTTACTTCAAGGTTTGCAGCAAGATGCTGGAGATCTTCTACAAGTCTGTTGTGGAGAGTGTAATCTCTTCAGTCATCTGTTGGGGTAGCAGCATCAGAGCCAGGGATTTAAAAAGGCTAAACAACGTGATAAAGAAGGTTTTGGTTCTGTTCTGGTTCTGTTCTGGGGACGACTGTGGAACCACTAGAGATGATGATGCAAAGAAGGATTCTTCATAAAATCAAAAAAATGATGGACAACCCTGAGCATCCTCTTCATGAGACTGTCATACAACAACAGAGCGTCTTCAGTCGGAGGCTTCTTCAGTTTCGCTGCAACACAGACCGCTACAGGAAATCCTTCCTGCCCACAGCTATCATCATCTACAACAACTCCTTAAAGAAATAATTATATGAGCTACAACAACACTTAATTTCCCTCTGGGATCAATAAAGTATTTTTGAATTTGAATTGAATGTATGTAGAGCCAGTCTGAAGTCATCTCCAGGTTAACATTACACTAATATAAAACCTGGTGCTGGTCTGTCTTTGTATTGGGTGATATAGTTAGATCTAGCTGCCAAATGTATGACTTCTCTTTTAAATCAAATTGTCTGACAATCTGTAAAACAACACCAACTTTTTATTTTAAAGTAATTCAGAACATTTGAACAAGAAGCTAAGATGTGCAGTATGACAGTATGACCATCTCCATAGATATAGTTTGCCAACTATAAACATCCCATTTTGATGTATGGAAGAGGTTTGTAAAGTAGAGCAGGACCATAGATCTGGCCATATTTCATCATCAAATATCCAAAACTATCAACTTGTGTCAAGTTGATGCACTCTGTTAGGAAACTGGAACAAACCAAGGAAACCAGTCCAGTCAATAGCTAACTACTCCCGTCCAGTCCAGTCCAGTCTAGCCCCATTCATAAAGCATCATGGTGGCCCCCATTATCACCTGATCAACGTCTCTCCCACACGTTTCTCATGGTAAAAGACAAAGACAGTACAGAGGAATTTAGTGTCTATGCTGAAGAACTAAGCTATGGCTTTATAACATGAACCATCCATCACATACACATCAGGTATTACTCTCTCTACTACCAAGTTTAGGTTTGGAAGGGGAAATTGGGAAAAGACAGAATTTGATCTTGATATTTTTTTTATTACAGAAAGGAAGAGGAAACAGATAATGCATTAAATCTGGAGCTCAGGACAGGAAGTAGTGAAAGGGGCCAGCTGTAACTTCCTTTAAAAACGAGAATGGAAAGAGGAAAAAGACATAAGTATGTTATTTAGGGTGCCTGAATTTACTGCATTGTGTTTAGAAAACCTTCCAGCCAACAACAAATCTGCAGAACAAAAGACGGGGAAGAAGTGGGCGATGAAGAGGAACAGAGAGGAAGAGAGGAAGCCTCTAGAGAGTAGTCATGTCGTTGAGAGCCAGGTCCAGCTCCTCGCTCAGAGCCTTGCCCTTCAGCTTCTGAGCATACACTTCATCTGGAGGAGGACACGGACACAAGGACAAGACATGAAAGACAGAGACACACAGAAATGAAGGGAACAGAAAAGAGAAAAGAAGAATCAAGTTAAAAAAGTGCCCAACTTAGAAAGCTTCACATGAAACCAAACCAGACAGATGGAGGTCTATCACAAGCAGGGGGACAGATTTCAGACAAAGGTAAATCAGGGGTTAAGATACTACAGCCGTTTAAACAGCCTGACTGTTGCTGAATGTTGCGTTGTTTTCAGTTTGTTAGAGTTATTTAAACTGTTTTATCCTCATTTTATTCATTATTCAGGGTCTGTCACCCTGACAGAGCTACCTGGAACCACGGAGGTCTAAGAGGACTGTGAGGACCAAGGATCACTCAGAAACAGCTGCACACAGCCAAGCTGACGAGCGGTTCACTCAGTTCTGTTACTGTTAGCTGGTTCTGTTTGGGTTTGTTAGGGTGATTAGTACTTTAACCAGAGTGTGTTACACACCTTCTAGATCATCGATGGTTTTCTCCAGCTTAGCCACGGACCGTTCTGCAAACTCTGCCCGAGTTTCAGCCTGCAACACAAAAATAGTAACATGCCATTATAACTGAGCACAGCAAAGGACCTAAAGCACCTGGGATGGCATATATTATGAAAATGATATAAAAATGTGTCAAGATGAGTTTAGATGAGTAGACATGTAGAATGATGTATGAAGGGGGAACAGTTATCAGTGAAAATATCAGATCGCTGACAAATAAACTAAATGAGTTTGGAGTGCTAACAATCCTTCAGCTCATCGTGAAAGATTTTAATGAGGATATAGACTCTTTTGGACTAATTCAGTCCGTCATGTCCCAACACATGAGTGTCCCCATACTCTGGAGTTGGTTTTATCATATGGACTGGAAATTGCCAAGTTGTTTATTGATGAGTTGTATATTTCTGACCATTTCCCAGTGTTATTTAATATTGTTTGCCCTAGGAAAGTCTTAAACTCTCAGGCTTCCGTGCGCTGCACACGAACCTTTACTCCTTCTACCTGCCTGCTCTTTTCTACTCTATTTACTGAACTTGTCGTGTCTCCGTTAGCTTCCATGACTACGGACGATATGCTGTATTTTTTTCAGTCATCATCGTGTTCGTGTGAATCGTGTTGCTCTTCTCCGAATCAGACAGCCTAAAAGTAGGCCTGATCCCTGGCTAAATTCCCATACCAAGAAAATTAGACGACAGTGCAGAAGATATGATCGTAGATGGAAGAAAGACAAATGACATATTTCATATGAGCTTGTTAAAGATACTCGGATTCGCTATCAGCGAGAAGTTAAGAAGGCCAGAAATAATTACTTTTCTAATATTGTCCATAAACCCTTCGGAAATCAACGAGTTTTGTACAAAGTTTTAAATACGGTACTTTCCACTACAAATTTACCTGTAATGACAAAATCACAAGAGTGTTGCAATTCAATTCTTACATTTTTTCCTTGCTAAAGCAAATAATATTAGCTGGCTGACAGATGTGTTGTGGGTCCCTTCCAGTCTGGTTTTTGTCCATTCCATAGCACAGAATCAGCACACCTCCAGGTTTTTAATGATATTTTACTGGCAACTGAGTCTGGCTTAGACGTCCTGCTGGTGATGCTGGATCTGTCGTCAGCTTTTTATACGGTCGATCATTCTATCCTGTTATCTCGTTTGAACCAAGAAATGGGGGTCCAAGGATTAGCCCTGGAGTGGTTCTGCTCCTACCTCTCAGAGAGGAGTTTCAGTGTTATGCTCCCCATGACTCTGCCTCCGATTCAGCTGCCTTTTCTTGTGGTGTTCTACAGGGCTCTATCCTTGGCCCATTGCTCTTTTCATTATACATTCTTCCTCTTGGTGCCATTTTTAAAAGACACTTGATTAACTACCATCTTTATGCTGATGATTGCCAGCTTTATGTTTCCCTTAAACCCCAGGACTCTATCCATCCACAACTAGACTGCTTAAATGACATCAAGAACAGCCTCTCATCCAACGTTCTTTAGTTAAATGACGCAAAGACAGAGGTCATTCTTTTTAATTCATGCATAAACCATCCCTCTCAATATGATCTCTCTTTCCTTCCCCATAACCCTAAATCTCTGGTCATAAACCTGGGCATTAAGATGGATGCGGACCTGAGGATGGACTCTCAGATTAACCACACCATCAGGACACCTGAGACATCTCGCTAGACTAAAGCCTATTTTAAAGAGGCGCCACTTAGAAACTGTGTTACATGCATTTTTTACCTCGAGGCTCGACTATTGCAATTCTGTCCTTTATGGCGTGAACAAATCCTCAATTGGTCGCCTCCAGCTGATACAAAATGTGGCTGCCCGATTTTTGACTGGTGTTGGGAGAAGGCAGCACATTACCCCGGTTTTGGTAGACTTTCATTGGCTTCCTGTCCAATTTCGCACATAAATCTTGTTGTTTGCTTTTAAATCCCTAAACGGCCTGGCTCCAAATAATCTCTCAGTGCTTTTAAGCTATTAAAAACCCGGCCGCTCTCTCAGATCAGCTGAGCACAAACTGCTATGCATTCCTGGATTCCAATGTAAAGCTTGTGACGAGCGCGCCTTTTCTGTTTATGCTCCTAAATTATGGAACCAATTACCGTTGCAGGTTAGGCTGGCTCCTTACCTTTCTGTTTTTAAGTCTTGGTTGAAGACTAATTTTTATGCTTTAGCTTTTATTTCTGTCTGAACTTTTATTTCCCTAATTGTTTTATCTGTGAGTAGGATGCTGTCCTTGTGTCCTTTCTTACTTTTGGTATTTTATCTGTTATTTTAGTTGAGTGTTTTGGACTTTTTGGACTCTTTGGCTCTCATGCCTCCTTTAAACGGGCTTTATAAATAAAGTTGGTATGGTATGGTAACAAAGCATGAGCCAAACATTGGGAAAGAAGGATAATATATTTTGATAAGATTGCAGAAAGATATTTCAGAAAAAATAAATATTCTCACCTCCTTCAGCTTCTCCGTGAGCACTTTAATCTCTTCTTCATATTTGTCCTCTTTTTGTGAGTACTGAAATCCAAAACAAGAGTAAAAAAAAGAAAAAGTTAAACGAAAAGATGTTTCCAACCTGGGCTTTGGCATCAACAGAGAAACAGAAAGAAGGGCAAACCCCTGATCTCAACTTTGGTTTTTGCTTTAAATGAAGTGAATGTTTAGAGGAATGCAAAGAAAATAACTTGGGGTGGAGACATTCAGCTGGGAAATGTTACGATATTAACAATATTTATGTCTTCTCATTGTACTGCCTGATCATGTACATATATTAACATAACTTTAACCAGGAATTATTTCCCCCATGAGTTATTATTGTTCCTGTCAGCATTTTAACACATTTCTACCACCAACCTAATGTAGTTGAAAGTAAGATATAGCCAGTCATTAATATTATAATCTTCTCTTTCTGTAGATGTTGAATGGACATGTTGTTCTTTGCTGGTTTGGATTGTTGTCATTGACCAATCAAGGCTCGCCTCTCACTGTACCTTCTCAGCCTGGGCTTCCAGGGACTTCAAGTTGTTGGTGACATTTTTCAACTCTTCCTCAAGGTCAGCTGATTTACTGAACAACACAGGAAAGAAGAAAAGCAGCAGGAGAAAAGACAGTAATTTGAAAGGTAGAACAGCAGAGGAGATCAAACCAGATGCAATCTGATGGACCAAAAACATGTTGATACAAAATATGTCCGAATAAAATATTAGATACTTTTGTCAACACAGTAAGAAGAAGAATCTAATATTGTGTTTGGATATAATGGATATAATGTTTTAGGTCCAGCAATATGCAAAGGAACCATAATACCAACAAAATACCAGGGAAATGTAGAGAGAAAAGGTTCCATCTGATGGTCTGGATGAATCCAAAATAAATTGAATCAACATTTACTTCAGTTATTTGGTGAGGAATGGGCAAAACATTCCATGAAAAAACAGAACCCAGTAATGGCCAATTGTTCCTGATATAGATACAAATGAAATTCATATATTTAAGATGCAAGGTTTTGGGGCTTTTACTTGTGTATCACCTTCAAGAATGAAACAAAGCAAAAAATAAAAAAACTAATAAACAAAAGATTACAGAAAAAGTTTCAATGTTGAGAATCAGTTCTGAAATATTGTTTGATTATTTGATCTAGCAAATATATTTAAGGTTAAAAAATTTTTACATTACAGCAATAAATTATATTTTCTACACATTTTCTAATAATGATTTAGGCATTAATTGTCAAAAAATAAACGAAGTCAAAGCATCAAATACCTACAAGTACATGTATTTAGGAAACAGTGTTTGCTAACTGGCTGCAGAAAAGTAATCCATAATAGCTATGAGAGGACATTGATTTTCATCATTAACCAAGTTTTGCCTTATAGTGATTATGTTGTTAGAGTTTTTGTTTAAATATTTCTGAAACAGAATCAGGACCTAAAAATATTCCCTAAAATTATAATGATTATCCAGGAGCCCCACTGAGCCTCAGCTAAAAACATATAATGTACTCCTTCATATCCCATTGTAGATATGAGTTGGTACTGGCTGATGACAAAGAACATAAAATATTTAGGATGTATGTGTTATGAATATTTGTCTAATATTTATGTCATCTTTAACTAAATATAGCCAGTTTATTATAAGTAGAAACAACAACAACAAATTATTGGAATAAAAAAGGGGTGCCTGCACCTGCATGATGTCTCTAATGTTCAAACACCAGATAAGATAAAGCATCCTAATATTTAAAAACTGTGATCATTTATTATTGAATCTAAATATGTATTTATCTAGTTTGTATTGTAAGAGAAATTCCAGAATAAATTCAGACAATCAGAGATAACCATCCAAAACTGGAAAAGCTCGTTATCCACGCAGGATCTACTGATGTAGCCCCAAAAAAATTCTGAGATTTTGAAAAGGGATTTTTCTTATTTGCTGCAAAAACTGGAGGGAATGAACATAAACATCTTTATCAGCGGACCACTGCCTACAGGAAATGATGAAAGATTTAGCAGACTTCGTATGCATCCCATATTCCTAAAAGAACGCCTGCGCTGATCATTCAATTAGATTTATCAACAATTTTAAAATATTCTGTGGTGCACAACATCTCTTCACAAGCAATGCACATTATCTGAACAGAGCCGGACTGAGACTACTAACCTCGAACATGTTCTGCTATCTCAATCAAAAAGCTCTGGATGTTCCAAAACATGTGAAAAAGCACCCGAGGGCTGACCCGCAGAGATTATCAGAGAACAAACACTTCCTACCTCTTGACCACACCAGCAGTAAGCAGAGGCGTACAGTAATCACCACAGCGTTCTTCAACATCATCCGACTCAACGACACCAAATGATTCTCCTTTCAAAAACGTCCATGACAGACTGAAGGCACAAATTAAGACTGGGACACAACGAACTCCGAAACTAGGCCCCTGGGACTAATACTAGATGTATTTCGCCCCTACCACAACTGGTAATAACAGATATCTGATAGTGAAGGAGACTAGACAGTAATTCTATTTTCACAGTCTCTTAGAATTTGTCTGGCCACCCTAAAAGTAGTATTCCAGTGCATATAACCAGAGGAAAACAAAGAATTTAAACAAATTGCTTTCATATTAAAACAAATCTCAAATTGATCACCTGTCAGAAGGTTCAGCTACCCATCATTAAACTACTTCAATTAGCTCTATTAAACATCAGGAACGTTGTTTCTAATTAATGACTTAATCACTGAGCATAATGTACAACCTCTGTTTCTATCGGAAACCTGGTTAGACGTAAATAATGAGACATCTGCATTAATAGAATCTACTCCTCCAAATTACAATTTTCTAAGTGAGAGCAGGAAACACAGATGAGGTGGAGGCATAGCCACAGTTTTTCATAACTCAATTAACTTTAAAAAGGTATTCCTGGGCACATTTGACTCTTGAGTATCTAGCTCTCCAAATAAAGGATCCTAACAAAGCTTTATTTTATATAGTTTATATAAATCCCCAAAACTAACGCTAATTTCTTCAATGGTTTTAGCGATCTTCTATCTGTAATATGTATCAACTATGACTAATCATTGTGTGGGATTTCAACATCCATACTGACAACCCCGAGGACAGACTAGCAAAAGCCTTAAGTGACACTCTTCATAACTTCGGCCTGACTCATCATGTAAAACAACCAACACACAATAGAGGACACACTCTGGACTTAATTATAAGCAAAGGTTTAAATATTTATTAAATATAACATATCAGTAATTAATATTGCATTATCTGACCATTTCTGTATTTTCTTTAAAAGTACCATCTATGCTAAAAAAGCCACAGTGAGACCACTGTAAAAAAAGTTTTATCGGGGACAGTTCAGTTGAAACCTTTAAACTCGACTCCAGGTTCACTGTGAGATCTACAAAGAAAGACAGCACAGCTATAAGTTAACTTTAAAAGATGTTACGGAATCTTTCTTCTCTGAAATCATTAACAAAACATGAATTATGCACAGACTCTGTTTGCAACAGTAGAAAGACTAACTAATCTTTCTATGACAGTAGCCCCTGAACTAAATTCCACCAGGGCCTGCAATGAATTTGCCGGATTTTTTACTGAAAAGATTCTGACAATTAGAGGATCAATCTGTACATCAGTACCAAACATATTACCAGTATCATCCCCACTCAACACCAATGTAGAGAAAATGTCTGAATTAAAAAAACTAAAGCAAAAAACCTTGATGAAATCATAGCCCAATTAAGCTTCTTTGTGTCAATCAAGTAATCGAGCAAATCAATGGATGGATGTGCCATAACTTCCTCCAGCTGAACAGAAACCAAACAGAAGTAATTACTTTTGGACCTAAAGAGGAACAATCAAGAGTCAGCACACAGCTTCAGTTAATCCAGCTAGAAACTACTGATCAGGTCTGAAACCTAGGTGTAGTGATGGACTCAGACCTGAACCTCCAGGGTCACATAAAGGCAATAACAAGGTCAGCCTTCTATAACCTGAAGAACATTTCTAGGATTAAAGGACTGATGTCGCAACAGGACCTCGAAAAACTCATCCATGCGTTTATCTTTAGTCAGATTGATTACTGCAACAGCGTCTTCACAGGTCTGCCTAAAAAGTCAGTCAGACAGCTGCAGCTGATCCAGAACGCTGCTGCTCGTGTTCCTCACTAGAACCAGGAAAGTAGAGCACATCACCCCAGTTCTAAAGTCCTTACACTGGCTCCCTGTAGCTCAGAGAATAGATTTCTAAATACTTCTACTAGTTTATAAATCATTACATGGCTTAGCACCAAAGTATGATGGAGATCTACTGTTACTATATGTTTTATTGTGTCATATGTTTTGTGTGTGTTTTATACTTTATTGCTGTTTTTGTGTAACACCTATACAAATAAAATTGCCTTGCCTTGTTATTTAGTCTAGATCTGTTCATACAGAAAATGGAGAGGAAAAAAGATTAATAACAAACAAAATGATGAAGTGTTGAATAAAGGATGATGAAGAAGAGAAAATGTCCAACAAGCAGAGATTTGGCGGCTACAACAGGCCACAGAAACACGAGGTCAAAAGGTGAGGAGTTCAAAGGTCAGCTACCTCTTCCTCACCGCACATCATCAACTTCAAGTTCTGGTCCATAAGCCGGAGCTCCTGCTCAAGCTCCCTGACTCGCCTGAAGGAGTTAGTCCAGGATATGGGTGTGGGGGTGGGGTGGGGGGGTCAGAAGGGAAATAGTGGTGCTTTCATGCAGTGACACAACAAAACATGCAGGTCTATGTGACTGGTTTATTTGTTACATGTTGTTCAAGAGCAGGAATACATAAATGCTACCAAATAAACACAAATATACATTCAGTTATTAGATAATCTAAGTGAGCCTCCCAGATCAGATCAGATCAGATCAGATCAGATCAGATCAGATCAGATCAGATCAGGGGACCTGCCTGTGATTCTGATCTGGTCAGACTGCTGATGACAAATGTTAAACCGAAGGTGAATCTGATGTTCAGCAAAGCGGCATACGTCAGATGCTTTCCTCATCCTAGATCTCTGGAAATGCCGCAATAATATTTTAAATACTTCACATAAAATTGTTATGGAATAAGAAATGGAGTAAGAAGTGAATCAGAGAACTCAAGTCACCAAACGTACATTAATCACATTAATGACCATTAGTTGGTCTGCAGTTCATGATGCGGGTATTTACTTACGCCTCAGCCACCTCAGCACGTTCCTCTGAGCGCTCCAGATCTCCCTCCAGAATCACCAGTTTACGTGCAACCTGCAGAGATATTCAGATTCTGACGTGACTCCATGCCAAAGCTGCTTCTTTTCTCAGCCTGACTGTTAGAATCAATCTATGAGCTTGTCCTAGTCAAAGTATATAAGAAATTCTACTCTCCGTGCCCATGAGGCAGACACTCTGCTGTCAAGCTGCTGTCCCCACGACCCAGCCCTGTATAAGCGGAAGAAAATGGATGGATGCCTGAATTTACAGTGAATTCTTACAACAAGGTAGAAAGGGAAACTGTCCATCAAAAAACAATTAAAAAAACATTAGGATTAAATTACTAAGGCTGATTAACCACTTCCTTTGTTCAGTGGATCTGATAAAAATTATAAATTTAGCTCATATTTGGTATTTGTAAATGACAATAAAATTGGAATTACAGCCTAAAAAGGAAACTCTTTATTAAACTCTAAACTAGTCCTACCTCTTCATATTTGCGGTCCGCCTCCTCAGCAATGTGTTTGGCCTCCTTCAGCTGCATCTCCTGGATCTCCATTTTCTCTTCATCCTTTGTTGCTCTGTTCTCTATCACCTTCATTCCTCTAATGAGAAGGACAGAAACAACAGACAGTCAGGTAGGACTTGTTTGTTGGAGGAAAACAAAGACTTCACATTCTGTTATTGGGCATATAACAGGACAGAGAACAGGGTATACTTGTATCACTTTTTGTGTTTTATTTCTGATGCAATGTACTTTATTTTTGTAACTGTAGTACCTGGTCCTTGATCAATAAACTAGACAAGCAGAAGTTAAGAATGGTGATGTGAGGCGATCAACATGAAGCTCTTCACCTCTCGCTTTCATCTGCAGCTTTCTCTGCTTCCTCCAGCTTCTGCAGAGCAGTAGCTAGCCTCTCCTGAGCTCGGTCCAACTCCTCCTCCACCAGCTGGATACGTCTATTCAGAGACGCCACCTCTGCCTCCGCCTACAGGAACAGAAACACACCAGCACTGTGATGAGGTGACTATCACTGCTTATCCACCAACTGGAGAGCTGCTATGAAGTAAACCTGAGGGTCACAGAAAAGAAGAACAGATAGAAGACCAGTGACCCAAAATAACAAGTCAAGTCAACTTGATTTATTTAACTCTTTACAACATAAAAACATGCCCAAAGTCCTTTCACAATACAGTGAACAAATTAGAATTCCAAAATAATACACAAACCCCAGAAATACCACAGAATTGCTACAATAAAATACATTAAAAACAATAAAATCTACTGTTCTAGAGTACTCTCATGTTGACTGACGCAATCTGCTGGGATTCCTTAAATAGGAAACTCGTTAACTGATTGGAATGTTTGTATAAATGTATTCAAATGACTTCTTGTTAAGTGCCTTGAGATGAAACATCTGTTGTGAATTGGCGCTATATAAATAAACTGAATTGAATTGAATTGAGTTGAGTTGAAAGCCAAATCAAACAAATACGTTTTCAGTAGTTTTAAAAATAGGCAATGTTGAAGCCTGCCTTACCTGTTATGGTAAAAGGTTCCAAAGTCTAGGAGCTGCCACCGAAAAGACTCCATCACCTCTAAGCTTCCGTTTAGTTCTCGGTACTTCCAGGTACAGCTGGTCAGCCGACCTCAAGGACCGAGCAGGATGATATACACTCAACATCTCAAATAGATGTGACGGGGCTAGACCATGCAGCGATTTAAAAACAAACAAAAGTACCTGGAAATGAATCCTAAAAAGAACAGATAGCCAGTGAACCGAAACCAAGACTGAGGTGATATGCTCACATCTCCTAGTGCCAGTCAAAAGACGTGCCGCTGCATTCTGCACCAATTCCAGACGAGAGATATTAAACTGAGAGACACCAATGTACAGCGAATTACAACAATCTAAGCGTGATGTAATGAAAGCATATATAATTATCTCAAAATCTGGTCTGGAGAGCACATGCTTAACCTTGACAATTCTTCTCAGCTGTTAAAAACCGGACTTCATCACCTCACTAATCTGTCTATCAAATGTAAAATCACTGTCCACCCTTACTCCAAGATTCGTCACTGTTGATTTCAGGTGTGAAGCTAGTGCACCAAGATCTACTAGACAGGGCCCGTCAAAATTACTAGGACTTAACACTATGATTTCTGTTTTCTCATTGTTGAAAAGAAGAAAGTTCAAGGACATCCAACCGCTAACCTCATCTAAACATTCCAGGAGACAACTCAAAGGACAGGACTGACCACGCTTAAAAGGAATATAAACCTGTATGTCATCACCATAAAAATGGAAATAGCACCCATATTTCTTAAAACTCAAACATAGTGGAAGCAAATAAAAGAAAAATAGAAGAAGACCCAAAACTGAACCCTGCGGAACCCCACATACAAGAGGAGAAAAAGACGATGTGAAACCTTGTAGGGTCACACAAAATGATCTATCAGTGAGGAATGAAGTGAACCAATCCAAAGCAGGACCTCGCACCCCTAGAAGGTTTTCCAAACGAGATAAAAGAACATTATGATCAACAGTGTCAAATGCAGCAGTTAGTTCCAGCAAAACCAGGATTACATAGTCTCCCAAATCAGTGGCTAAAAAGATATCATTTATTTGTAAATACTCAGTTAGTTGCATATAGACAGCATTCTCTAAAAGCTTAGAAATAGAAGGAAGCTTAGAGATAGGCCTTTAGCTAGATAACTCACAAGGATCCAAACCAGGCTTTTTAATCAAAGGATGAACAGCAGCCTGTTTCAGTTTTTTAGGAATCACCCCAGATGGAAGGCTATTATTTACTATTTCAAGAACCGGTGGACCCACAGTGGAAAAAACCTCTTTAAAAAATCTTGGAAGCAACACATCAGCAGGTGAAACTAAGGCTTCATAATCTCACCCACATAGTTAAGGGTCAGTGGCTCAAATTGAGAAGAAGCTGTGCCACAGACAGCAGAAAGAACTGCTGTTAGACAAACTAGTCCTGATATCCAATTCCTAAGAAGTAGAAGATAAAACATTCAATTCAAAACTACTCTATTGATCCCAGACGGAAATGAAGTACAAAACAAAAACAACCTCCATCAATAGTCAATAGCCTTTCTCCATATTTTTTGCACAATAACTTTGTAAACAACTCACCTTTAGGAGCTCGAATGTCTCATTTTCGCTTATTATGTATAAAACTTTGGAATCTTTTCACAGGTTTATGTTAACATTTTCTTCACCAGCATTAAAGCAGCAAATTGACTTTATTTTAAATTAAATTTGTATTAAATACTTTCAGATTAAATGTATGAACTTGCTTTAGAATCTGATTATAAAAACAAAAAGGACGTATCATCTCAAACAGGTAGCAAGTTGTTTCCTTTTGTTTTTTTAAATTAAAAAAACTAAAAACTAAATTATACACATATATTATTTTTCAGTTTCATATTTTCATATATATTATTATTTTTATTTTTTTACTTTTTCATATATGTATATAAAAGCAAGTTTGAAAGCAGTTAGTAGGTGAACAATTTGATCATTGACATACAATATGCTTTTTGATCATCAGTGTACCATCACTTCATAACACTATAGCCTATGATGCCCCTGTATTTAGGTGTGCTTCTCTCCCTGCAGGTCCTTGCTGTAGGTGTAATACCATTGGTTTGCAGTTCTGTCACTGATGGATGACTGACTGACTGACTGAATGAATGAATGAATGAATGACTGACTGAATGAATGAATGACTGACTGACTGACTGAATGAATGACTGACTGACTGACTGACTGAATTAATGAATGACTGACTGACTGAATGACTGACTGACTGAATGAATGAATGACTGACTGAATGAATGACTGACTGACTGACTGACTGAATGAATTAATGAATGAATGAATGACTGACTGACTGAATGAATGAATGAATGACTGACTGAATGACTGACTGAATGACTGACTGAATGAATGAATGACTGACTGAATGACTGACTGAATGAATGAATGACTGACTGAATGACTGACTGACTGAATGAATTAATGAATGACTGACTGAATGAATGAATGAATGAATGAATGACTGACTGAATGACTGAATGAATGAATGAATGCCTTTCTGAGTAGAACACCTCCATGCTGTGTGGCTTAGTTTCTGCGGCTGCTTCATGCTGGGCTTTTTCATTCATTTAAGCTTCATTTGTCGCTTGCCATGAAGCAACCCTGTTAGAATCAGATGATATCTCTGAGGAGCTAACGCCGCCCTCGTTGATAACCGGTGACCGGCGCGCCGATGTACAAATAGAGCAGACCGGCTCTTTGTGACGCCAGGGTAGCATTCATTCAGTGAACTAAATCATCAAGCAGAAAATGAATCGAGTTTATTTGGATCCAGTGATTAATGATCTGGTCGCATATGATCTTCACACAGCAAACTTAAGAAGAGGTTGTCAATGAGCAGCGCCTCCCAGAGGCCTGGTTGTAGTATTACAGGATAGTCTGGTTCCGGTGGGTTAGGGTTACCCTCTCTCTGGCCTGCCTCTCCATGTCCGCCTCCGTCTGGAAAAGTTCGGCTCGGTCCTCCGCCTCGTAGACCTGCTGCTGCAGGTTCTGGATTTTCCTCCTCACAGCGTCTATGGATGTTAAGGTCGCCATTCTGGGAAAGTTCAGCTCCAAGCTTCTCGGCGGCGTCACGGCGTTTCCAAGGTAACCGCACCGGAAAGGTTCCAGGTGTCATTTCAGAATAATGTTAACACAAACTTCAATAAGTATAAGACTCATTTTTAAGCTCAAGTCATACACGAACCATATGTTTGTTTCAACACTCACCTTTTTAGCCGAGCTTTTAGTTAACTGATTATTATTTATTGCCTGTCTATTTGCTTTTTATGTTTTACTTCCTTTTATTGATCAGTGTTTTACTACTTGGTCTTGTATTTATCCCGTCAGTTTTATTTTATTTTTTTATTTATTTATCTATTTATTTATTTGTGTATTTTAACATGTTATCCTGTTGTTTTACACTTATAGTAAATAATAGACACATGGTTCCAGTGTTCTCGCCCCTTGACCGCTGGAGATAGGCACCAGCCCCCCCGCAACCCTGCATAGGAATGACGGGTATAGAAAATGGATGGATGGATGGATGGTTCCAGTGTTTCCTCTATGGGATCCCTCTGCCGTGGGAGCGGTGGTCGGCTGTAGCTGCCTGGGTGCTCTCCAGGTGGAGCTTGGGTGGAGGTCAAGGTCCCGGTTTCCTCTTCTCTGGACGCCCTGGGTCAGTGCCTCGGCTGCTGCTGTTGATCTGCTGCTGCCGGTGCAGATGGCTCCCTTGATGGTGTTTCCTTACCTAACCTGGCTCATCTGTACTCGGCCCAGTGTCTATTTTAATGTTGCTCCTGAGTGTGTCTGCACATGGGGTATAGGATTGGGGGGAGGGGGTATAAATGTGTTCATGCTTAAACTTGTTGGGGGGGTGACATATGTGGGGTAATTTTTATTCTGTAAAGCACTTTGAACTGGATTTTGTTTTTGTATGAAAAGCGCTTTATAAATATGAAGGTTACTAATGATATTCTCATGGCCTCAGATAATGGACTGGTGTCTGTTCTGGTTTTGTTAGATCTCAGTGCTGCTTTTGACACAGTCGATCATAATATTCTCTTAGAAAGGCTTGAACATGTTGCAGGGATCAAAGGAACAGCACTAGGCTGGTTTAAATCATATTTATCTGATAGATTCCAGTTTATTCATCTAAATGATCAATCTTCTTCACTCTCAAGGGTTACTTGTGGAGTTCCACAGGGTTCTGTGCTTGGACCAATTCTGTTCACCATATATATGCTTCCAATTGGTATAATCATTAGACAGCATGGGATAAATTTCCACAGCTATGCAGATGATACACAACTATATTTATCCATAAATCCTGATGAACTCAGTCAGTTAGGTAGATTACAGGCATGTCTGGAAGACAATAAAACATGGATGACTCTAAACTTTTTGCTTTTAAATTCTGACAAGACAGAAGTTGCTGTCTTTGGACCAGAAGTTCTTAAACAGAAACCGATTAGTCAATCACTTCATCTGGATGGCATTAAATTGGCCCCCAGTAATAACATAAAGAACCTCGGCGTTATTTTTGACCAAGACTTGACATTTAAATCCCATATTAAACAGGTTTCTAGGATTTCTTTCTTTCACCTCCGGAATATTGCTAAAATGAGAAACATCCTGTCCAGGAGTGATGCTGAGAAACTAGTCCATGCATTTGTTACCTCAAGGCTGGACTACTGTAATTCTTTACTATCAGGAAGTCCACAAAATGCCATTAAAAGCCTTCAGTTGATCCAAAATGCTGCAGCAAGAGTTCTGATGAATATTAAAAAGAGAGATCACATTTCTCCTGTTTTAGCTTCCCTTCATTGGCTCCCTGTTAAATCCAGAATAGAATCTAAGATCCTCCTTCTTCCATATAAAGCCCTTAATAATCAGCTCCATCATACATCAGAGATCTGATTGGTCCTTATGTTCCTAACAGAGCCCTTCGCTCTCAGACTGCAGGTTTACTTGTAGTTCCTAGGATCTCTAAAAGTAGAATGGGAGGCAGATCTTTTAGTTATCAGGCTCCTCTCCTGTGGAACCAGCTCCCAGCTTTAGTCCGTGAGGCAGACACTCTGTTTACTTTTAAGGCCAGGCTTAAAACTTTCCTTTTTGATAAAGCTTATAGTTAGAGTGGCTAAGGTCATCCTGAGCTATCTCTGTAGTTATGCTGCTATAGGCTTAGACTGCTGGAGGACAGACTTACCAATTTTCTTCACTCTGCTACTTTTCTCTCCTACTACTCTCCAGTTGTATTACAGTACATTCTGTTATTTCGACTGTTAACTTTGTTTTCTCTCAGTGTTTTTCTCTCCATAGAAGATATACCTGGTCTGGTATCCTGCTTGGCTGCAATGCCCTGTTGGACGGGGGGCATCAACTGGGATGATCCTCCCAGTAACTGAACATCCACTGTGTCCTGTTATCAACTTTTTACTTTCTGTAACATAGAAAGTTCTCTTATATCAGATCTTCTGTTCCTTCTGTGTTTCTGCTCTGTCTTCTCAAACCCCCAGACGGTCGTGGCAGATGGCCGCTCCTACTGAGCCTGGTTCTGTTGGAGGTTTCTTCCTGTTAAAGGGGAGTTTTTCCTCTCCACCGTCGCTACATGCTTGCTCAGTATGAGGGATTGCTGAAGGATTGCTGTGGTTGGAAAGTCTGCATCAACGGGGCCCAACCTCACGCCAATGACTGACGCAATCTGCTGGGATTCCTTAAATAGGAAACTTTTTAACTGATTGGAATGTTTGTATAAATGTATTGAAATGACTTCTTGTTAAGAGCCTTGAGATGACATCTGTTGTGAATTGACGCTATATAAATAGACTGAATTGAATTGAATTGAAAATAAAGCTTGATTGATTGATTGGTTGATTATTATAATCACACTGTCTCGTTATTGTCCCCCACTTAATGAGGATTAAGTCACTGTAGATTTGATTCAATTTAACAGAGATGACCAAATCTATTTTAACTGCTTGCTGCAGACAGCAGCCTTCCAGTGTTTTCTTTCAGTTCAAATCAAATCAAATTTATAAAGCTTTATTTATCCAAATGGGAAATTACTTAACTAGTAATTGTAAGTATCTATAGTATTCTACAGGTGAAACTGGAAAAATTAGAAAATCGTGCAAAAGTAAATCAACTTAAAAGGTGAAACAAATATATGATATAGACTCATTAGATATAAAGCGAGATATTTCAAGCCTTTATTTGTTATAATGTTGATAATTATGGCTTAGGCTACAGCTTATGATAACCCCAAATTTAAAATCTCAAAATTTTGAATATTCTGTAAAGGTTCAATATTTTAGGCACAAAGTGTCACAATCTAATCAGCTAATGAATCCAAAACACCTCCAATCGATTCCTGAGCCTTTAAATGGTCTCAGTCTGGTTCAGTAGGAATCACAATCATGGCGAAGACTGCTTACCTGACTGTTGCACAGAAAACCATCACTGATCCCCTCCACAAGGAGGGAAAGCCTCAAAAGGTCATTGCAAAAGAAGATGGATGTTCCCAAAGTGCTGTATCAAAGCATATTAATAGAAAGTTATATGGAAGGGAAAAGTGTGGAAGAAAAAGGTGCAGACGCAGCAGGGATGAGTGCAGCATGGAGAGGATTGTCAGGAAAAGGCCATTCAAAAGTGTTGGGGACCTTCACAAGAAGTGGACTCAGGCTGGAGTTAGAGCTTCAAGAGCCACCACACAGATGGATCCTGGACATGGGCTTTAAATGTCTTATTCCTCTTGTCAATCCACTCCTGAACAACAAACAACGTCAGAAGCGTTTTACCTGGGCTAAAGAAAATAAGAATGGCAAATGTTGCGTCTCATTTGAAAACCAAGGTCCCAGAGTCTGGAGGAAGAATGGAGAGGCCCACAATCTAAGATGATTGAAGTCCAGTGTGAAGGTTCCACAGTCTGTGTTGATGTGGGGATCCATGTCATCTGCTGGTGTTGGTCCACTGAGCTTTATTAAGTCCAGAGTCTGCGGCGCCATCTACCAGGACATTATGGAGCACTTCATGGTTTCTTCTGCAGACCAGCTTCATGGAGATGCTGACTTCCTTTTCCAGCAGGACTTGGTACCTGCCCACACTGCCTAAAGTACCAGAACCTGCTTCAATGACCCTGGGATTAATGGGCTTGATGGGCCAGCAGACTGACCTGACCTTTGACCCCATAGAGAACCTATGGGACATTGCCAAGAGAAAGATGAAAGACATGTGATGGAACAATGCAGAAGAGCTGAAGGTCTTCTATAAGACCTCAGCAGAGCCACAGGCTGATAGCATCCATGCTACGCAGCATTGAGGCAGTCATTGATGCAAAAGGAGCCCAGACCAACTACTGAGGACATATGCAGGATTAGACTTTACACAGGTTCCACATTTCTCTTATTTAAAATCCTTGTTTCATTGATTTCAGATAATATTTTAATTTTCTGAGATTTTGAATTAGGGGTTTTCATAAGCTGTAAGCCATAATCATCAACATTATAACAAATAAAGGCTGAAATATCGCGCTTTGCATTTAATGAGTTTCTATCATATATTAGTTTCACTTTTTATTAGTTTCACCGATGATAGATAGATAGATAGATAGATAGATAGATAGATAGATAGATAGATAGATAGATAGATAGATAGATAGATAGATAGATAGATAGATAGATAGATAGATAGATAGATAGATAGATAGTGTTAAACAGAGAGATCAGTCCTTCTGCTTCTCTGGCTGGTCAGAACATCATTACCCAGAATGCCCTGCAGCTTCCTCTTCATCTCCCTCTCCACCACAGTCCTTCCAGGCTCCAGCTCCCGACCCAGCACAGAACTGGCCTTTTGGACCAGTTTGTCCAGGCGTCTGCAGTCTTTGTCAGCAGTGCTACATTCCCAGCAGACAACAGAAGCACACTTCTGATGACTGTGTGGTAGAACATCTGCAGCATGTCACTCCAGACATTGAAGGACCTTAGCCTCCTGAGGAAGAAAAGGCGACTCTGTCCATTCCTGTATGCTCCGTCTGTGTTGGTGGGCCACTCCAGTTTCTGGTCCAGAACCAGCCCAGGTATCTGTAGGACTCTACAGTCTCTATTTCCTCCTCATCTATGCAGACTGGCTGTCTTGGTGGTTTACATCTTCTGAAGTCCACCACCAGCTCCTTAGTCTTGGTGGTGTTCAGGAGAAGACAGCTTTTTTTTTTTCTCCAGTCAGTGAAGGTCTTCACCAAGTCCCTGTACTCCCCCTCCTCTCCACCGCTCACACATGCCCCAACAGCTGTATCATCTGAATACTTCTGGATGTGGCAGGACTCTGAGTTTGATCTAAAGTCTGATGTGTAGAGCGTGAACAGAAAGGGAGCCAAAACAGTCCCCTGTGGGACCCCAGTGCTGCATTCCAGTGTCCCAGAAACACATCTCCCCACCCTGTAGTATTGAGGTCTAGATTTTAGATCATCCATAATCCAGGATGTCATGGAGGGGCCTACACCCATACCCATAGGTTTGTTTCTCAATATTGGAGGCTTTATGGTGTTAAAGGCGCTGAAGAAGTCGAAGAACATGATCCTGACATAAGAACCAGGCACATCCAGGTATGCCCGGCGCAGCATGTAAATCACAGCATCTTCAATTCCTAAGTGTTCCTGATCGGCAAACTGGAGTGGGTGTAGTTCTAGTTGGTGTAGAGGTGATGGCTGTGGGCAGGAACCATGGTACTGTATCTGTTTTATTCAACAAATAATGCCAGTTATTATGCTGACCTTGGACTATTGTGTGTCAGCTTGTTGAAAAGGTCAACCTGTGGTAGTTCTGATGCCATCGGGAAAAGCTGCTGTCTGCAGTGGGAAAAATCAGCAGTTTTTCCAGGAACTAATGATCACATCTGAGAAATTAGCTTTAAAGAATCTGTGGAGGTAAACATAAAGTGGTCAGGATTTCTAGAACAGGCTGAGCTCTGCTCTGAAACTGTGCACCACCTCAACAACCAGAAGCTTGTTCTTTAACAGACAAGGAACTAGTTTAAGAAGGTATTTAAACCATGGAGTACTGCAGTGTTCCCACTTACATCGGCTGCCTTCTTCTCTGCTTGCTCCAGCTTCTCCTGGGCATCCTTCAGGGACTCAGAGTATTTGTCCAGCTCATCTTCTACTCCTTTGAGCTTCTTCTGCAGACCCAGCAGCTCTTCCTCCAGCTGCAGGACACACACAGTGGGCAGAAACATTAAAGGGGCTCAAATATCATATCTTCATGTAGAATTTTTTACCAAACATTTTTTATTCAAGATTCTCCATAAGAAAAAGGAGCAGAAGAATAAGAACAATAAGAAATCAATAAGATGGTTGTTTTTTTTACCTTTATGTATTTATTTCCATATATGTTTTCAAGATGAAGTTTGATCAATTTATTAATTTACATATCTGAGTTATGGTATTTTAAAATGGATGAATCAAAGTTGTTAATGTTTCAAATCATCTCTGAAAAGGCTAAAATGTAAGTTTCTATTTGATTATGAATTTTCCTGTTACAAGAATGTATGAAACATCTATGATGAAACAGCTTTATTATGGATGTGTCAACATTTAACAATGTCTTAGTAACATGAAATTTAGACAAATGTCATTTCTCCATTCATCCATCTTCTTCCATTTATCCGGGGTCGGGTCGCGGAGGCAGCAGCCTAAGCAGAGAGACCCAGACTTCCCTCTCTCTCCCCAGCCACCTGGTCCAGGTCCTCAGGAGGAATCCCAAGGCGCTCCCAGGCCAGCAGGGAAACATCGTCCCTCCAACATGTCCTGGGTCTTCCTCTGGGTCTCCTCCTGGTGGGACGTGTCCAGAACACTTCACCAGGGAGGCGTCCATCCGGACCAGATGCCTGAGTCTCCTCAACTGACTCCTCTCGATGTGGAGGAGCAGCAGCTCTACTCTGAGCCCCTCCTGGATGACTGAGCTTCTTCTTCTTCTTCTTTTATGGACGCATCCACAAAAGCTTTTAGAAAGAAAAGCTGCCAGGCTAAAACTCCAACCAACCATGGATTTTTTTGAGTTACTTGGTTGTTAAACTTCTGGTACAGTTAATGTAAGTAATATTATTTACACTGGAAAGTGACACACAGAAGGTAACATCCAGTTTGTCCTGTAGACATCCAGATGGCTGTTGACACAGCAAAACACATCTGATGAAAGACAGGGTAGGCAGACCAGGATTTAAGCCTTAAAACATTTCTACACATAGACTGTATATAGGCTGACTATGTTTTAATAGAGACAGAGCACATGTATGATAAATGGGCAGACTAAATCAGCAAATATTTTATGGTCCATCTGATCAATAAATGAACAGAATTTATTGACACTTTTTGATCAAATCTGTAAAGAAGGGTGAACTAAATCCCTCCTGCCTAATGATCTGAACCAGCAGGAGATATAGAGTCTAGAACAACAGTTTTTCTGGTTTGTAAAAATAAACTATGTGGTATTAAAATTGTAGAAGTGAATAAATGCTCGGTTTGTTTCTGGGAACCATGCTAACATGTTTACATAGTGAAGAAGCTGAATGCACTCATTTGTGACACTAGATGAATGTGGAACGATAAACCAAGAAACAAGCAACAGTGGGACTGATTCATCTTTAAAGAAGAGGCACAGCATCACATTTCTGAGACCATCAATCTTTATCAACCTTGATGATTGGAAAACACAATGGCCGACAGTTTAACTTATTAGAGGCAAGTTTCAACAAATAAGAATGCAAATATTTCACAACAAAACCTTCTACATTTTATGATTTAACTAGTCTATTTCACAAAGACTGATGTCAAAATGTTGTTTAGAACAAAACCCTGTGCTCTGATTTTAACGTGTCCTTTTGTTGGCCAGTGACTCATCTCAAAGATAGCTGCAGCTTAAGGGACTATAAAAAGCCAGAGTTAAAGGGCCCGGTGACAATGTCCCAGAAACAAATGTCCTTCTATTTGAGCTATGGCTGCCTCTCCCAGGATCCAGCCATCTAAGGTTTCTGCCTCACAAATAGAGTTCAGCCTCCCTAATCCAACAGTCTGTGGTGATTTCCTAACCCACAGCAACAATTCAAAGAAGGTGGAAGTCTTCAGAGGGAACACAGAAATAGACATCCCAGAGCAGGAGCTCTTCTGACTCGCAGCAGGATTCCTCTGGGAACAATGAGACATCTGCAGTTGCTGAGGGTAAACTATGGCCACCTATAAATACACTGCTACCTGATCTAGTCAGAGAGACATGTAGGGATGCAGTGAAGAAACCAAGAGCACCAGTACTCTGAATCAGCCTGATGAGCTGGGCTTAATCCTCTTTAACCGACCTGATGCTGCAGATGAAGCAGCACAGCTCTGCAGCTGCAGAAAGAGCTTCTGTCTCCTGCAACAGACTTGGTGTCCCTCTTGTGATTTCTCACACACGTCTAGATTTTAAGGGCTTAATGAATGATTCTAGAAATAATTCAGACTATTTTGTCATGATAATCAGAAACAAAACCTGAGGAGTCCGGCACATCTAACAATGTCAGTGTTTGAAAATAGTAACCAATCCAAACACAATTTGGCAAATAGAAAACATGAATCTGACTTCAACGTGTGATTCCTTCCACTGAGCTTGGCTTGGAGCGGATGATCAACTGGACAATGATCCTTTTCTGAGGTCCCACGGCAAGACCAAAGAGTAGTCTGAGGTCACCAGGGACAAAACTGTAGACCTGCACCAGGTTGGGATGGATGACAGGACAGCTTGGTGAGAAGGCAACAACTGTTTGCTAGATCTCACCTGGTAAAGTCTCAGCGATCATGAGAAAGATGAGGGATCAGCCCAGACCAGGTCAATGACCTGAAGAGAGTCGGGCCCACAGTCTCTACGGTTTATAGTAACACACCATGGCATCATGGGTTAAAATCCTGCAGCGCTCGCAAGGTCCCCCTGCTCAAGCCAGTACATCTCCAGGTCCATCTGAGGTTTACCAAAGACCTTCTAGATGGTGTTTGGAGGATGATAACAATCCCAAGAACAGTATCCCAGCAATGATGCATAGGGGTGGAAGCATCATGCTGTGGGGGTACTTTTCTTCAAAGGGGACAACATGACTGATCCATGTTGAGGAGAGGATGGATGGAGTCATGTGTGAGAAAACAGCTTCGTTCCCTCAGGGTGTAGAAGATGGGTTGTGGCTGAGACTTTGAGCATGACAATGACCCCAAATACACAGCTAGGGCCACTAAGGAGTGGCTCCATACCAAGCATCTCACTGGCCTGGTCAGTCTATAGACCTGAACCTGATAGCAGATCTTTGGAGGGAGCTGAAAGTAAAGATCTGTATGAAGGAGTGGACCAAAATCCCTGCTGCAGTGTGAGAAAACCTGGTCAACAACTACATGAAATGTCTAAGCTCTGTCATTGTCAACCAAGGGTTCTTTACCAAAAATTAGGTTCTATTTTTCTGTTGTATCAGATATGTATCTCATGCTACATAATTAGTTATTTAAAAGTCACACAATGAGATTTTCTGGTTTTTGTTTCAGATTCTGTGTCTCACGGTTATGTTCCTACAATGAAAATGATAGACATCTCCAGCCTTTGTAAGTGATTTTTTTTGCAAAGTGCCTTGAGATGACATCTGTTGTGAATCGGCGCTATATAAATAAACTGAATTGAAAAGGCACTCTGATGTCCAAGTAGGATTAAAAGAAATGGCTGTATGTTGTATTTTGAGTTTCAGGTATTTCAATCTGTATTTGTGTAGATTAGTAAAGTGGACATACAGTCAAGTCCCATCACGAGACCATAGGTTGCAATAATCAGTTATGTGTGTACTCTAGCAGCTTCACCACCACAGCATCAGTAGCTGATACTGGAGCTCCAGAAGGACCCTCACACATCACACCAAGAACCGCTTCCACTGGGTAGTTATACCAGGAACTACATGAGTGTAGTCAACTTTCAGAGAGCGAGGACGAGGACAGTAATCCTGACAAAGTTTAAGATAAGCACCTGTCAGTGTTGCCCAGTCTGAGTAGGGTCAGTCCAAGAAAGATGGCCGACTCTTGGGCCAGAGAATTAAAGAGAGAGAGGACGAATCCCGACACAGACTAGACTGATTTACAGATGCTCAGAAACTCTGGAGGTAACTGACCTAGTTCAGATTCAGTCCAAAATTATTAATATTATTCTGGAACATTTAAAAGGGGAGATTCCTCAGCCTTAATAAAGACAGCATCTTCTGATCACTTCATTGCTTGGTGTTTTAGAAGGTGGTGAGGGGCTACAGCCAATCAGAGTGCAAGGCACATTGTAAGAACAAAGGAAGGTGAAGTTTGGAGGATTATTAAAACATTTCAACAGATATTGTGCAGTTACAGAGAAGTAAGCCTTTCACGTTTTCAGCTACAAAGTGGACCCACAGAATGATAAGCTAGCTCAAATGTCCATAACAACTAAACAGATGCTCCAAGGAGGCTTTTGGAATGCAATACTTTTCTCTCCTACTACTCTCCAGTTGTATTATTTGCTGTTATTTCGACTGTTAACTTTGTTTTCTCTCAGTGTTTTTCTCTCCATAGAAGATATACCTGGTCTGGTATCCTGCTTGGCTGCAATGCCCTGTTGGACGGGGGGCATCGACTGGGATGATCCTCCCAGTAACTGAACATCCACTGTGTCCTGTTATCAACTTTTTACTTTCTGTAACATAGAAAGTTCTCTTATATCAGATCTTCTGTTCCTTCTGTGTTTCTGCTCTGTCTTCTCAAACCCCCAGACTGTCGTGGCAGATGGCCGCTCCTACTGAGCCTGGTTCTGTTGGAGGTTTCTTCCTGTTAAAGGGGAGTTTTTCCTCTCCACCGTCGCTACATGCTTGCTCAGTATGAGGGATTGCTGAAGGATTGCTGTGGTTGGAAAGTCTGCATCAACGGAGCCCAACCTCAAGTCAATGAGTCGATGTAATCTGCTGGGATTCCTTAGATAGAAAACTATCTTAGACTTTAAACTGATTGGAATGTTTGTATTTACTTTTTTCTAAAGTGCCTTGAAATGACATCTGTTGTGAATCGGCGCTATAGAAATAAACTGAATTGAATTGAAAAAAGATGGAGTTCTGTTTTCTCTTACTCAGAAACCAATCTGAAGATGATCTGAAAGGCAGCGCTCACTGCCTACACTTCTCTGGTTTACCACCTAAAGCTCGTCTGTTTCCAGCATCCAGACAGGACAGACAGCTACCTGTCAGCTTCAGTTCACTACTACCAACATATGACATGTCAACTACCAGCTCCTCCTACAAATTGTTCCCAAGAACATCTAGCCTAATCTATGATGTAAAACTGGATTGTTAGCGTGACAGAACCCGGAGCTCAGAACCATTAATCAGCTATCATCCTGAAAATAATCCTGAGAGTTTAGATCAGTGTTTCTCAAACTTTTTTTATCATTCCCCACTTTGGACAAAGGAGCATACACAAGCCCCCCATGCTTTTATCGTCCCAACAGAATGGTGACCACGCCTGATTTTTAAAGTGTTTTATTTATTTAAACAGCCGAGTTAGTCTACAAGTTTTTAAGGGTATAAATTACTTGGAAAAAGGGGTTGTGTACTGGTATAAAACCGGCTCAGAAATATATGCTGTCAGTAGTTGCTACATGTCGAACTTCAGCTCACAGTTGGAGAAAATAAAAGTTGTAGTTTTATCAAATTTACAAAGCTTTCAAAAGTACAAAATAAAATAAATAAACTAACTAAAATAATCCTCATCCCTGTATTTCCTCCGTGGTTGACCGTGTGAGTTCTCTGACTCTGAAACGTTCCCTGATCTTTTTAGATATTTGTACATTTTGTAGATGGAATCTCTGATAATGCGGCTACTTCAGCTTGTTTTGTTCTGCTGCGATATATTCCAGCGTCAAACTCCCAGCCCGATGTTCCAGGTCCCGGTTCTGTTTACAATGATGATCACAATTGCTAATTTATTTGAGTGTGTTTAATTTTGTGAGAGGGGGGAGCTGGTTGATGTTGATGAGCTGGTTAAATCCCGTTGATGTCACGCCCCACCTGCAATACCTCTGCGCCCCACTAGTGGGGCTCGCCCCATAGTTTGAGAAACACTGGTTTAAATGAAGGCAACTGGTGTTTTCTTGTTGTCCTGAAAATGTTTTGTCTCTCATCCAGGCTCCTTTAGTTCTGGAACTGGATTGATACTGGATTAATACTCCCAATCCAGTTTTCAGAACTGAAGAAGCCTCTTGGAGGAGAGATGAAACATTTTCAAGACAACAAGAAAAGTCCAGTTGTCTTCATTTAAACTCTCAGGATTATCATGTCCTGGATGACTGAGTATCTACACTAATGTATCCTAAAAATAAATATAAAAGCCATGAGACATTTGATAGGAAATGTAAGGACCAATCAAATGAGCTTGATAGCATATGTTCAGAAGAATGGGGATAGATTTCTTTCATACATTTCTACTGAGCTTTTCATGGCCTAGCCAAGAGGTCTTACAACTGGTAATATTTTCAATTTAATTGCAGTGTGAATTTGAAATGTGTGAACCAGCAGATGATAGCAGGTGTGACAGATGTCAGTGTTTTGGGGCAATCTGTTGTGGCACAGATCATACAGCTTTACAATGTACAATATATATATATTTTTCTGATTAATTAGGAAAACAGCCCATAATTCTTTCATCAGCTGACAATGAGCCTGTGGAAGAAACAGAAAGGTTTTCCATTCAGTCAAGAATTAGAAAAAAATGTGGCCATGGATTTTATTTTCCTTTTGCTCCTTCAAAGTCTTTCCCTCAAGGAGGAGAAGGAGGAAATCAGGTATCTTGGTGTGTTATTGAGGAACGATGACAGGATGAAGCAGAGGATGTAAATGCAGCAGACTCATCAGCAGTGACACATCCAGCAGAAGACAGCCTAGCAAAAAGCCCAACTTTGGATTTTCTCATCTATATTCTGATCCTCAGCTATGAATGAGCTTCCTCCATAGGCTGATGTCGTGTGCTTTAACCTCTGTTGTTTCTATCAGCCTCAAGAGGCAGAACTACACAACAGAGATGTTCTCTTTTTTATTCTCTAGAACTTAATAATTCAAAAAAATGTTGATTCTTCAATCTTTAAGACTTAGTGATCGGCTAACCAACATTTAAACAGCATTGTTTCAGCTCAGACAGATCTAAGCTTTTATCACTTGGTTTGGAATCTAAATTTTATCTTTCATTATAATATAGAAACAAAGTTAAAAACAAATATGTTGTTTCTTTTTCCTCGTTGTTGTAGATCAGAATTTAGAGGATGGAATTTGATCACATCCACGTTGGGAGAGCTGCAGGTTACCTTAAAGTTCTGTTTACTGTTGCTATGGGTTTATTTTCTTTGTTGCAGAGTGATTTCTGTAAATGAACTCCGATGATGATGAAACAAGGGATAGAAAGGGAGGAGGTGGAATCTTGTGCAGTTCATCTCGTCACTAAAGTCTTCTTTCAAAGGAGAGCGTCAGAGATGACAAAATGTTGAGCTGTAGACTCCAGAATAGAATCTAGCAAACTAGTGACGAAGGCTCTGATCTCACATCTTGGTCTTTATATTCTTAGTTTTAAAAAAAATAATCTTGCTCTCTTCCACCGATTAAAAGTTTTTCGTCCACAAAGTATAAAAAACATCCAAATCCATGCCCAGTTTTAGAGAACTGATTCAGGCTCTGATGTCTGGTATAGTGTTGAAGAGGAGACCTCAGTGTGGGCTGCTTCATTGAGTCTTAAAGGATCTGTATTGTTTTAGTCCTCTCTGGCTCACTGTTACATCCTTTTAGAATCTGAAAGCTAAAAACCTGATATCACACCTAACTCTGCTCTTCTCTTTCATCTGTCAACTAGCTGCTGAGGTTGTTTTCTATGACATTTCTTAACGAATGCTTTTTGGCTCCTACCTGTTTGCATTTGTCCTCCGCTCCTTTCTTGTCCACCTCTGCCTGCTCTGCCCGGTCTATGGCATTCTCCTTATCCAGCTTCAGCATCTGCATTTTCTTCTTGATGGCCTCCATGGTTTGGTTTGTTGCCTGACTCTCAGCAGAGCAGAAATGAGGGCTGAGTTATCCGAACGGAGACACAGACAGGACACGCTGTGAGGATGTAGACGACTGGGAGACTCTGGGACAGCTCTCAGATGGAACCACCCCCCCCACAGCTGCAGCAGCTCCAACCACAAAGTTCAGCACCGGTTATTGTCCATATTTAGGCAGCCAGAGCTAACCAATGTATGCGTGAATAAACCAGATCTGTATATGATCCGTGGCTGATGTCTCATCGCTCAGCCTGAAACAAAGACAGCACAACTTTCTAAACCTTCATTTACAGCTCCTCAAATCAATGCTTTCCTCGGCCGGCTCGTCAGTTTAGGTGGAGGACCAGGTCTCTGTGGGCTAGCAGTTGGATCATACTCTTTTTATGAATATTTTGTCAAACTTAAAACCGCTATGCATTTCTTCACAACTTTATTCTAGACTGGACTCCTGTGTACCTTGGTCTTAGTGGTTCGCTGGATTTTATTTAGGGTTATTAGAGTAAAGGAGGCTGAATGCAAATCACACATTTTGGATTTTTGTTTGTAAAAAATGTTAATTATGTACTAATTTCCTCCCACTTAAAAGCTGTTGGCTATTTTGTGTTAATCAAATAAAATCCATTGAGTTTTGTGTTTGTAAAGTTATGGCTAAAATGTTTCCTACCCCTGCCAGTTTTCAGTTTAAAAATATTTTGATTTTACCAGATGATAGTATACGAGACAGACATCTCAAGATAAGACAACAATGTAATAGAGCATCATGTTTGAAAATATTAAAATATATATACTGATAATATTTATATCTTATCTTTTTTATATTTTATTTTAAAAATTCGTGTAAAAATGATTTATACCTTTCTAGATAAAAATATGGAAAAATCTGTATTGGTATTACAGTAATCAAACCAAATTGCTGTCCCCGTTGATATTCTAAATATCAATTCTTAGTTATGAGCCCCAAATCCTTGGGGTTGGGAGGTCTAGATGCCATCACCTTAATCTTTAGCTCCCCCCACATATTCTCTAACAGATTCAAGTCTGGACTTTGACTAGGTCACTCCAAAACATTAGCACTACCTCCACTCAGAAGAATCATGTAACAGTAAAGCATTTCATTAAACCTGACAGGGGCGTGAATAAACCTGGGCTTTACCTGACAAAATGTAAAATAAGGACATTTTCTGCTTCTTTATCCATTGCACAGATGATGAGTGTTCTGTTTGAGTGTGTTTATGTGAGGCCAAGGCACCAGATTCTGCAGATCTCAGTCCGAACTCTATCTGTGAAATGTTCTGGACCCCCAGCCCCGCAGGTTTTAAAGGATCTGTAGCTGACACCTCGGAGCCTGACACAGGAGGCTGGTGCAGACAGGGCTTCAATGGGTCAGCGATTTTCAAATATGAAACTCATCATTAGAAAGTTGACTGAGTCCAAAAACTCTACTGGCACTGTAGATTACAAAGAGGCCCGGCATAGCTTTAGTAAGCAGCAGAACACAGACAGGATAACTTCTCATTATAGACAGGTCCAAAGCATTTGTCCTGCTAATGCTGACATGACAGGCACTCCTTATTTTGATTAAATAAATAACTTCTCACAAATAAAATAAAAAAAACATTAAATGGGGGAATGTTGTTGTACAAGACCATCTGCTAATCTAAATGTGAAACATATTTAAAAAAGATGAATAAGAGCAAAGGCATCGTCTAACGAGAAGCATCAACTTTCTTCTTCTATCGCAGTAACAGCTTCTTTATTTAGCCGTCTTCACTGTCGGCAGGAGTATTAGTGGCAGTCCTCCTGGCCGAGCCACGGCTCTGACAACAGCTGCTCACTTTCTTCTGATCTCATTTATCACGTTCATCCATTTGTTTTCTAGAGAACTGCATCCAAATCATGCAGCTTCCCTTCAAATCAGCAGGCAGATGGTCAGATTCTGGACACAACTTGGTTTTTCAACAAGACAATGGTCCCAAACACAAACCCTAACCCTAGTGTGGAATGGATAAAGCAGGCAAACATTAAGCTTCTACGCTGCCTAATCCTACCCTGGTAAAATGTGTGAACTCTGATTAAAAGCTGGAGATGTTCCAGCAAAGTACCCAATCTAAATCATCTCTACCAATATGATAAGAAGAGTGGTCAGAATTATGCCAAGCTTATGGGTGGTTACACATCAATAAAACCAGGCATAAAGGCGTGGCTGAAGTTCAACTTTCAAGGACAGCAAAGCAAATATTAATAAAGGTTCATGTACAGTTGAAACCAGATATTTACATACACTTCAAAAGGACACAAAAATGTGTTTTCTTTACTGTCAAACATTAAATCAGAATAAACCTTTTTTGTATTAGATCAATACATATGAACATTTATTTCAGTATTTATGTCAAAATACACAGAGAGAAATTTGTTCTGTTCTGTATATGTTGTGTCTTTAAACAAGAAAACTCCAAACGTTTCCATGCTGAGCTTAGGAGGCTTCTGATTGGTTAATTGAGTCCATCTGAGGTAACTGGTGTCACCCCTGTGGATGAATATATAGATACCCCCAATCACAGAGCCTCTTTCTTTCACATTATGGGAAAATCAAGAGAAATCAAGAGACATCAGAAGAAGAACTGTGGACCTCCACAGTGTGGCTCATCCTTAAGCCTAATTTCCCTCGTGCCTGAAGGTTCCACATTCATCGATTCAGACAATAAGTAAAAAAAATATGGGAATGTCCAACCATCATACTGCTCAGGAAGGAGATGGATTCTGAGTCCCAGAGAGGAAAGTTTTTGGTCTCAAATGATATAGTTATAAAGTTATAAATTGTTAGTCAGCCGTTGGATGAGTGGTGGATTGGGGGAGAGGCAGTAGCCTGCAGCCTAAGCTAGTGTGTGTGTGTGTGTGTGGGGGGGGGGGGGGGGGGGGGGGGCAGTCCAGACAGACGGTTCTCCTTGGCTCTGCCTCTCTCATGTCTCATTCTAACGGGCTGGGTCATCCTGAGCTATCTCTGTAGTTATGCTGCTATAGGCTTAGACTGCTGGAGGACAGACTTACCAATTTTCTTCACTCTGCTACTTTTCTCTCCTACTACTCTCCAGTTGTATTACAGTACATTCTGTTATTTCGACTGTTAACTTTGTTTTCTCTCAGTGTTTTTCTCTCCATAGAAGATATACCTGGTCTGGTATCCTGCTTGGCTGCAATGCCCTGTTGGACGGGGGGCATCGACTGGGATGATCCTCCCAGTAACTGAACATCCACTGTGTCCTGTTATCAACTTTTTACTTTCTGTAACATAGAAAGTTCTCTTATATCAGATCTTCTGTTCCTTCTGTGTCTCTGCTCTGTCTTCTCAAACCCCCAGACGGTCGTGGCAGATGGCCGCTCCTACTGAGCCTGGTTCTGTTGGAGGTTTCTTCCTGTTAAAAGGGAGTTTTTCCTCTCCACCGTCGCTACATGCTTGCTCAGTGTGAGGGATTGCTGTGAAGTCAAAGAAAACGCAGCCGGTGGTCTTCATGTTGGTCCAGGAGGAGTGAATGCTGCAGGTCAATGACTAGAAATTTGCTGGGATTCCTTAGATAGAAAACTTTAAGCTGATTGGAATAATGTACGGAACGCTTTATTGGAATGTATAAATGATTGAATTGAAATGACTTTTCTTCTAAAATCCCTTGAGATGACGCGTGTTGTGAATTGGCACTAAATAAATAAACTGAACTGAATCAACCTCAGGACAACAGCAGAAGACCTTGTGAAGATGCTGGCTGAAACTGGTAAGTCAGTGTCTCTATCCCAGTAAAACCAGTCCTGTCCCACCATGAGCTGAGAGGTTACTCTGGGAGGAGGAGGACATCACTTCAAAACCACCATAAAAAAGTCAGACTACAGATTGCAACTGGGGACAGAAATCAGAGTTTCTGGAGACATGTCCTGTGGTCTGATGAACATAAACTGAACGGTTTGGTTTAAAATGTTTGTATAAATGTATTGAAATGACTTCTTGTTAAGTGCCTTGAGATGACATCTGTTGTGAATTGGCGCCATATAAATAAACTGAATTGAATTGGTCATAATGATAAACGGTATATTTGGAGTAAAAATGGGGAAGCTTTGAAGCCTCAGAACAGTATGGGAGTGGCAGCATCATGCTGTGGGACTGTTTTGCTGCAGAAGGAACTGCTGCCCTTCACAAAATAGATAAATGATGTGGACATATTGAAGCAACATCTGAAGACGTGAGCCAGGAAGTTGAAGCTTGGGTCCAAACAGGTCTTCCAGGATGACCCCAAGCTGACCTCCAGGTTAGTTACAAAGTGGCTTCAGGACAACAAAGTCAAGGTATTGGAGTGGGCATCCCTCGGCCCTGATCTCAGTCTCATAGAAGATTTGTGGGCGCCACTGAAAAGCCGAGTGAGAGCAGGAAGGCCTTCAAACCTGACCCAGTTCCAGCAGTTCTGTCCAGAGGAGTGGGCCAAGATTCCAGCAAACTATTGTAGAAAGTAGCTGGAAGGAAACCTGAAACGTTTGGTCCAATCAAACAGTTTCAGGGTAATTCTACCAAATACTAAGGAAGTGTATGTATACTTCTGACTTTGATGAAAATAATAAAAGAAATACATAGTTCTACCTTTATTCTGATATTACACACATGCAAGAAATCTGTTATTTGATTTAAAACAAAAAGGTTTACTCTGATTTGAAGTTTGACAGAAAAGGAAAATGTTTTGTTTTGTAAAGTTTATGTAAATATCTAGTTTAGTGGTTTAGAGATAATTCCAGAAGTGTCTGGAGCACATAAACATGTGATTATAAGGAAACAGGTCAGAGACAGAGATAAGTTCTGTTAGTAAATGAGTGTGGTAAAATACTATATTACTCTGATTTGTACAAAGAAAAACAGCATAAAGATTTGTTTTGTCATTTCTCAAATAAAGATTCTCTTAGAGGATAGCTCGAGTTTTATACAGTAAAGAAATAGACGTGAATAATTTCAGTGAAAATAGGCTTTATTGTGTGTGAATCTGTATTACAGTGGCCATCGGGTTGAAATACTGCTAACCTGCAGTCTAACCATCGAATCAAATCATGATCAATAGAAAAAGTTTGAATGATGAATAACTGAACCTTATGCATGGCACACTGGATGGTCTGTTCTAAAGTCACTCCATAAGGAAATAAAGCTGCTTGTGCTTTTATTGAGCAGAGTGATGACATTATTGCACTTTAGGAACAAATGGCATCAGACATTAATACTTAAAAAGAAAAACAGGACAGATGTTGCTCTTCTTAACCATAATGGCGTGTTAACACATTTCTAAAACAGTTCAACATGAGAGCATGAGTTAGTCCAGATGTGGCTCACACCTCTGGCAGACATGTTGAGGAACATACTTCAGTGGAGTGGATTAATAATCAGTCTACGACACTCAGACTGATATGAAAGGTGTGGACATTAAATATATGGCTTCATAATCAATATACAAATAAGTTCTTCAATCAAATCCAGATCTGAATACCAATGCCGAGAGCACATCTGTCTAACACATTTTAGTCTTTCAAAAATACTGATTGTTATCTAATCTGTTTAAAATAGTTTTTAATCTAAACAATAAAATTCTAACATTTCATTTTTCCTGGTTTGGTACAGTAAAAAGGAAAATACTGAAAATGACAAAGTAGCAGAAACGTCTATTACTGACCCCCACCTACACATCAAGACTCTTTGGAAGTGTGTTCAGAGAGAAGAAAAGGCCCATATAGATACACACACACACAGACACATATATATATATATAAAAAATAAAAGATTATAAAAATCTGCTTAGAAACTTTGCATAGATTGTCACTGAAGAATAAATTTGCCATAATATTCCATTTTCATAGCTATGGGATGTAACAGAGTCCCAGAGGGAAGGGCAGAGGAGTTAACTGAACGGCCTCACATCGAGAACACAGAAGCATAAAACACTTTCTGAGGAATATAAACAGATATCATTAGAAGCACAGATAAGTTAATTATTAGGTGAAGGCATATGTCTCAGTATAAGCAAACATTATCACTGTCATCATAAACTATTTAGTATCATTGTTTCTGTTAGAGATTGATAAAAAGCATTCTGATATGTTGCTGTAGAAATGAGTTTGACTGCGTGGTTTTACATCTGAAGCATTAGGTCCTGAGCGGTTCAAAATGACTGGTTGCTGATGATGCGGTCAGTTGCTCCCCCTCACCACCAAACACTCTCATTGGTCCTGGCCGTCCTCTCTCAGCTCTGAGGGGAGGAACTTGTACTGCTGCTTTCGGATCATGGCCAGCCTATTCCTGGCCTCCTCCAGCTCCTTTTCTTTCCGCAGCATCTCCTCCTGAGCGGCGATGATCTGAAATGTCCCACAGCAGGTTATCAGAGCAGTCCAAAACTCAGTGAACAAGTGAACGTTTGTTTCTAATGTTCTGAAGATAACTGAGTTCAGGCATAAATGTTGTTTTTAAAAGCTAACAACTTTTTTTCTGAAATGTTCCAAATATTCAGAGTTATAACTAATTGAACACATTAAAATCTTTCTATCAATCTTAGTACTGTTCTTAACATTCCCAGACTTCCTCTCCCCGTGTGTAATTAAGTATGTTTAATACCTGCTTAACAGTTGCCATTCTTGAAACGTACCTTTAACCAGTCAAACAAGCCTGACTGGAGAACAGATTCTAATTTACTGAATATGACTGTACTAAGTATCTACGGCATGGATCTGGAGTCCTGGATGTGTTTCTAGCTGTGAAACGTGATGTACAGCAGAGATGTTGCACCCATAGGTCAGGAAAGGTTGATAGAGTCATCTGATGATGAACTGCATGGGAATGGATGTCACTCCATTTTTAGTTGGAGAGAAACTCTGAGTCGTTTGTGTTTCATAAACCAAGGCAGCAACCCGTTGAAATGTCTTTAAGCAAGGACAGTGTGTGTACATCCTCTATGTTACTGCCTCAACCTAGTAGTTGGTGTAAACGTGTCTTGATGATTGAGTTCTGCATCATGTGAATGAATGAGGTGAACGAAGAGCAGAACGACGGGTGAATTATTAATGAGATTTCAGAACACCTGTAGAAGCATGCTGATAATTCTTCAGGCCTTTATCTAGAACCAGTTTGTAGCTGTATGTAAACATGTTGGGTCTGTTTCAGACGTGACTTACCTGAGCGATGCCTCCGACCATCTTACTCTTGACCACCACAGCCTGGTCATCCTGAGCATCAAACGCTGCTTTCTGTGCTGCTTTCACCAGGTTGTCAGACGCTCTCTTCACAGCATTTCCTGCAGCCTGCAGAAAAACAATTCAAGACTTTTTATTTCTAATAGAGAATGTTAAAACCTGACAGAGGATTTTTGAGGAAACCTTCTGGGACTGTTGGACAAGAACAAAAGCAGGAGTGTTGTGACAACAATGATTTACAGATGGATAACATGAGAGAGCAGCCTCATGCAGACTGGGTACAGAAACTCCTGGAAGGAGAGCTCCAGTTGTGTGCAGAAGACTGGAGAGCAGCTTTAAAAGGCAAAGCTGAGCAGCAGTGAGAGCTCAACATTTCCCTCATTGGGCAGATCCCTTCAGACACGACAACCTTCCCTTTTGTGGTTCTAAGAGCTGAAAGCAGCCAGTCAGCTGGCAGAGGTCCCAACACCCCCGTTCATGTGATTAACTCCTTCTTCGCTGGTTTATCTTTGGTTGGAATGTTGCTGTTAGTCTGACCCCGACATAAAACATAAACTCTCCTCCTCAGCTGTGACTGTCGTCACACTGGACATGGGATCTTTCTAGCCCAGCAGTTTAACAAACCAAGATGCTTATGAAACAAATATAACCACAAAATCCATATCTGGGAACGTCTGCTCCACCATCTTCCTCACATTCAACTCCCCACTGTCATAAACAAGGTTTATTGTTATAGTACAGCTCTGTGGGACAGTAGATGTGGAGCTGACTTTAAAGGTCCTATATCAGGCTATTTTACAGCTTTCAACGTCTGTGATAGGCATATATATGATCAAATGTTACCGTTGCTATTATATAGTATTAATTTTTCCTGAAATATAACTTATATGCTGAAGTTATTGTTCGACCTAGAAGTAAGACGCTCGGGTTTCACTAACATCCCGCCTCCCCCCTGTGAGCTCCACCCATCTCATGACGTAGCCTTGAGCCAAACGCGCAGTTTCCCCGACCCATTTTAGAAAGTAAAAAAATCTAAAAACGGTGGTGCTTAGTGTCTTTCTCCGGACTCTCGCAGCTCGCGCCTGTGAACAAGGGGGCGTGTGTGTTTAATCTGCAGGGGCGGCGCCGACACGTCGGCCACTTCCTGGTTTGACACAGTTACGTAAAACACGTCACTATGTCATGAGTCAGTTGTTTTTCAAGAGAGCTGCTCAGAGTGCAGGATTCAGTAGGATTACTGAGAAATGCTTGAATTAAGCCAAAAACCCCTCTGGCTGAGTAAGAAAATTGCATTGAAACATGGTTGAAAGCTCCAAAAAGTTGATTTTGCATGATATAGGACCTTTAAGGCTCTATGGAACAATCTGAGTAGTAGAGTGTGGAGACAGCAGCCCTCAAACCTGAGAGATCTTCTCCAGTTTGCTCAGGAGGAGTGGGCCAGACTACCAGTTGCAGAATGGAGACATCTGAGTATAAAACACAAAGGTTGCTGGCAGGGCTCACCGCAGAAAGTGTTGTCACGTAATATGAAATGCTATCGTCATTATTCTAAATATATAAAATCTTATTCTGAATTAATAATTAGAAGCATAGTTTGATTTGTTTTAGATGAGAACTACTACAGGATGTGATTAAATGTTTGTCAGTTTGTGTTTATTACTGAAGAGGAGAACCAGATGTTTCCACATCTCCAGCTGGTTCTTAACGTTCTCATTTAAACTGTTTGAGGAAAGAGAATGGCTTCATTACTCAGCTAACAGGAAACTGCTAGCAGGGATAAAATCTGGCTTGGATTTCTTAGCTAAACAAAATTGCATTTTAAACGTAGTAATAAGATGAAATAGCTGTTCTAAATTAAATGAGATGCTTTCTAACTAAATGAATATGTACTGGACTTGACTTAGCCTCTATGTTTTATTCCACAGCACCATCGGGTCATTTTGGTTGTGAAACTAAGACATTTACTGCCTGTTTCTTAGTGACATTAAAGTTATAACACCCCATCATTATAATAGAAATACGAATCTGTTTTGAAATCCAGACTCCAGAATGACTCTGGAAGTGTTGGCCTATTCTGACCGTCCACTGTATGAACATTTACAACTGTTCTAAAAGCTTCTACACAGGACTTAAGATGAAGTTTCACACTGTTGGATAATGATTTCCTCATCTGTCTAGATAACTAGGGACTGAGCTCAGATTTGATTGCATTATGAGTATTACTGAGACTCAGAACAGTTCTAGGTTCTCCAGTTCTGTCTGTGAACCAGCGGCTGTCACACATTCAGTACAAACATCGTTCATTTCAACAGACTCTGCAGCTCCAGCCTTAAAAAGCAGCACGGCGAGGAACGGAGAGAGCAATGCTCTTAGTGTAATCATAGATCAGCACTAATGTTTCCAGCTCCAAGTGCCATGGATGGACCAGGTGGATAGTTTCCAGTGCTTCTGTAGACGTAAATGTATGGGAATTACCATGGTGGCAGCTGCAGGCTCAGAAGAGGAGAAGATAAGCCAGCGCTGATTGGATCAGAGAATATGAGCTGGCCTGGACAAGCCGCTGTGCTCACGGCAACCCAACACACAGCCTTAAAGATGGTATTCTGGGTGGAAGAGGGGGCAGGAGATACTTGTGCTTTCTGCTAAGACTTGGTGACTGCATCGGTTACACCTAAAGGTCAGAACAACCCTGCTGAGCTACACTGTTTCCACCACTGAGTCAGTGCTTTAAAGGGGGCTCTTACACAGAGCTCCACTGGTTTTGCTACTGACTGCTCTGCTTAGCCAATTACCTGATGCATCTGGAGAAGCTCTGATGAAAGGTAAAAAGACATAGTCCAGTTGGACTGACTCTGGAGCAGTCCTTTACAACAATGACAGTCAATCATAGGCTACAGGATGGTGGCTCTCAGGGTTCTGTGGAATATGTTCATGCTGCACTTCTGCATTTACAATATTAGTCAAGTCTGTGGAAAACCTTCAAATACAGGAGGATCTCTCTCCAACACAGATCTTAATAATGCATTACTGGTGGTGTTCCTGTTGCAGGTAGCATGGATCATACAGAAAGAAAACATCTCCATGGAAGTGACAGCATCAGATGTTGGTTCAAAGCAAGATGATTAAATAATAATCAACTCAACAAGTGAATCAGTTCTTAAAACTGTTGGTTGTTGGAGTTTTAATGAAGCCAAATTTGGATGTAAGAATGTCTCTACTGAGCTGCTTGGCAGCAGACTGACCTAGCGTAGCGTTTAAGACACAGACTCAGGTCAGTGCTGAGTGAACCCACAGCGAGTGATGTATATAGGGAACCATTACTGTAAATTCACCAGGGGGGTTTCTGGGTGGAGCTTAAAGATTTACAGCCATATGTTTTAATGTGTGTTAGGTATCAGAGAGAGAGAGAGAGAGCTGCAGGGTGACCAGTGGGGCTGAGTCAGACATTGTGAGCAGAAATAAAACCCAGGTATCACACCTGTTGTGGGAGTATTCCAATGTAATTAGGATTTAATTACATATTCTCTGCCTAATTAATGTATCTAGGGCAAGATGACGAGTTAGGGGAAGCAAGCTTATTGTTCCAGCGTAATGTTCCTGATAAAGATGTGTCAGATCACCATAGAGACAGACGCCGGGGCAGCAAGATATCTATGGGACGTTCTGACCTGAACATGCTGGTTCATGCTTTACTATCAGACTGGCATGAACCGGTTCTCCAGAATACATGAAGATTGGAGGAGACGTGCTGCAGAGATAAACAGTGAATATTACTTAAGCTGTTAGATCAGGAAGGTTGGGTAGGGAATCCATGGCAATCCTGTTCCCAGACATGTTTAAATTAAATACTTAAACGCCTTCTGGGACTCAGTCTTCTTTTATTTTAGAAGTATCTCCACCCATAACACACCACTTCATGCTTTTACTGTTCTGGTTGTTCTGTACTGGACAGTTTTGGGAATGAGAAGGAGCAGCTTGCCTCTGGACATTTCCCTCTAAACACACACAAGTGTATTCCTGCTTTAGGTTGCAAAGCCACTTTCACAAATGAAGACTTAAAGTTATTTTCTATAAACTACTCATCTCTACTCCACACAAACATACTCATATATGTCCCATTATTAACATAATATCTATCAACACACAGTAGGTCAAGTAATCTGGTTAAATAAAGGGGTCGTAATCTTTTGTACTTCATAGAAGGCAAACGGCCCAATCTGGGATCAGAACCACAAGGAATACAAACAGGGAATCATGAAGCCTTCAGAAATATTACAAAATGTTGTATGAGAGATTTCAGCATTATTATGACAACTTATCTCCATAATTCCTCAAACGCACTTTGCCACCAAGGGAAACTAGCTGGTTCCCAACAGTACAGGGCTATAAATACTGTAAGCAGTGGGTTTGAGATGGAGGTATGAACTGGAGCAAACTCGTTCCACTGGGACCATTAATAGGATGAACAGGGCACAGTAAAACAAGGAAAAAACAAAAACAAAGGTATTTTTGCATGAGTACCACCAGGACAGTAATAAGGAAGTATTTAAGAACCAGTCAGGTAGTGAGTCTGGGCTTTGACTGCTCCCTCATCTATTGTTTAACAGATTGGTTCACTGTAAAAGCTGCTCAGAAGATCTGCATCAACTCATCCGTAGCATGGGATCTCATTCAGTCTCAGTTTGGAATGTTAACCCATTCATGAAACAGAGATTTAACACTTTAATGTGATCTACTCAGGTACTATGGGACATAATTAGAATCAGTAGGCAGTTATAACTAACCGTCTACTCAAGTTACAGTTAATGAGCCAAACGGAGAACAATCTAGACAGCAGATCTATCCGGAGGGAACACCACAGAATGGGTTCAGGTATCTGTCATAGGAGGGCCACTTTGGAAGTCAGCTGGGTCACAAATAATCCAGGGGTCCATCTGCTTTTTTCATGATTTGGTTAGAAGGAGCTCTCAGATTTCTCCCCAAAGCTGGGTTTAGAGGAGCATGGCTCATAGCTAGGGATGGTGAGTGGTGGCACAACAACACTACAATACACAGAGAGAGTAGCAGCCCTGTGTGTCAGATGGTTGACTGCTAGATAAATATTAACAGGCTGTTCTGACCTGGAGCCTCTTCATGGTCTGTGAATCCTGGTCAGCCTTGACCTTGCAGGCCACCAGCAGCTGAGCGGTGGAGGCCGCCACCTGCTTGGCTGAAGAGATGAGCTTCTCCTCACTGGCATGTCCCTGGACCGCAGAGTTGGCCGCTTCACACAGGTTGTTGGTTGCTGCGGCAACCATCCGAGCCTAAATGGTGAAGTGGAACCAAAGATAGGGAGATTTATTGAGGATGTCTCCCACTTTCCTGAATTTAAGCTCAGGCCAGCTAACTTACAGCTGAAATCAGGCCCTGAGACCACTGCCCATCATCCACTGCATTTGCTGGGATTGCTCCCACCTGAAAGTAAGAGAAAGACTGGAATTACACAGGATTGATCCATGTTCCAAGTATACAGCTCAAACATGGACAGATATTACAGCCTTAAACTGGACTGTAGGAACTGCAGACTGTGATGAGTAAATGTGAGTGTTGACTCTAGCTATAGTTGTTGGTGCTGACATACCTTCCCCTGAGCAACCAGCTCCCTCTGAGCTGCTGAAGCTGCTTTCACCAGAGCACTAGTGGCAGCTGCAATCGACTTGGCTGCTTCCAGAATCTGCTCCTCAAAGTTTAAGCTCTCATCCGCCTCCTGTTTATTGGAAGGAAAACCAGCAGGTGATAAACATACCGGCTCAGAACTGTCAACAACTTCAGGCCAAACTATTAAAATATACCCAGCTGGTCAAGATAATAGAGTCCTAAATACATTTAAGGTGAAAAATATTAGAAGGCAGCACATAGGATGTGTAACACACACTGACTGCCTGGCTGAGGTGAGGGTAACAAATGAGGTGTGAATGCCTGTGGCCTGTGAAGGGCCCTCTAACCTTGGGTTTGGTCCTCGGCCTCAGCTGCTCCAGTTTCTTGGCAGCTGCTTCAATGGCGGCCGCAGCTCCCAGCAGCTCGTTCTCTGCGATGACAGTAGGATCCTCGGGGTCCACCCACTCTGTGCCTACAGCACACAGAAATAACACTGACCCACTCTGAGCCAAACACAATGTCAGTCTTCCCTCTTCCTAAAGGACTCATGCTTCACAAGAAAGCTGAGATTGGGCCAAATACTCCTCTAGATTTGACCAATATCCTCTCTGGGAATGAGATGAGCTATCTGGAGCCAATTATTCTTCAAGTTAAAGGGGACTGATATTCTTTATCAACTAGTAGAGGCCCTTCTCTGATCAGCTTAAGGGTATGAATAATAGAAAAGTGGGCAGTCATGTTGGAGCAGAGTTCCATCTTTAATTTGAAGGTCAAACGAGGCGCAGAAAGCAGCTTTTCACAGGCAGCAGAAGATGATGAAAACACAAACTGAATGCTGCTGTAACATCAGCTGCAGAGTTCAGAGAACAGGGACGTTGACCTGCTTTCTGCAACCACAGATAGAGTTAGTGCTACTCCTTTTGTCTTCCAATTGTCAATGCGAAAAGGCCCTGCATTCATTTTACTATTAGCAACTTAGCATTATTTCAACGCTGAAAATTATTACACAAATAATTTCATCTTTTTAGTGTAGTGTCTAATTTGCTTTAGTTTGAGCTTAAATCTTGATTTACTTCCATAAACCCAATCAAAGATTTCTCAGTGTAAAATGAAGCAATTGTTATGCTTAGAAAACAGCAAACAGGAATTGATTAAAAAACTTGTGGAGACAAAGAAAAGCATGTGGTTGTCCTAACTGCAGGCCAGCATGAAGTTTAGAAATACAATTGACAGTAAGAAGCTGCTCAGTGATTCTTGCAACATCAGCTTCATTCAAACAGTTCAAATCTAGATGTAAACTACCAGATGTGTTTGTTAGCAGTCTGCTGTCCATACCTTTCATTGCCTCAGCAGCCTGGATGAGCTCAGTGACGCTGCCAGCCACACGCTTGGAGTAGTTGGCAAGCTGTTGCTTCAGATCATGAGTCGGCTTCTGGATGATCTATGGAGGAAAACACGTATCCAAAACGAAGCTTTTTATATGCTTGCTTACACATCAAACACTTATTCAGTGTGTTCTTCACATGTAATGATGATAAAGGGCTGGTACGCCTTATTATCCCTAACTTGATGTAATAATTAACAGTTGGGCTGGACAGAAACATTCAGAGAGCCCAGTCTGTCCTGGAGCTCGTCATGAAGCACCATCTAGGTCAATTCATTAGGCAGAAAAATTACAGTGAAGGTTCTGATAGGTTACCTGACACAGTTAGTTATGGCTCACCTGTGGATGTATTTTAAGGCCGCTCCTTGAACACACTGCTATGGATTAATTACAACACTGGCATGTACTGCTATAGCATGTTATCAGGTCTGAGGACTCCAAAGCTCTTCACACTACCTTCAGTCATCACCCAGTCACACACTGATGGTGGTAAAGCTGATTGTAGGCACAGCTGCCTGATCAGTCCCACCGGACCGTCTGCCTATGATATTTGTCCTCACCGATGTGCTCAATTACAGTCATTTCCTACTAGTTTGAAAAGAAAAACCTCATCGCCTGGTGATCAGTGATGAATAGACAACCATCCATGTGCTTTTATAGGGATTCCTTTACAAAAACATGAAGCCTGAAACACACCGATTCTGGAGAGTGATGTGAGGAACACAACAGGGACCTTCAACAGAAGAAATTAAGATTTTGATATTAGGAAACTGATGACAAAATATACAGATAGTATTTTTATGTCCCATCTCATGGTGGAGCTCAGACCATCAATCAGAAACCAGAAAATGAAACTTTAATAGTTATGCAAATGATTCTTATGAAATATGTGCTAAACCTACCACATGGTAGCGCTGTGTATCGTGATTGACTGATCTTGTGTTTCATGTCTCATCTGGGAGAGCAGAACTTATACTTGCAATCAACTGTATAGCTGCAGCTCCAACAAACCTCTTCACTTAAACACTCTGCAGCTTTATCTGCCATTTTCACCTTTGTTGCAATTCTGGTTTCCTCCATCAGCATTTCAATTATTTATTTTTTCAAATAGTTGTGGAAAACAGTAAGAAATAAAAATAAAAGCCATAGCTGCTGATCGCCATCAACCTCACCAACCTACCGCACTGAGGTTAAGGGTCTCAACCTCAGCATGTCCATTACATGGAACTAGGCAAGGCAAGGCAATTTTATTTGTATAGCACACTTTCAACAGCAGGGTAATTCAAGGTGATTTACATGATTTGGTGATTTAAAAGAAACACATAAAAGAAACACACATTACACATGATACACAATAAAGCAAGGGAAAAATAAAAAAAAAGCAAGAGAGCATGAACACATTTCATACATATGACATCAAGCATTTACTCAAAGGCAATTCTAAACAGATGGTTTTAGTCTCGATTTAAAGCAGTTCAGAGTTTCAGCAGCTCTACACTCGTCAGGAAGTCTGTTCCAGATAAGGGGAGCATAGAAACTGAAAGCTGCTTCTCCATGTTTAGTTCTGAGTCTAGGGATGTTTAGTAGACTAGAGTTGGAGGACCTGAGTGGTCTTGGTGGTTGGTACCATGACAACAGGTCTTCAACATATTTTGGTGCTAAGCCATGTAATGATTTATAAACTAGTAAAAGTATTTTAAAGTCTATTCTCTGAGCTACAGGGAGCCAGTGTAAGGACTTTAGAACTGGGGTGATGTGCTCTACTTTCCTGGTTCTAGTGAGGAACGCGAGCAGCAGCGTTCTGGATCAGCTGCAGCTGTCTGATTGACTTTTTAGGCAGACCTGTGAAGATGCTGTTGCAGTAATCAATCCGACTAAAGATAAACGCATGGATGAGTTTTTCTAGGTCGTGTTGCAAAATCAGTCCTTTAATCCTAGAGATTTTCTTCAGGTGATAGAACGCTGACCTTGTTATTGACCTTTATGTGACCCTGGAGGTTCAGGTCTGAGTCCATTACTACACCTAGGTTACGAACCTGATCAGTAGTTTCTAGCTGTATTAATTGAAGCTGTGTGCTGACTCTTGATCGTTCCTCCTTGGGTCCAAAAATAATCACTTCAGTTTTGTTTCTATTCAGCTGGAGAAAGTTATGGCACATCCATCCATTTATTTGGTCAATGCATTGATTTAGGGTTTGAATGGGTTCAGAGTCACCTGGTGACATTGTAATGTAGAGCTGAGTGGTAGCTAATGTGATTGGTTGCTATAATCTTGCCTAGTGTGAGCATGTAGATATTAAATAAGAGGGGCCCCAGGATGGAGCCCTGGGGCACCCCACATGGGATTTCTGTTCGTTCTGATGAAAAGTTTCCTATTGAAACATAGAAGTCCCTGTTCTTTAGGTAAGACTCGAACCAGCCAAGTCCTGTACCAGAGAGTCTGACCCAGCTCTCCAGTCGTTCCAATAAAATTTCATGATCAACAGTGTCAAATGCTGCACTGAGGTCCAACAGAACCAGCACTGTGGTTCTACCACAGTCTGTATTTATGCGGATGTCAGTAAATACTTTGACTAGGACGGTCTCGGTGCTGTGGTGAGCGCGGAAACCAGACTGAAAAGCATCAAAACGGTTTGTCGTTGTTATGAAGCCATTTAACTGCTGAAACACAGCTTTTTCAATAATCTTACTGATGAATGGGAGATTAGAGATCGGCCTGTAGTTCTGCATTAACGTGTTGTCCAGATTTTTCTTCTTTAGCAGTGGTTTAATAACTGCTGTTTTTAAAGCCTGAGGGAAGACACCTGATAGCAGTGATGAGTTCACTATTTGAACAAGATCAGAACCAATAACAGGAAGAACTTTCTTTAGAAAAGCTGTGGGTAGGATATCAAGACAGCAGGAGGAGGAGCTTAATTGGATAATGATTTTTTCAAGGCTGTTCTGGTTTAATTCGTGGAATTCAGACATTTTCTCTACATTGTTGTTGATTGGGGATGGCACTGGTTGTGGGTTCGATATTGAGGTACAGATTGACCGTCTAATTGTTAGAATCTTTTCAGTGAAAAAGCTGGCAAATTCATTGCAGGCCCTGGTAGAGTTTAGTTCTGGGGCTACTGTCACTAAAGGATTAGTTAGTCTTTCCACTTTCGCAAATAGAGTCAGTGCGTTATTAATGTTTCTGTTGATGATTTCAGAAAAGAATGATTCCCTAGCATCTTTTATAGTTAGCTGATATCTATTCAGTCTCTCTTTGTAGATCTCACAGTGAACCTGGAGTTGAGTTTTCCGCCATTTTCTCTCGGCTCAACGACACTCTCTTTTTTCACTACGTACCAGTGGATTACTTGCCCACGGAGACTTCTTTCTACCTGAGACTACTTTCACTTTAGTTGGAGCAATGGAATCCATGATGTCTGAGATTTTCGCAAGGAAATTATCTACCAACTTATTTACTGAGTTTGAGTTGGGAGATGAGGGGGATGTGGTGGAAGGATAAATACGTTTAAAGGTTTCTACTGAACTGTCCCCTAGAAAACGCTTTTTTATAGTGGTCTTACTGTGGCTGGATAATTTAGCAGAGATGGTACTTTGAAAGAAAATACAGAAATGGTCAGATAATGCAATATTAATTACAGAGATGTCAGAAATATTTAAACCTTTGCTGATAATTAAGTCCAGAGTGTGTCCTTTATTGTGTGTTGGTTGTTTGACATGCTGGATCAGTCCGAAGTTGTGGAGAGTATTCTCTAACGTTTTTGCTTGTCTATCTTGGGGGTTGTCGGTATGGATGTTAAAGTCCCCCACGATGATTAGTTGGTCATAGTCGATACATATTACAGAAAGAAGGTCATTGAAATTATTAAAGAAGTTAGAGTTAAGTTTTGGTGGTTTATATAAACTTAGAAATAACGCTTTGTTAGGCTCATTTATCTGGGTGGCTAGGTATTCAAAAGAATCAAACGTGCCCAGAGTTACCTTTTTAAAGTTCATTGAGTTGTGAAAGATGGTGGCTACACCTCCGCCTCGTTTGTGTTTTCTGTTCTCGCTTAAGAAATTATAATTTGGAGGACTGGATTCTATTAATGAAGTTGTTTCGTTATTTTCATCTAGCCAATTTTCTGATAAAAAAAGGGCGTGTAAATTATGCTCAGTGATGAAGTCATTGATAAGAAAAGACTTCCCGGATAGAGATCTAATGTTTAATAAAGCTAACTTAAGTATTGTGATGACGGGCAGCTGAACCTTCTGACAGGTGATCAATTTGAGATTTTGTTTAATATGAGACCGTGTGGTTAACGGTTTATGTTTCCTGCTGCTGATAATCACTGATATAGCCTCAGGGGTGCCGGGTGAATTCTGGGAGACGGTAGGGGTGGATTTATTGCCCGGTTCCCTCACATATCAAATATCTGTAATAATCAGTGGGGGGAAGCTCCCAGGCTTATTGACACTAGTCCCAGGCGTTTGGTGTAGTCTAAGTTTAGGTGTTAATTGTGTCCCAAATTTGATTTGCTCGTTCAGTCTGTCTGTAAAGTTTCTAAATGGAGACTCATTTGATGTGGCTGAGTCACAGGAAGATGAAGACTTAATCTCTGATGGTTGTTTATCTGTTCGGTCCTGTGGTGTCATCATGACTTGCTGTTTTTGTTCTCTGATATCCATGGGCGCCTCAAGGTCAGCTTTTGGGAGCAAGTGTTTTGCTTTCTGATTTTGCTAAGAAAAAATGTTTGCTGCTAGGAGCCTTACTCCGGCCTTGTTAAGATAACGGCCTGCTTTGAACAGATGATTAGCACTTCCAAATACTTTGAAATTATTAATAAATGTGAACGACTTCTCAGCTGATTGTTTCTTCAGCCATTTATGGAGCATGCGGAGTCTGCTAAATCTTTCATCATTCCCTTCAGGGACTGGTCCGCTGATGAGGATGTTTACGTTAAGTCCATCAAGTCTCTGTAGGAGATCAGAAAAGTCTCTCTAGGAAATAGGCTGCATTTCTACAAGGACCTGTTTATCTTAAAGACAACATACAGACCGACAGGCAAACATTCAGTGTCTTTCCCCAACAACTCTTCAACCTGTGATGGGTAAGAGCTGGAATCACAGCCATTCGCTCTCTTCACTCTCATATAGTTACTTCTGTTCTTACATCCAGCACCCCAGGCCCGGGGTGGTGTCTGTCGTCTCTTCGCTGTCTTCTCCCTCCTCTCCCTCCTCCAGTCAGAGCACATGACAGTCGTACCAGAGTCTGGCTCTACTGGAGGTCCTGTCCTCCTAAAACACTGTTCTACTTTCTACTGCTGCCTGCAGCTCACAGGACGTACCATCCATTCTAAGATTACATGATTGTGAATTAACATATCTTACTCGAAGGACTGTGGTCTATTACTAAATACAGTTATAAACCACTGTTTCCATTCTATATGGCATCTTGATTTAAATGTGTGGTATGTAAATCAATTAAAATCCACTAAAATAAAAATCTTTAAAATGATTCTCTTATATTTCTTGGCATTTGAAATATCAGCTTCCAATGAAATCTCAGGAGGAAGCTTGAAAGTACACAACGTCATGCCTGGGTGTAGGTTATAGTTTAGTGGATGGGGCTTAGTGATGATGCCATGTGGAAAGCAGATGTGCCAAACTGTTTACCTAAGAGTCCCATCTCAGTGATCCGAGCAAAACAATGGATTAATAATAAAGCAAGATACACGCTGAAGCTACAGCTGTAATAAAATCAGCTAAAGTCCAACCCAAAAGATTTCACTGATTCTATACTTGATGCTGGGGCTGCAGCGGCTCTTTTCAGATCCCTCAGTCACCAAGTAACATAGGGTCAGGCAAAATACAGAAACTCCCATAAATGGAGTAAAAGAAACATTTCTGGAACTAAATAATATACATTCAGGGATTTTCCTAATATCAAATCCCAACAAGAAAACAGAAACGTCAAAAGGAAACCGAGAGAGAATCTTGGTCTAAAACTGTGGGCTTGTATCACAGCCATGTTCACAGGACAGCTCACTGTTAGAATGCATTGTTATAAGATGACAGCAAACCCTGAACACAAATATCTACAGCCAGTAGATGACTGAGTGACAAGGACAGCAGACCAGAGGGATACGCTGGTGCTCTGATATAGCTCGGGCTCAGCTGGTGTCCTTACACTGTCCTAGACGGGAAATATCCAGGTTAGGTCAGTGTGCAACAGGTGCAGGGAATTAACAGAGCTCAGTCCATACCCAGCTCAACTTTATTCAGATGTGATGTCAAAAGAGAATCGACATTACACCTCAGGAACGCATGCAGAGAGCCAAGCTAATGCCCCCCCAACAATCTGATGTATGTGGTCAGAACAGACCACCTACTGCTGGAGCATCATGGGGAAATGATTCTTTCAGTATATGAAATACTCTGTATCAGACAAATCTAATATCTGTAAGGTTTATGAGGGTAACCGGTGCTGGAAGCCTTTGTTGGTGTCCAGCATTCATTACTTCAGCTTAAACTTGTTCTCAATGCAGATAAAACAAAGCTTGTGTTGTTTTCAATTCAAGGAGGCGGGCCCGCCCACACGTTACCTTCAGGGACCCCTCTAGAGGGGGATATAACAGAGACACGTATAAATATCTGGGTTTCGTGATCAGTGATTTGCTCCTCTTCAAACCTCATCTACAGAACCTTGTGAAGAAACTGAAGTTAAATCTGGATTTTTATTTTCAAAATAAGTTGTACTTTTCTTTTAATACAAAGAAGCAGCTTGTTGCAGCAACATTTTGCCTGTGCTGCATCATGGAGATATTTTTTGTATATAATTGCTTCTGCTCAATGTCATTGATCGGTTGATACAGTGCATCATGCTGCTCCGAGGTTCATTACCAACAGTATATTTCTGACTCACCACTGTGAATTATACTGTCTGCTTTGGCCATTCAGAGGAACATTCATATATATACACTAATATATAAGACAATATTCCAATTGCTTTCTTCCTATATATGCTCCGTCTTGAAATGAAAAATGCTGGTCACTGTTCTCTTGGTCTGCGAGACTACATGTTGTTTTCTGTTTTATTTGCACGCACTGAACTTGGCAAAAGAGCTTTTGTCCTCTTAGCAGCCCTGGCTTTGAAAATGACAGAGTTCATTACATTGAGTGTTCTTAAATCAAAACTAAGAATCCTTGAAGCCAAATTCATAACATAACGGTTGTATTTAGATTATGTGTCATTTTAATTTGTAATGAATATTATTACTATGTTTTGTGTTGTTGCTACCTGTGTTTAACAGTGATTTTTGTAACCATGTGTCATGCATGCTGCTGCCTATCTTGGCCAGGTCTCCATTAACAAAGAGGTTTTTATTCTCAGTGGGATCTTCCTGGTTAAATAAAGGTTAAATCAGAAATATTAAGGGATTTCAGCTTTTTGTTTTTAATGGTAACACACTGACATGCACAATCACTACTAATAGACTGACTCTTATTATTTTCCAACCATCTGATCACACACACACACTAAGCTCACACAGCTTCAGTTAAGACTACTAATGGATTATTGTGAGCAGAGGTGACATGAAATGGTCAGACAACCATTCTAACAAAACGGCCCCACACGTGTGCCCTTCAGTCAGGCTGTGCACTCACCGGCTAGCACCAACATCGGCGAGACACCAGTTTATAGAAACATGGGCAAACCATTGAAAAAAAGAGAATGAGAACGTCAGATCAGAAACCTTCTAAGGGAGAGCATGTTGGAGACCATGAAGTTTGATCAGAGGGAACCCAACCTGTAAACAGTCACCATCACGGTGAAAGGAAAGGACACCCGCTTTCACTTCTAGGATTTTACAGATTAGGGCATAAATGAGGTTCTAAACTGGTTTTAATATTACCTCAAATGTTTCAAAAGAACATAATCCTCACTGTCCTTATTGAGCATTAGCTAAAAGCTTTGTGTGAACAACTTACTTATTAACAACTTACTGATGCACACACTTGTTACTCTAATAGGATTTAGAGGTTGCTTGATGCAATAGGAGCATTTCTTTTTCCTGTTTCCATAGGAATTAAGATGAGGAACAACAAATTGAAACTAATCAGATACTTCAGTCTTTGTGAGGAGCTCTAAACAAGCAGGATCTCTAGAAGTCTGCTGCTCTGGGGAATAGAACACAATGCCAGGACGGAAAGACATCAGAAGTGACTTTTTTCTGCTTCACATTACTCAGAGAAGGGTTATAATATGAAGGCTTATTTATGTCCTGGTCTGTAAAACACTCTACTGAGCTGTGCTTAGTGAAAAGGTGAACTCCTGAAAGCTCTGGCATCTACTGATCAACTGTCTACACCTCAAGAGACTTCTTGGCCCTCAGACCTCTTCTCACTCTGTCATTCTTCCACTGATAGCTCCAATTTATTTTATTTATCTCTACTGTGTTTGCACCAAAAGCAAATGAATCAAGGCTACCCTTCTTGATTCAAGGGGTCCAAGGGATGAAATGAAATGTTAAAAACAGAGTAGCTGGACACACTGGTGGCTCCTTCTGACCCTCTTGTCTCCTGAAACGGTTAACAGAGAGAGTCATCTCACCACCAGGACGTGTTCTAGCAGTCCCAGATACCCAGCGGCACATTCGTTGCCGTAGCGCAGAGCACGCCTCTGGACGTCCTTGTTGACCTCTGGGTGGTAGGCAGCTTCCTGAAAAGCACACAAAGACAAAAATACATTTCAATTATTAAGAGCTACAGCAGGGGGCGGTCTTTGATTGTTTGAGAATATATTAATGATGTAATGGTTAGATGTAGCCAGGTGCACTTCAGTTTCCCTCCCAGTCTATGGTACGAAACGCGTTGGGCCAACCTAAAACTTCTTCACTCTAATCACAAAAACAAACAATCACATGCTTTACAGGAGCCACTGCCATGGTTACTATAGGGCTGGGGCCTGCTTCATACGGAGCCATGTTTGGCTCTTTAGGCATGTGTTTTATGCACTGTGTCTATACAACTTTTACAACACAAATGCTCAGTCCTATTTTTTGTCTTTAGGTTGATAACTAGGCTTTTTCAGTTCATTTTCCATAATGAAACTCAAGATGATGCAATTATCCTCCTTAGTTTGATGATTTTCATCATTCTAAAACCTAAAAAAAATATTTAAATAAAAATATCAAATCCAATCTGTTTGTTGTCATTTTACTGTGTACCAAACACTGGATGGACATCTGGAGGAATGGAATCAACATTCTGATATCAAAACAATTTTTCTATCACCTGAGCCACAAATGTTCCATTAAACCAGTGTGGTCCAGATTAAGCAGGTTTGGTTTCCTGTTCTCCAGCATTCAGAAAGTCTAGATGTGATGGATTACATGAATCCTTCTTTATAAAGGGATCCAAACCTGAACATGTTCAATAAAAAACTGTTTTGTTATTAAAAAAAGAAACCTTTAAAAAGTAAAACCTTAAGATTATGTTTTTTTCTTTGTGTGATTATAAATGATTTAAAATAAAAAACAATAAGCATGTATCTTGAAAACAAGAACGTAACACCGTTACACACCAACTGGTCACTTTTTTACATACAGCTGTTCAATTGCTTTTGACCACAAATAAATCGCCCTGCTGACATGGTGAGAACTCATGCATTTAGAGATCAAGACATGGTGAATGGGTCATTCAGTCCTTATTCCAACCAAGATATACAGAATCCAGCTCTAAATTCCCAACATTCCAAGCCGTGCAGTAGATGAGGGACTGCAGCAGCAGAAGACCACACTGGCTGCGACTGTAGTTACCTGAGAACAAGGCTCAACGACACTAGACCATGACCTGTTGGACAAATGTAGCCTGGTCTGGTAGGTGTTGATTTGGGCTGCAACATTCAGATGGTGGGGTCAGGATTTAGTTTAAACACCAGGAAAGCATGGCTCCAGTTCGGTCTGGTGTAATGCTGTTTGTGTGACCATGTTTCTGACCATGTCCATCCCTATATGACCACCTTCTGATGGTTACTTCCAGCAGGATATCACACCATGCATTGTCATGTTTTTTAACATGCATTCACTTTACCTCAATGGCCTACAGAGTCACCAGATCTCATTCCAACACAGCAACACTTTGGGATTTTGTGGAATGTAAATATATGACCATGTAAATATTGACCAACATTTCGGAGGGATCTTTTTTGACACCATGTTAGACCAAAGTCACTAAGAACTTGTGCAGTCCAGAAGGCCACAGGGTGGCCAACCAGGTAGTTGCAAGGTGCATCTAATGAAGTGATTGGTGGGTATTTAGCCAGCATTGAGCCAGTAAAGACTGGAAGTTACTTGTATACATAAGTATGCGGCGAACCTTGCAGGAGTGCAGCATGTCAGCAATAGCTCGTCTGCTGAGGTTAGCAGTGGCGATGATGTCTTCCTGGCGACATGAGTTCCCCGCAGCCACTGCCTTCGCTGTTGCCACGGTGATTCCTTTAGTCATACGAATGAACTCCTCTGGTGTGGTCGTCTTTGGTGGTGGATCAGAACTGCAGAACACCTGTGTGCCAACAACATGGATAGACAGTGAACAGCTGGCTCTCATCAAAAATCTCTTATTATTTATGCGTTATTAAATTAAACAGAAAATTTTAATCATTATTAAATTTATAACCAAATTTGTGAGGACTTACAGTCAGCTCCTGCTTGATATGTTCAATAGTGGCCTCTAAAGCTCTGGTTCCCTTTGTGGCTTCATCCTCCACCGCCTTGACGGTCTTCAGCAGAGATGTCACATTGGTCACCATCACCTGCAGAAGGAAGGTCACGTTTATTGGTCACAAATCAGCCTGATCCCCACATAGCTCAATGTGACACAATACAAGGGAACAACATTAGGGCTTTTATCACTTGGTGCCTTTAACAGGTAAGAGAACATAAAGGGGCTCATTTTCTGACAGCGTCTTACTGTAACAACCTGTTGCTCTGCAGACAACTAATTAGCCATAGTAAAAGCTTCTGCATTTATACTTAAATGAGCATTTATAAATGTATTTATCACAGTTCAAATAGAATGTCAGAAGTAGATATTTTGGATGAAACGTTTGCAAGAAAGCTTTCTATAAATGTAGACTTTGGAGTCTTTCCATAGACATAATAATCTTAGATGTTGACAGCCCCAGGCATCCAGTTCTGGTCTGGAGTATGAGAATACATTTAAAAGAGCTTTAAATAACACCAGAAGTCTTTTATATACAAAGTCTATGAAATTGACAACCTGAAGAGAACTTTTTTCCCCAGGTATCATACCCGGTTTTTGGGTGGACAGACCAGCTGATAATAATGAAAGATAATAAAAAGTAGCACAGCGTCATTGTAATATCCACATGTGGAACCTGTTAGAGGTCTGCTTGGATACAATACGTGATTTGATAAAGTGTTCTGCATTATTCTCTGCATGTCAGTGTTGTTTTGGCCTGGTCTGTAGGGTAACACGGCTATTTCTAGGCTGACTTTACACCTTTATGTTTAACCTACAGTTGTTTTCAGTAGGATGCAACGCTGAACGTGTAGATGACTTTGCTTTTCTGAGGATTTTTACCCTTGCTCTGGTGCAAAGTTACATAATTACAGGAAATTGAAACCATTCTACAAACAATCAGCAGATAGAACATGAAAAATAGAGTGAGATGTAATGGTGACTTTTGAGTATTACCTTAGCAGAACTCTTAAGCTGGAGCATGCTGGGGTCATCATGAGGTTTACCTGCAGCTGCCTTTGTGGCACTAATCAGGTTACCGAGAGCTTTGGCCACATCCTTCACTGCGTTAATCAAGACCACCTACAGAGAACAGAGCACATTAGAGACCGTTATACAACCTGATCTTCCACACACCATGTTTAGCACAAACTGTTCGCAAGAAATATGGTTCTTCTCAAGTTGAACATCGCATTTACATAGTGTATAAACTCATTTCTTTCTTTTTATTGTTTCTTTCTTGTAAAGAACGGATATAACTCTTGTGAATCATATCTGGTCTTATCCCACCACATGTTTTGATTTCAGCTGTCTTGCAATAAACTCATATAACCGAACACATCTTTCAGATGTGATGTAATTTCATAAATATCACTAAACATCCATCCATCTTCTTCCATTTATCTGGGGTCGGATCGCGGGGGCAGCAGCTTAATCAGAGAGACTCAGACTTCCCTCTCTCCCCCCCAGCCACCTGGTCCAGGTCCTCAGGAGGAATCCCAAGGTGTTCCCAGGCCAGCAGAGAACACCTCACCAGGGAGGCGTCCATCCTGACCAGATGCCTGAGCCTCCTCGGCTGGCTCCTCTCAATGAGGAGGAGCAGCAGCTCTACTCTGTTGTGCATACTATATTTCTTATATGATGTATTTTATCTTGATGTGTTCTTACCTTGTTTTCTTGTTTGCTTCCTCACTCTGCTACGTTTCTTCTTCTGCTACTCTCCAGTTGCATTATTTGCTGTTATTGCAAGGAGGGGTGGGGTATCGGCTAGGATGAAGCTCCCAGTAACTGCACGAACTCCCTCTCCTGTTTTCTTTAAGATGGAAAGTACTCATCTTTTTGTGTCTCTGCTCTGTCTTTTCGAACCCCCAGTCAGTTGTGGCACATAAATGAAATGAAAATCCATCTTTTCCTAACAGCTAACTTTCAGAGTAGATTTTAACAAGCAGAGTATTTTAGAGAATAAACAAGCAGCCGTCCAGAAAATATCAGAAATGATCTGCTAAGCCTACCTGGGTCTCAGGGTCTTCAGAACCCAGGCTGGCTGCGCCCAGTTTGACCACATCAGCCAGTTTGGTTATGGTGGAAACTGAAGACTGGGCAGCCTGAGCCAGCCTCTCCTGACTGGCTCCAGCGCCAGACACCAGCAGCTTGGTGTCCTCTACCAGGGCCTTGGCTGTCTTCAGGATGCACTCTCTGAAAAACACAGGGTGAACAGGTATGTCACCATGGACACATAACTACCTCCAATACTAGAGTTTTTAAAAAGCTAGTTGCTAAACAAAGCCAAGCCAAGCTAGGATCGTCATACATTTTAAGGAACTGCAAATAAAAAGCTACATGTCCGCCCAATGTGACAGACAGTATTTGTGACAGTAGATCTATGCCAGTGGGTGGAACATTAAAACAAAGAAGAAAAAAACATCAGAAATGTGTTCATATGATCCACTTGGTAAAATTTACAGCTCCCATAATTATTATTAGAGTATAAAACTGGGTGAGGGTTGTTGTGGGTTAAATATAAAAACTGAGGTTTATGCTGTGCTTATCTAAACATTATGCTGAGCTGTGCCTACATGCCTGGTCCTGTTGGAACCCTGCAGGAGTGTGCTAAGGTTTGAGGTTTCGCAGACATGATGGGGAGAAACGGAGGAATGAAGCCACAGTTTTAGGTTAAACCTACTGGTTCCTCCTAACGCTTCATTCTTACCATCAGTTTTAAGCATAGCAAAAAAAAAACAAATTATGTTTTCCATTTTTCAAAAGGGGGGTTGAGTAGTTGGTTGAATTAGTTAAATAGGAGGAGGATTTTCTTTAAATGTGGAATAATGGAAAAACTCATTTGTAAAGCTATAAATAGCTGCAGTTACAGACAGACCCTCTTAAAACCAGCACAGAAAAGTAATCATCAAATTTTAACTTGACTGTTTTGAATGTAAAAGGGCATGGTCTTTATTTAGGCTGCAGGTCCTGACATACACATATTCATAGTCTTTGTTTGGGAGAGGTTAGCGTTTTTATCCATGGAGTGAGCGACAACATTTCTCAGAAACAAAACAGAACCTTCCATTTCCTGATCATCTTTAAGGCAACTTTCATTGGCAACTTCAGAGATACAAACAGGGATGTTCCAGGCAAGACTTATTACTATAGTATGTATCATATTCAATTTGCGCTTAAAATAATTCATGTTTTTACAGAATGTAATATTACAAGCATCATAAGAACTACTACCACAAGGATTAATGACACACACCAAGTGAGAGGTTCTTAAATGTGAACAGAGCAGCTGGTACCTGTGGTCAGCAAACGTTTCAGCATTCTCTCGGTTAAGAGTACCAGCAGTGGCAAACATGATGGTTGTGTCGAGATCGGCAATGATTCCAGAAACAGCGCTGGCAGCTGTAATACAGGCCTGGGTGCCACGGTTACCAGCTTGAAGGGATGCCAACACGTGAGAGACCTAGCAAAAATAAAAATATATATAAATAAATACATGAGCGTAACAGGGGGTCAGAGTCACAGAGGTTGACAGCCACAGTCTGACCTTCTCTGAGACTTTGCGGGCACTTTCAATCAGTTCTTTCTTAGTAAACGTGTCATTAGGGCTGCACTGCAGAGCTCCAGCTTTCGTCACCAGACCTGTGCAGGTGAAGCCCAACTCTCCCACTTGCTTCCTAATGTGAGAACCAATCTGGGGGGAAAAAAGTAGAACAACGAAATCAAAGATTTGACATGAAATGTAGAAAAATGAACAGCATGCTAGTGAGCAGAATTATTTATTTACTTCATCATTCTCTGCAGTAAGGGCTGCATATTTGGCTTCGTTTGCTAGATTTCCAAAATTATTAGTCAGCTGGTTGGCTAGTCCTCCAAGGTCGTCTGGGTTGGTGTTGGACTTGGTCACCTAAAGAGCAACCAGAAAATATTACAGTTAGGTGAAATCAGTTGCAATGAGGTGTTCAGGACACTAAAGCTCTATTTAACTATTTTTAATGAAGGCACTGAAACTTTGAGAAAAACCCCAACTGGATTATAGATGAATACTAAAACTTGGTCAGGTTACTGATTTCTTACCATCTCCTGTACAGTAACGGCAATGGCCTTGGCCGTCTTCACCATCGTCGTCTGGTAATCTACAAAGGTGCCATCTGGTTCATCTGCAGGCCCGTCCTCCATCTTATTGATAGCATCGTTGATGGAATCCACCATGCCACCCACAGCACCAGCTGCACTGGCAGCCTCAGCCAGCGTGGCCCCCAGGTCATCCACGGCTTCTTTCATCATCTGCACTGAATCCTCCAGAGCGTTCTGCATGTGTGCTGCCTGCACCAAGGAAACACAGTGGAGTGAGGAAGCTGACAGCTCAGCTCAGAATCACAGAGATTTAGAGCATCCATCCATCCATCCATCCATTTTCTTCCGCTTATCCGGGGTCGTGTCGCGGGGGCAGCAGCCACAGCAAAGAGACCCAGACTTCCCTCTCCCCAGCCACTTGTTCCAGCTCCTCGGGAGGAACCCCAAGGCGCTCCCAGGCCAGCCGAGAAACATAGTCCCTCCAGCGCGTCCTGGGCCTTCCCCTGGGCCTCCTTCCGGTGAGACGTGCCTGAAACACCTCACCAGGGAGGCGTCCAGGAGGCATCCTGACCAGATGCCCGAGCCACCTCAACTGACTCCTCTCGATGTGGAGAAGCAGCGGCTCTACTCTGAGCCCCCTCCGGATGACTGAGCTTCTGACCCTATCTCTAAGGGAGAGCCCAGACACTCTGCGGAGGAAACTTATTTCAACCGTTTGTACCCGCGATCTCGTTCTTTCGGTCACCACCCAGAGTTCATGACCATAGATGAGGGTAGGAACGTAGATTGACCGGTAAATCGAGAGCTTCGCCTTTCAGCTCAGCTCTCTCTTCACCACGACAGACCGGTAGAGCGCCCGCATAACTGCAGATGCCCCACCAATCCGTCTATCGATCTCCCGCTCCATTTTTCCCTCATTCGTGAACAAGACCCCCAGATACTTAAAATTCCTCCACTTGGGGAAGGACCCCATCCCCGACCCGGAGGAGGCACCCCACCCTTTTCCGGCTCAAGACCATGGCCTCGGATTTGGAGGTGCTGATTCTCATCCCAGCCGCTTCACACTCGGCTGCGAACCGCTCCAGCGAAAGCTTTAGATCACGTTCCGATGAAGCCAACAGGACCACGTCATCTGCAAAAAGCAGAGACCCGATCCTGAGGCCACCAAAACGGATCCCCTCAACGCCTTGGCTGCGCCTAGAGATCCTGTCCATAAAAGTTAGGAACAGGATCGGTGACAAAGGGCAACCTTGGCGGAGTCCAACTCTCACTGGAAACAAGCCCGACTTACTGCCGGCAATGCGAACCAAACTCTGGCACCGGTCGTACAGGGACCTAACAGCCCGTATCAAGGGGCCCGGTACCCCATACTCCCGGAGCACCCCCCACAGGGCCCCCCGAGGGACACGGTCGAACGCCTTCTCCAAGTCCACAAAACACATGTAGACCGGTTGGGCGAACTCCCACGCACCCTCCAGGACCCTGCTGAGGTTGTAGAGCTGGTGCAGTGTTCCACGGCCAGGACGAAAACCGCATTGTTCCTCCTGGATCCGAGGTTCGACTATCCGTCGGACCCTCCTCTCCAGAACCGCTGAATAGACCTTACCAGGGAGGCTCAGAAGTGTGATCCCCCTGTAGTTGGAACACACCCTGTGGTCCCCCTTTTTAAACAGGGGGACTACCACCCCGGTCTGCCAATTTAGAGATTTAGAGCAACTGTTTGGAAAGTTAGTGCCTTTTTTTTCCTCCAAACTTTCAACTAAAGTGATCCTGAACTGCAACAACATGTAGATCAGGATCACTCAAATACAATAAGTGACTCCCAATAAGATTTTTTCTCTGTCAAAAAAAAACAACAACAAAAAAAACTGATTGGACACAGCAAAAGCATCGGGTAGCAATTATTTTACTACAACAGCACTTGACAAAGTGGAGTTTTCCAGCCAACAAAAGGAGCTGCTGCATTTCATATTTTGGAATGTTCAAAAAAAATCTGATCAGAGACTTTTTGGGGAAAAGCACACATTTGTGTTTGCCACTGTAATTGATCTCAGAAAGTACTTCTGATGATGCTTATAATCTGTCACAATCGTTTTACAGGATTGAATTTTTATGGTGTTGCAATTCAAAAGGATGAGACATCTGAACCGACTGTGAACTGGGACATGAGACGTGCAGCTAAAGACACTCCTGGTTCTTGGTGAAGATTCATGCAGTCCAGAGCAGCGTGTAGTTCAGTACCTTGGGGTTTCCTCCAGCCTCCTTAGCAGTATAAAGCATCTGCAGAGCGGACTCTGCCAAGGTCTTGGTCTGGTCTAAGACAGCCATCTGCTGCTGGCTGCTGAGGATCTTGGAGGCTGTTCCAATGGCGGCCATGATCAGCGGCTCAAAGTAGCTGGCCATCTGAGAAACCTGTTGACAACAGGGTCAGGAAGAAGAGGCATAAATATCAATATAGTCTGTCTTCTAATGCTCCACCATATGATGAACTCTTGTGTTTGGGGATGTACTGATTTCCATTGTTCAGTCACTTCCTGGTTATAGGAGCAACATTCTAAAGCAATATAAGAACAGTACTAAAAACTGTTTTGTAACCTTCTGTTGTGCTTATAAGTATTTATACTAGGAGACATCAGAGAAAACATCACGTCGCTGTGTGAGAGAAGTCCCAGTGAGTCCAAACTTTCTGTTAAGCTGTGTATGTGAGTGCAGACGTAGTTGTAGCTGTGTTTACCTTGTGTCCAAGATGAGAGGCCTCAGATCGAGCAGCCACTGCCACAGGATCAATCAGGTTACTGATCTCATGAACTGAGGCGGCCATCTGTTCATGAAGAGTCTACAGCACAAAGTAGCAGGTTCAGTTCACTCAACCTTCAATCATAGATCCATAAGCTAAACTGCTGAAACACAGTTCCTTTAAATCAAGGCTAACACCATCTGCTTAGAGCTGCTTATCAGGTTTTTTGTTTTTTTTTTGTTTTTTTTAAACCTTCTATACATTTAAGAGAAAAAAAAACATTTCTGTAGGGTGATAAAAATTACCCACATTAATTATCTATACAACCTGGTGGGAACCCTTACTTCTTTTCAACTGTAACTGTCAGGAATATAGATTTTGAGGACCAGATAAAATGTATTACAAGTGTCACTCCTCAGGAAGACTTTTTTTTTTTCTTTTTCCTTCCCACATTTTCTCTTTCCTGGACAAAGTCATTGCAGAAGTTACAGCTGTGATGAACTATCTGTACTTCTCTGTTTAGCTGTGTTTCTGTCACAGAGGAAGCCACAGATGGAGTAGCTGCTGCCATTAACCCATTCCCAAACAGACTGATTTTCAGTCTGCTTATTTACAGTGTCATCACTCTGCCCTCCCAGTCCCCAGCAGCATTTAATATGAAGAGGCTGAATTTTGAGAATGTTTAAAAAAGGAAAAAATAAATTGGCAAGATTTGCAACACTACCACCACTCTGGTTACTACAACAGAAGCAAAGGTCACACAGAACGTCCCTCCACTCAGTGTGTCCATCAGTAAAATAGTGCTTTACAGATGTACTGATAATAATGGTTTAAAACAACAACTTAAAAATGAAAACTAAATAGAATAAAATTAATTTTGAAAGGCAAAGTTTGTAACAAAAGAAATCTGAAACATCTTCGTTTCATTAGGGTTCTAAATTTCGAAGAAGATATAATTTTCCTTCTTAACGTTTGAAGCTCGTTATGAACCAAAGTAGTATTTATACACGTGTTTACCTCCATAGAGATGTCATCTCGGGGTGTTAGCTGTTGACTTATAGCAGCCAGAGAGGCCTGATCAACTTCACGGATGCAGCCGTTCAACACATCTATAGCATCATCACATTCTCTCTGACCTGGAGCTTTTTCTCTGCACACACAAAGCAGGAGGTGAGATGTGATCAGAGCATCATGAGCAGGTACTCTGGTACTATTCTAGTCCACCTAATAACTGCTCAGGAGAGATTTCTTTAGCATTGAAATGTTTTAAACATTAAATAGAGCACATAAACAATCTAACACAATTGACAATAGTTAAATTAGGGACTAAATTCTTCATATAGAGTGAGTGTTTAATATGATGCTATACAATACGCATCAGAAGAAAAAATGCTGTAAAGAAAAGTCAGACAACGTTCCTCCACAACGCAGTGATAGACAGAAGACACATGCGTTAAATTACTGCTGCTCACAGTAGTTCCTACAGACCACTGAGGTACAGTGGGCTGATGTATGATTTGTTGAATAGTAGTAACAAGCAGTATTGTTATGCGTTTTTCATCCGGAGGACTGACATTTTTGGTTGTTATGGTAACATAGTCAAAGATGGGGAAAAAACACACAATGTGTGAATGAATCCAAACCTGTATAATTAAAAGCAACACTGAGAATGCTTCTTTATCTTACAATAATGTAAAAAGTGATGATGTCAATCTGTTTCATCATACGAAGATGGGAAGCCATCTTTGTTGCAGCAGCAGCAGCGGCGGCGGCGGTATACCTCATGTTGGTGATGAGCTTCTTAATGGAGTCAGACACGGTCCTGGAGTGTCCCGCCAGCACTGACCACTGAGGAGGGTCTTTGGGGTTGACGGCCAGAGAACGGGCGGTCTGAATCAGGCCCGTCGAGCTCTCCAGCATCATCTGTGCTGCTGTTAAAATGGGCTCCATGGCTGCATGACCCTGAGGAGTTTGGATCAACATCATGTTCAAAGGATTTCAGAACATTCTGCACAGTTTGTTTTAAAATGATCAGTATTAATAGGTGGAAAGGAAATGACGCGATCCAAATCTCCATTTTGGTTTCGTAAGAAAACCTTTAAAAAGAATCTAAAAAAACCCCTAATATTCATTCAGGTTAGTTAGTTATGGCACATAATACTGCCAACTAGCCCATTAGTAATATAGCTCATAATCCAAATCTGTTTAGAGAGAAAAAAAGAAATCACAACAACAGTCCATATGTTGGCTTAATAAGGAAGCAGTAGATAGTTGAAAGGTTAGGAGAGGACTGACCTCAGGACTGATATGAGCAGGAATGCTGGCGAACTCTGGGTTAGAGGCGAAGTTAGTCAGGTTGTCCACAGCTTCTATCAGAGGACCAGTCGCAGCCTTGCACTTCTCTCTGTTCTCCTGATTAAAGGCTCCATCTAAAGCCTGCAAACGGGACATCAGTCAGAACTTTCCACAGACCCAGATGGTTCTAGAGATGAGCTTGTACTTCCATGCTATGAGTAATGAGCATCGCTCAGTTATGGGCTCCTGTTAACCATGTGATCCTGTGTTCTCAGAAACATTTTAAAAAACTATTTTATACTGAATTTATCCATTTCAAAGATAAAACTCCAAACAGGACTAAACTCAGCAAACGGTAAATACAAACAAACAAGGCGTATGCTTTACTTAACACAGAGATGTAATTTGTCCCGTTAATGGTCATGACCTTAAAGGTCCTAACCTTAATTGATTTGACCAGGTTGGCAGTGGTGTTGGCCACCTCCTTGGCTGACTGGACAAACTGTCTCTTGGCAACAGGGTTGGAGGTTCTGGAGGAGGCCAGACGGCAGGCGTTACACAGCGCTGAGGTGTGCTTGGCAACAATGGTAGCTGCAGAAAGCACCTGGACAGAAAGTAAGCCATTCACCTCATGAAGAACCACACTAAAAGAAACCAAAAGCAGTCTATCCAATGAGGAAACCACCTACCTGAGACTGGGTGCACGCTGGATCCACCAGGTTCTGGCAGGCCATCTGAATAGCCTGGTTAGCCCGGGCAAACTGAGTAGGATCCACAAGACCTTTCTGACCCGCTACACTGTTAGAGTCCGATACTCCCACCAGATAAGCTGCCTACACACATTAGCACAGAACTGGTCACAAAACCCAGCTATAAACCCAGGGAATAACTTACAGAGAGGATTTTACCTGTGCAGCAGCTTCAGTGAGACCACACAGTGCTTTGGATCCAGCACTGACTGAATCTCCAAACTCTGGCAGGTTAGAGTTCTTGGCATTATGTGAAATACCTGCCATGGATTCACCAAGAACCTGTCCAGAAGAAACAAGAGACATTCAGGAGTGCCACATAGCTAGGTTTCACAGCGAACCATTTTAGGCTTAGGGTTGGTTTTAAACCTCAACGATTTAGTCTGTAAGAGAAGACATATGAAGGAAAAAGTAGCTGGAAGGTGAGTTGTACCTTAGAGTTCTCCATGACGCTGTCGATGCACTCAAAAAACGACTGCTCATTCACCGCCTCTGTTGGGTTCTCCAGCATCCCTTTAACTGACTACACACACAGACACCAAACTATTACAACTCACAGCTCTAATACTACCATCACACTCTATGATGTATGATGGTACCCTACTTTAAGTAATACTCCAGCTGAGGATTGGGTGGATATCGGCTTCAAGGTTTTAAACAGTTACTGCCTCAGGAAAGGGAATTTATTCTTGCTTCTCTAAACAAAAATACTGGAATTAATGTGTGCAATTTGGTTTTAAAAGGTTATTTTTTCCCAAATATTTTATTGCATCATTATTCAACTTTATTATACCCCAAGAAGCCTGAACTAATCCATGCCTATGTTCCAGTATAGCTGGAACATAAGCATAATACTACAATTATTCTCTAGCTAAGCAAGGCTGGCAAAAAATGTTTGGACGATTTATTAAATTTTTCGTTGTGAGCGCCACAACACAGAATTTCTATACGTTTACCAGCAGTACTGCTGTTAAGTTTAGTTAAGAGACAACATGTGTAAAAATAACCCAATAATACATGAACCAATCTCCTGTAGCATAATGCAGACCCTTTGTCTGCACAGGTGAAAATTCCCTAAACTTGGAGCAGGTAGTACAGCTGTTAAGGTGAAGCTATTTTCTGATTAGGTCAGCCAATAATGATCTGGCCACTTGAGGGCGCTCATTAACTGTAAAGAACAACGTCAGGCAACCAGAAATTATAGGAAAAAAAACAGGAAACAATCACACTACCACTAGAAGGGCCTCTCCATTGGCTGACATTGTAGCACACTGACTTTTACTGTTTTTCCCAATAAGACTACATATAATAGGCACACATCATAGAGCAGACATACATAGACATAACAGAACTAGGTGTTTCATAAAATGAGCTCTATTTCTTCATCTTTTGATCCATAATAGTTCCAAAAATTGTTATAGACATGCAAACATACTTGGCAAGAAAACAGTGTATGAAAGGCACAGTGTGGGTCACATGACTCAGATATAATCCCCGTTTTTATTCTTCTTCTTAGATGTCCTAACTAAAAGTTGCAATTTCAAAAGTAAATTCTATACCAGATCTGATGTTTATTCACCCCCCCCCCCCCCATCCCATTAGAGCCATGGCATAACAGGTTTAGCATATATAACAGTAAAGGTTACCTCCAGCTCTCTGAGAGCGTTGTCACACTCCTTCTGACCTGGAGCCTGCTGAGTGCACATTGTGATGAGCTGGTTGATGCTGTCTGTAACTGCCCTGAAAACACAGAGACTCACACATGTCAAGAAGAGACTAGTTACAGAGACGTTGTCGTCTTAGAGGAGGAGGAGCAAGGTTTCTCACCGAGCTGCTGCTGCTAGCTGGTTCTTCAGGTTGGGTGAGCTGGGGTCAGTGGAAAGAGCCTTGGCTGCAAGCAGCAGTTTGCTGGATGACATGGAGATAGTCTTCAGGTTGGACACCACCTGTGTCTGATCCTCTTTGGACTATAGTCGACAAGGAAGACCAGGAAGACTGAAGATTTGAGTTCAGTTACAGCATTAAATGATTATTCTTCAATTGAACTGCTGAATGTTCAGCTTTGTAAGGCTGGGAGAATGTATTCAAATATATATTCAATGTATTCAAACTCAGACTAGGGCAGGGCGATAAACCGAGAAGACACTGAAAGTCATGACTGTAACCGATATCATTTTGCCCATGTCGGCATATTCTGTGTTTTTAAAAGGTGAAAAGATGTGTTTAGTTTGGTGGTGCTCATGTCCCTTTAAGATGCTGACTCTACTACATTACAGACTAGATGGGGTGGAGTCACATGACTACGGACAGACTAGATGGGGTGGAGTCACATGACTACATAAAGACTAGATGGGGTGGAGTCACATGACTACATACAGACTAGATGGAAAGGACAGAGTCACACGTACAGACTAGATGGGGTGGAGTTACAAGACTACGGACAGACTAGATGGGGTGGAGTCACATGACTACGGACAGACTAGATGGGGTGAAGTCACATGACTACCTACAGACTAGATGGGGTGGAGTCACATGACTACGGACAGACTAGATGGGGTGGAGTCACATGACTACATACAGACTAGATGGAAAGGACAGAGTCACACGTACAGATTAGATGGGGTGGAGTCACATGACTACGGACAGACTAGATGGGGTGGAGTCACATGACTACGGACAGACTAGATGGGGTGAAGTCACATGACTACCTACAGACTAGATGGGGTGGAGTCACATGACTACGGACAGACTAGATGGGGTGGAGTCACATGACTACGTACAGACTAGATGGAAAGGACAGAGTCACACGTACAGACTAGATGGGGTGGAGTCACAAGACTACGGACAGACTAGATGGGGTGGAGTTACATGACTACGGACAGACCAGATGGGGTGGAGTCACATGACTACGGACAGACTAGATGGGGTGGAGTCACATGACTACGGACAGACTAGATGGGGTGGAGTCACATGACTACGGACAGACTAGATGGGGTGGAGTCACATGACTACGGACAGACTAGATGGGGTGAAGTCACATGACTACGGACAGACTAGATGTAGTGTAGAGTCACATGACTACTTACAGACTAGATGGGGTGGAGTCACATGACTACGGACAGACTAGATGGGGTGGAATCACATGACTACGGACAGACTAGATGGGGTGGAGTCACATGACTACGGACAGACTAGATGTAGTGTAGAGTCACATGACTACGGACAGACTAGATGGGGTGAAGTCACATGACTACCTACAGACTAGATGGGGTGAAGTCACATGACTACCTACAGACTAGATGGGGTAGAGTCACATGACTACGGACAGACTAGATGGGGTGGAGTCACATGACTACGGACAGACTAGATGGGGTGGAGTCACATGACTGCGTACAGACTAGATGGGGTGAAGTCACATGACTACGGACAGACTAGATGGAAAGGACAGAGTCACACGTACAGACTAGATGGGGTGGAGTTACAAGACTACGGACAGACTAGATGGGGTGGAGTCACATGACTACGGACAGACTAGATGGGGTGAAGTCACATGACTACCTACAGACTAGATGGGGTGGAGTCACATGACTACGGACAGACTAGATGGGGTGGAGTCACATGACTACATACAGACTAGATGTAGTGTAGAGTCACATGACTACGGACAGACTAGATGGGGTGAAGTCACATGACTACGGACAGACTAGATGTAGTGTAGAGTCACATGACTACGGACAGACTAGATGGGGTGGAGTCACATGACTACGGACAGACTAGATGGGGTGAAGTCACATGACTACCTACAGACTAGATGGGGTGGAGTCACATGACTACGGACAGACTAGATGGGGTGGAGTCACATGACTACGGACAGACTAGATGGGATGGAGTCATATGACTACGTACAGACTAGATGGTGTGGAGTCACATGAATACGGACAGACTAGATGGGGTGGAGTCACATGACTACGGACAGACTAGATGGGGTGGAGTCACATGACTACGGAAAGACTAGATGGGGTGAAGTCACATGACTACCTACAGACTAGATGGGGTGGAGTCACATGACTACGGAATGACTAGATGGGGTGGAGTCACATGACTACGGACAGGCTAGATGGGGTGAAGTCACATGACTACGGACAGACTAGATGGGGTGTAGAGTCACATGACTACGGACAGACGAGATGGGGTGAAGTCACATGACTACCTTCAGACTAGATGGGGTGGAGTCACATGACTACCTTCAGACTAGATGGGGTGGAGTCACATGACTACGGACAGACAAGATGGGGTGGAGTCACATGACTACGGACAGACTAGATGGGGTGGAGTCACATGACTACGGACAGACTAGATGGGGTGGAGTCACATGACTACTTACAGACTAGATGGGGTGGAGTCACATGACTACGGACAGACTAGATGGGATGGAGTCACATGACTACGTATAGACTAGATGGGGCGGAGTCACATGACTACGGACAGACTAGATGGGGCGGAGTCACATGACTACGGACAGACTAGATGGGGTGGAGTCACATGACTACGGACAGACTATAATGGGGTGGAGTCACATGACAACGTACAGACTAGATGGGGTGGAGTCACAAGACTACGTACAGACAAGATGGGGTAGAGTCACATGACAACGTACAGACTAGATGGGGTGGAGTCACAAGACTACGTACAGACTAGATGGGGTGGAGTCACAAGACTACGGACAGACTAGATGGGGTGGAGTCACAAGACTACGGACAGACTAGATGGGGTGGAGTCACATGACAACGTACAGACTAGATGGGGTGGAGTCACAAGACTACGTACAGACTAGATGGGGTGGAGTCACATGACTACGGACAGACTAGATGGGGTGGAGTCACATGACTACGTACAGACTAGATGGGGTGAAGTCACATGACTACGTACAGACAAGATGGGGTAGAGTCACATGACTACGTAGTCTTCTGAATCCATCCCAGAACAGTGTTGCCAACTTAGCGACATTTACCGAGTTTTTAGCCCCCTCTAGTGACTTTTTAGGTGTTATTGGAGACTCTGACGTGAAGCAAGTATCCTGGTTACTCTTCTCAGTGAGCAGCGGTGCTGCTGTGGGCTCCTCTAACCGTCCCAGAGCGCTGAAAGCAGGCGGCCAGTCTGCGCTCTGCAGCTCCGCCCACCCAGATACTTACCCCGCTGATTCCAGAACGCTGATAATTGGGTCATGCTGGAAGCTGCCTTTGGCTGATCTACCCGCGCTTAGATGTAAGAAAATGATCTGTCTAAAATAAACGAGAGCACACTAAATAAATAAATGTCACTCACTGCTCAGTCACTTCCTCTCCTCGTCCACTGTGTGGTCGCCTCAGTGACAGATGTTAAACAGCCATCATGTCTCAGTCTAAACTGGATTCTCCAACATCCAGAAAGAAGTGGGAATGGAACCCTAATTTAAAAGGCTGGTTGAAACCGTTTATTGGAGATGTTACACGGGCCTACTGCCTACTGCATTGTAAGAGGAGTTAGCACAGCTCCATGTAGGGAAAAAGAACGTTTGTTGGCGGTGGGGTAATTATCGTCCATTTATCGTTATGGAGGTGAACTGCTCAGTATATCATGATATTGATCTGAGGCCATATCGCCCAGGCCAACCTCAAACCATAAATAATAAATGCAGAGTATCTAAAAGTAAACAAGAATAGTTAAATGTGAACTCATCTGCTCCCTAAAACTCCAACTGAAGGAGCCATTTCTGGAATACTACATTCTACGCGCCACTTCATATAAGAAAACAACGAAATAACTGTACACTGTAGGGAATAAAAGTCTGTTTCTCTATTTCTGCAAGGAAAGTAGAAACAGAAGAGGTTCTTTCTTGATGCCATGGAATATTTCTGCCTTTTCTCCCCAGATAATGGGTTAAACGTTTTCTTCCCAACTTCCCTTTAACTCAGGCCATTTCTGACGATACTTTGGTGAGCTGAAAATGCATCAAGTACTGGGTGGTTAATATATAATAATAAATCAAGTCATCATTCCTGGGTCACACACTGATTTGTGTTAGACAGACTTTGTTCAAGCAGGACACTTCTTGTTTTACACACCAAAGATAATGTTGAAATCTTGGCTGAAATCTGTTCACTTTGTTTATGCTCTCCACTGGTTCCCTTTGATTTCTTTAATACATTTAATCTTATTTTTCACTGTAGCTTGTTGCTGTCTCCTTGTTATGGACCAAATACTCCCTCTGGTCCTAAATGGATCAGCTGTCTCTGAAGCTGAACTTCACGTAAGTAAACGTCGTATCTAATCCTACCTGGGAGGTTCCAGCCATGTCAACACCAGCATCCAGGAAGTTGTTGAAGTCTTGTCCAAACTTGCTGGTAGCTCTGGCCAGGTCCTGGGTGGTCCCTCTGGATGCCTGAACCACCTCATTGGCTGACTGGTTCAGGCCAGCTGCCACCTCGTTCAGCTGAGCCTGGATTTCCTGGAAACTTCGTCCACTGGACGGGAACTGCAACACGAGAAAGAGAATACCGATGCTGAATGGGACAAAGGGAAATCCTGTTTTCAAACTAAGTGAGAATGCACAAGTTAGAATGAATGAGGTATTTATGTTAAATTTATAGAGAATTAAACTGGAGTCCATTCTTTACTCAGATCATAAAATCATTTAAACTGACCCAAGAACTCCCTCAGATTTCATAGCTAGGAATACATCTACTCCTTCCCATCAATCGCAGCCCCAGAACAAACCATAGAAATGTTGTTTTAGACGAGGTGAAGGTAATTAATAGAATAAGGAATACAAGTATATAGGTTTAAAACAAGGTGTAGCAATACATTTTTAAAAGCTTCTATCTCAATAATGTAAGTTGTCCTGTTAAGAGAAGAAGAGCAGTCTGGTCTTAGTTTATAGTCCAAAAACCAAAAAGTTTCTATTCTTTCATTTGTTTCAATTAATTAATTCATGGTAAATGATAAACAAGTCTTTCAAATGAAAAGAGGCAGACTGATTTTTTACCCATCTACTAAGATGTTATGACAAAACATAACTGTTGCATTAATGTCAAATATTGAAAATGAGCACCGTGAAAAACATCAAGTCAAACTGTTTCAACAGATAAAAGTAATGTTATCACTGAGCCCCCATTCATAGTCATCTGGTGCTGTTTCACTCTGATTCTAAAGGTGTTCCTATTAAAGGTCCTGGTGGTGCTGAAGCAGTCAGTGTTGTACTAACAGAATCAGCCAGAAGAGATCTGCTGGCCTCGCCCACAGTGCGGATGGCGTTGTCCACGTCTCTCTGGCCAGGAAGGGAATTCACACATCTGTTCAGAGCCTGGGACACCGCCTTAGCAACCTACAGATGCAGATTATTGTTATTATTCTTATGGCAATTAGTCTTATTAGGAGTAATGAATAATTTACATAACACTTCTGAAATGTTCTACGGATAATCCACTCAGCATATTGTGATTCTGGCTTCATTACAAGCTCAGAGCAGCGATCCCTTTTACACGAACTGATGTCTATAGTGATTGGGAGTGATCAAGTATAAAGGAGAAGTATTTTATTTATTCAGATTTATACAGTAACAAAAAACTGAGCTGTTTTTCAGCTCATTAAACAAAAACAGATGTAATCAATGCGCTGTCAGTGATTGTGCATCATATGCAGCTATAACAATGGTTTTCTAGCTGATGCTTTGTGTCTGACCTGAGCTAGCCTCTGTTGACTCTCTGCGTCTCCCGGCTTAGCGATGGCCCTCTTGGTTTCTTCCATCAGGTTGGCGGATTTGTCCATAACATCACCAGCGCAGTCCAGCACAGCGTTGCGTGTTGCTGGGTCGTCTGTGCTAGCAGCAACTCCTCTGGCTGCGGAGGCCAGGGTCTTCAGTGTCTGGGCTATATCTCTGGCTGACATGCCTGGAGGGAACAGGAGGGGGGAGAAGCTCAAGTCTGGGGTGAGATGGAAGGTCACACTAAAAGGACGCAACACATTTGTCAAAACTCCCACTTTGGACCACTTTTGAACAGGCGAGACAACTTTCACAATAACCGAAGGAGAACAAAAAACATATGGAAAATAAATGCATACAAATTCGTTTTGAATCCATATCCTTTCTGTAAAAGTCCTGTGTTTGGAGCTGCTTTTGCTCCTGCATCATTTTACCCACCTATGTAGTTCTCATCTCCCTGGGTGGCTTCACTCAGCAGCTGGGCGATACCTGAGGTGAGAGCCTTGGTGCTGGTGCCCAGTTCCTGGGAACATTTCTCAAGCTGAACAACACAAGAAGAAATAGTTATACCACCTGTCCTACATCCAGGACCTTCACAGAGTCATTTTCAGTTACCAGTTTGTCCCAAGCTGAAACAACTAGTCTGTGTCAGTGTGTGTACGTTACCGTCTCTCCTGGCAGGGGTTTGAGTTTGCCTGCTTGAGCAGAAGCCTTGGCCTCCTGAATGTTCTTCTCCAGATCTCTGACCATGTTGAGAGCATTATCTATCTCCAGCTGACCACATGCATCCTGAGCCTGTATCATCACGAGTACAAAGACAGACAAACGGGCTAAATGATAACCCAATGTGTATGAGAACATCCCAACATTACATTAACCCTACACACACAGATGTACTCCAACATGGCTGAAATCAAACGTGTCTTCAGGTCTCCTGTTATCCATTAACATGGTAGCAGGAGACAAGATGATTCAATGGAGACCATGACCTTTTACCTTCTGTGAGGCCGTGCGGAGTTCTGACAGAGCGCTGGCCAGATTCTTGGCGCACTGACTGAGCTGCATAGCTGACGCCTGGTCATTGATGGTTGGAATGGTGGCTTTACAGGCGGTCACCATCTTAGCTCCAGGCTGGGGGAGGACAGCAAGAGACCAACTGCAATTAGTCTAGACTGTCAAAGCAAAGGGACTGATGCAGCTTACCTGGGGCTTTCACCAGATAGGATACTGGAACCAACATGAACATATAAATGGAAGTCACTGACACACTGATCAATGCATTATAAAGATTATTAGTAAGGCAGAATATAACACACACACACACACGTCTTTTCCCTGTATACAGACAACTGCACCCCACTGGACCCGTCTGTGAAACTACTGAAGTTCACAGATGTTACCACAGTCCTTGGTCTGATGCAGGACAATGATGAGTCTGCATAGAGACAGGAGGTGGATTGGCTGGTCCAATCAGAACCACCGGGAGCTTAACCTGCTCACTACAGTGGAGATGCTGGTGAACCTCTGGAGAATAGCCTCTACACTCCCTCCCCCCACCATTCTCAACAACACAGTATTAATGAGGATCACTTCAGGTTCTTAGGAACCACTCCTCCTCAGGACCTGAGATGGTCCTCACACACAGACTCTGTTAGGAAGAAGGCCCAGCAGAGACCGTCCATCCTGCAGCAACCTAAGAAGTTAAACCTTCTGCAGGAGCTGCTGGTCATCTTCTACACGGCCTTATTCAGTCTGTCCTCTTCACATCCATCACTGTCTGCTTTGACTGATCCACAACACGGGACAGGACCAGACTGCAACAGGGAAAGGGCAGCTAACATCTCTGCTGACCCCACACATCCTGGACACAAACAGTTTAGACTTTCATATTCAGGCTGATGCTTCAGGGCTCGGTTACAGAAACCAGCCACGAGAGACGCCTTCTTCATCCACACTGTCTCTGTGATGAACACGTAACAGTCAGAGGGTCCAGATCGATACCATGCATATATTATTCAACCTTGTCTTCCTATTTTGTAAAGACCCCGTATAAGTACATATTTACAAAAAAACTTTTATTTCCTTCAATCCATTTTACATATTTATTTTTCAAATGTCTTCATTGAAATTTGGAACCAAAGTCACATTCCATGTTTGTGTGCAGCAAATAAAGCTGAATCTAAACACAGTGAAGTTTGTCTCATCTGGATAGTATGGATAAGGTAGGACTGCATCCTCCTTTAGAAGATTAGAACTTGGGATAAGAGCAGCAGGTTAAAGTAGTAATCCTTCATAACAGACCCATACTAGCTTTGATCTGTTCTACTGATTAGTTAATAATCCTTCAAATACTAACAGAACAATAAAAACGATTTAAAACACAATTTAATGTCATGAGTGAAATAAATGAATGAGTAAAAGCCAGGAGCTGAGTGATGATCACCTGCAAGAAGTTCTGACTAGCACCGATGAGGGCGAGCTGGGCCCTGGGGCTGTCAGGCTGAGACTGGCTGCCTCGGACTCCTTGAACCAGCTGAGGGATCTGCTCTGCCACCACCTGATCGATCACAAAAACACAACATAACCTCTCATTAAAGACTACTCAGTTTACTCCATACATTATTATGGTATTGTTAAATCCAATTAATAGTCACTTCTCAATATACCAAAGATGGGAAGTAAGTGTATTACTTCTGATTCAAATGTGTTCAAGTTCCATCATGTGTAGTACTGATAGGAGAGAGAGAGAGCGAGAGAGAGCGAGAAAGAGAGCGAGAGAGAGAGCGAGAGAGAGAGAGCGAGAAAGAGAGCGAGAGAGAGAGAGGGAGAAAGAGAGCGAGAGAGAGAGAGCGAGAAAGAGAGCGAGAGAGAGAGCGAGAAAGAGAGAGCGAGGGAGAGAGAGAGAGAGGGAGATCTGTCGAAGTGAGAAATAAAGTTGGTAAGTTGCAGAATCTATCAGTGGTCTTACGTATGTCGTGAGGCAGGGAGGCAACTTCACAACATAAAGGTTGTAATAAAATGGTTCACAGTCCGAAGGATTTTCTTGTTTGTTTTTGTCCCTCAGTAAAGTATGGAGGACTACGGGGGTCATTGGAAAAGCAATACAGCATTTTGACGATGAGTGCTTAATTGTGAATTAAAAATATAGATTGCTAAATATAATTTCAAATTCAACAATTAATCCAAACAAAAAAAAGACAAATTTGAAAAGCATTTTGTAATTACACATTTTAAATTGTAAATCTCTCATCTCTGAACCAATGAGAGAGCTGGTTACACTCGAGGAGCAGCTGTGATTGGTTGAACTTAGTTTTCAGTGTGCTCAGGGACCAGGAGGGTCAGTGAAATGCTAAAAGGAGAGGGTAAACCATTTAGGAAATGCAATTGCAAAAAGGATTTGAAAATGGGAGCCGGAAAGAGAAAATGAATGTAGAAAAGGGAATAACTTTTTTAAATGTATGAAAAGGAAAGATATTTACAATCTCATTTATTAATTGTGTTATTTGATTCTCCATTTTGAAATAGGATTTTAATTTTTTTTTCAAATCACAGTATTTAATAATCAAATAATAAATACAATTTGCAAATCCTCTTTAGTATTTCAATTTAAAATGTGTAATTACAAAATGCTTTTCAAATTTGTCTTTTTTTTAATATGGATTAATTGCTGAATTTGAAATTATATTTAGCAATCTATATTTTTAATTCACAATCAAGCACTCATCGTCAAAATGCTGTATTGCTTTTCCAGTGACCCCCGTAGTCCTCCTAAGTAAAGAACGTAGATATTGTTGTAATCATACAAGCAGCTCTACAACATGAATACATGTTCAGTGGAGGAACGATTCTTGAGTTTAAATTTACCATAAAGCAAAGGACTGTCATAGCTTTAATGCTAACCATGTTTGTGCACCGTCTTTCTGATTGCAACATGGATTATTTAACAAAGCACACTGGAGGAGTTTTGCAACAGTTACTTGAAAACTGAGACGTTTCCTGGAAATGTTTTGTTTCCACCAAACAGCTGGATTTGTTGGGGCAGATGGTTGGCCCATGGTGGAAAACACCCAGAACCTTCAACAGCAATCAGAACACCAAAGCTTACTTTAAGGGGATCCTGAACTAGGATCTGGAATGCCTGATTTATGTCTCCTTCTCTGTGTTCTGGGCTGAATTATAGGACTTTTGGGTTTGGCTATAAAGATCAGAGTAGGTAGGAGGGCTCACCTTGCAGCTCTGGACAAGCTGTTGCTGTGCAGCCTGGTTCTTGTTGGAGGAGGCAGCCTGCTGGGCTGCTGCTATGGTCTGAGTGGCAGCTGCTGCTGCTTGTTTGGCGGCATTCTGCCAGAGGAAAGATTAGAGATTGCAGTCTAATACTTATGGAAGGTGTTTGTATTTTATATCCTAAATCCTGACTAGAAAAAGTGATACCAGGGTTTGCTCCTGCATTCAGTCTACAGAATAGTTTTATTCTACCTCCAGATTGTTGATGAGGCGCTTCTTGATAGCATTCTGGGCAGCAGCGTTGGTGGCCATTCGCAGGCCTTCTGCAGCTTCACGCAGTTTCTGCTGTTGTTCCTCGCTGTCAGGATTAGCAGCTGCACCCTGGAGGAACAACCACAGCACCTCATTACACTCTGAATTTACAGACAGATTACAGCATTGATATTTAGTTAAATCCAGACATATTTTAGAGGGCAGACCTTAGCAGCCTCCACCATTTTAGCAGTGGCATCAGCCAGCAGCTTGGCAGCAGAAAGAAGCTTGCGGGAGTTCTCCAGGTCAGACTCTCCTTCTGCATCCATCTTAATGGCATTGACAAGATCAGATGTGGCCTGGGCAAGGATACGAGCCTGCCGAACCATCTCACCTGGTATTTTAGAGGGGAAAGAAAAGAAAAAAGTTTTCAGCTCTGCAGAAATCATTTCTTTGTATATAATGATATTGTCATGGTACTTTATAAGCTTTGTGTGTTTTACAGTTTATATTTACAATAAAAAAAACTATTAATTACTGACTGACTCAGTTTGTGTTTTACTCTTTCACACTTAGTAGAGCAGGTTGGAGGAGGCTTAAAGTTTTACTGCTGTCACTCACCAGCGTTTCCCATCGCGTTAAAGATCTTCTCAGTAACATCCAGAATGCAGTCAGTGGCCTCTCCGTGCCGTCCAATAGGCTGACCTCCGCTGGCGTACTGCTTGATGTGCTGCAGCAGCTCGTTGAGGGCCTGAGTGACCCCTGTGGCAGCCTGGCCAACCTGTTTCAGGAGGCCCTCTTCATGGGTGGCCATCTTGGAGGCTTCCACACATCCTTCTACTGACTTGGCCACCAACTTGCCTGCCTCTATCAGTTGCTCCTGGCACACTGGGGAGCTAATGGTTGGAGCTACCACCTTGAGGAAAGAGAACACTTTTTTTGTAAAATTTAAGAATAAAACAAGTTTTTAATCAAATCAGAATCAAATAACTAAGTCATCCACAGCAGTCATGAATTGTGTTGGCCAAATTAAAGCCTAATTTTATTAAAGATGTGTGTCAAGAGTGGAAAACTGATGTTCAAAGACCCACTTCTTTCAATACGACTGAGTTATTTGTAAAGAAACTGATTAAAGGTTTCAGTCCGCAGATGTCCAGAGCTAGAACAGGCATGTCTCTTTTGCAGATCCTATTTGTAAAGAATTTCATTTTCCGTACACATTTACAAATATGTGGAACATTAAGTTGGTCCATTATATGAAATCTTGATAAAAGATCTTTAAATTTACAGCTGTAATTTCCTAACAGTAGTTCAAAGGTCTTAAGCAGTTCCGCAAGGCATCTCAGCCACTTCCATGTACTGTGGAAAACATTTTACACAATGTTTGTCACAATACATTTCCTTGTTCATAATGTTCTGCCTAACTGGTGTCCACTTCTACAGGAGCAGATCTGAAGCGACCGTCACATCCCTCAGGTCCCAATACTCACCCTGGTGCAGGCGACCAGCTGAGACGTGGACAGAGCACACTGAGTAGCTGCTGCAATGACTCGGTTCTGCTGGGCCGAGTCCTCCGTCTTCTGGGCCACATTCTTAGCTTTGAGCACCAGAGCTGCTGCAGCGTTAGCCACAGCTTTAGCCAGCTGCATCAGCATATCCTGTCAAATGTAAGCAGTCGGATGATTACTGGCCAATCTATACTTGTGGGTAATAAAGGGACAGACAAAATCACAATACTGTCAATCACAAGGAAAGTTCAATGCTTTCTAGGTAGCAGAGATCATATATTTCATTTACAAGATTAAATTTGAAATCATGGAGAATCAGTCATGTAACACCTTAATCAACGAGCCAACAGTTGATCTAAAAAGTTTAAAAAGAGATCAGAAGGAAGGTCAACCAAGAGAGCGCACAGATATCAATAAAAAGGAGAGGTGCATAATTTAATAAAGTTGTAATTACTCAGGGCTGTGGGCTTATAAATGTCTAAAGCATGCCACACTATAATATTACATAATGCAGGAGCACTTAGTAAATGTTGGGAAGGCCTTTGTACTGTTCCAGTCATCAATAAAATATGGTGTAAAATTCCAGCTGCATGAGATATTTACATGTTCACCTTTTTCAGGTGCGGCTCCAACTGGTCTAATGTAAATGTTAAAGCAGTTTTAGTAGAAGTGGGAAAACTTGATCGATTAAGAAGTATCAGAAAACCTCTAATCATGTTTAGTGTTGATCCTACACTGGCCAAGAGAGATCTCAGGTTGGTTGAGTGAGAAGAGACTGATGAACAACAGAGAGGAAACAGCACAGCCAAATATTGGAAAGCCTCTCCAATAACATCACTAAAGGTAATGTTCAAAAATAATTTGGCCCATCTTATTTATGCAACCTTGTTTTAAAGTATGAGCCCTCACAGTCCCTGAGGTCCTCTGGTAATGGTCTTTTAGTTGTTCCACAAGTCAGAGCGAAGACATTTGGTGAAGCCTCGTTTTATCACTACGGCCCTCGTCTGTGGAACAGTCTGACGGAGAACCTCAAGGCTGCAGAAACTGCTGATGTTTTTAAAAAGAGGCTCAAGACCTACCTTTTTAGCTTGGCTTTTAATTGGGTTACTTTATTTATCTAATTTTATTTATCATCTTATTCTTTATTTTATTATTAACAATTGTTAGTAATGTATATTTATATTATTATTATTGTCTGTTACTGCAGTGTTTTTATGAATTGTTTTCTACAGACTAACGCCAGTGTTTCTTTCTCACTGGGAGCCCTGCCAGTTTAGCGATGGAGGACGCTGCCATTGGTCCATTTTGTGGTGGTGGGCGGGGCTCTGGACTGCAGCCTTATGGCTGTGCTGTAGATACCTGCCTGCCCTGATCATGGCCGTCCCTGCTGTGACTCTCGTGGCTGTGGGGTGGCTTCCAGTGTGGATGGATCTCCCAAATATTGTTATCTCACAGTGGTATCATTCTAGATGTTTATTTTTATTGTATGTTCCCTTAAAGAGACAGGATTGGATTGAGCAGTGTTTTTGCTGTGAAGGGGCGGGGGACGGGGTGTGCATGTGTCATGTTTGCCCTGAGAGTTTAACTGGTTGTGTATGATCGATTTGGCTTTAAATGAGTTTCCTTTGTTTATTTTTATGTTTTAATCATGTAAAGCACTTTCTGCTGATTTTATCATGAAAAGGGCTCTACAAAATTGATATGATCAAGCAGATATTTACTATGAACTCCTTATCTGCTGCTTCGGAGCCCGTTTTTTTGAGATGAGCAGTTCTGTGTTTGAAGCCCCTGATTCAGCACATCTAGATGTTTCAGGAATTATTCTGTCCAGTACAATGCCAGGTGACAGTGGTCCGTTGGCCGTATATGCACAGCAGTGCAAAGTTTGAGATTTTTATTTTTTTTTATCATGGGAAGATGGCAAACCCTGTCTACTTGGAAAATATATTGTTTGCAGCATGAAAAGGAAATTACGTTCCTCAGCCTGGTTAGTGACAATAGAGAAGAGACCAACACTAAAACACATAACCAGCAATAGCTACTAAGGAACAAAACCTAATCTAAATTTAATTAAGTTGAATTTTTAAAATACTAGATTATTGACAGTGGTATTTGTCAATTTGTTGAAAACAACCATCATTGTGGTTTGCATACAGAAATGTTTAAATTAAGATTTTATTGCACTGCAACATCTTCAAGTTGTGACCAGAACAGAAAATAGAGTTTTGGTCAAAAATCCTCTGATAACATCAGTTTACCAAAGTAATTTTGATTGAAAATGCTTACTGATGTTATTTAGGAAGCACAGAATAAGACCTTGGTGTTCTGATAGAACACCATACCCCATAGACATATATAAAGAGAGGCATATATGTACATATGTCCATGGCCTTATAATTATATATGTCTATGACCATAACCATCAGAAAAGCATACCTTCGGGTAATGCACAAGCACAGCAGCGAAACTTGCTGAATTGTGCATGCGTTAAAATCAAACCATCAATTTTGAATACCTTAGACCACAAGCAGTAAAATTTTATGTATTATCATATATTATATACACATTATCTAATCACATGCCTTATAGAATCAGAAGAAATATTAACACAAGTTTTCCATAAAATTTTTTAGCAAGTGGAGTCGTAATGTGTGTAATGTCATGATAAATAGTTAAATCGGGTGTATTAGGGCCATTGTAAATAAAAGGAAAAAAATCGAGTACATTTCTGTCAAAAGATTGAGATTAATTTCACCCATTTCCAAGAAAAAAACTTGGATATACTCTGATGTTAACAAGTCTTAAACTTTTTATAATTAAACTAAGATATTTTTTGAAATTGTAAGGTAAAAAAAAAAAGAGAAAAATACGTTGCTGAGATTTTACTAAGTTATGTCAGACAGAAAATGCAGTCCTATAAGATTTAGGTGTTAAATTAACGAGATGCACATCTGGATAATTACAAAGTTGTAAGTGGTTTATGCAGCTCTTTTCGGGATCAGAACTACTTCTCCTGGGTTCAGACTTGCCATGAGAAAACGGCATACTCCTGCATAAACTGCATTTTCTAATAAACAAGTGGCTATCAAAACAGCATACCTTTTCCTAAACTAAACTCAGCAAAAAAAGAAACGTCCCTTTTTCAGGACTGTGTATTTCGACAATGTAAAAATCCAAATAACTTTACAGATCTTCATTGTAAAGGGTTGAAACAATGTTTTCCATGCATGTTCAATTAACCATAATCAATTAATTAACATGCACATGTGGAATGGTCGTTAAGACCTTAACAGCTTACAGAAAGTAGGCATTTAAGGTCACAGTTCTAAAAACGCAGGAGACTAAAGAGACTTGTCTACCGACTGTGAAAAGAACCCAAAGAAAGATGCCCAGGGTCCCTGCTCATCTGCGTGAACGTGCATTAGGCATGCTGCAGGGAGGCATGAGGACTGCTGATGTGGCTAATGACCGCACTGTGAGACGCCTAAGACAGCGCTACAGGGAGACAGGAAGGACAGCTGATCATCCTCGCAGTGGAAGACCAGGTGTAACAACACCTGCACAGGATCGGTACATCGAATATCACACCTGTGTGACAGGTACAGGATGGCCACAACAACTGGCCGAGTCACACCAGGAACACACAATCCCTCCATCAGTGCTCAGACTGTCCGCAATAGGCTGAGAGAGGCTGGACTGAGGGCTTGTAGGCCTGTTGTAAGGCTGGTCCTTACCAGACATCACCAGCAACAACGCCGCCTATGGACACAAACCCACCTTCGCTGGACCAGACAGGAGTGGCAAAAAGTGCTCTTCACTGATGAGTCACGGTTTTGTCTCACCAGGGGTGATGGACGGATTCGTGTTTATTGTCGAAGGAATGAGCGTTACACCGAGGCCTGTACCCTGGAGCGGGATCGATTTGGAGGTGGGGGGTCCGTCATGGTCTGGGGCGGTATATCACATCACCCTCGGACTGAGCTTGTTGTCATTGCAGGCGATCTCAATGCCTTGCGGTTCAGGGAAGACATCCTCCTCCCTCATGTGGTACCCTTTACATCTGGGACCTGTTGGATCGCAGGCTGAGGGCTAGGGCCATTCCCCCCAGAAATGTCCAGGAACTTGCAAGTGCCTTGGTGGAAGAGTGGGGTAACATCTCACAGCAAGAACTGACAAATCTGGTCCAGTCCATGAGGAGGAGATGCACTGCAGTACTTCAAGCAGCTGGTGGCCACACCAGATACTGACTGGTACTTTTGATTTTGAGCCTCCCTTCATTCAAGGACACATTATTCTATTTCTGTTAGTCACATGTCTGTGAAAATTTTTTAGTTTATGTCTTATGGTGATGACTATTTTAGTGTTCATACAAATATTTACACACATTAAGTTTACTGAACGTAAAAACAGTTGAAAGTCAGAGGACGTTTCTTTTTTTGCTGAGTTTATTTTCTATGAAGCAAAGACCTGTCAAAACATCATGCCCCGACCCCGTCACAAAGACTGGTATGCCGTTTCCATACAGTAGGCTGTACTGACAGATGGCGCTATAAAAATAAACTTCCTGTATGCTATTCTGACAGGGTAGGCCACATCGAGTATTTAAAATGAGAGTAAACATGGGGAGTTCATTTAGCATTTGTAAACTGCATCAGTTGAAATGGTAAACTGGAGTAATGCAGAGGTCCCTTTAGAGCTGAAGACCAGATCAGCAGACCGTTCATGGGGACTGTGAAGGACAGCCACCTTTTGGAGAGGCTCACAGAAAGACACGAGGAGTCAGGCTTCTATCGGGATTAGAAACAAGTTATGCCCCAGCTAAAAGTGTCGTTTTTATTTTTATTCCACAATAAACGTAGTGGGCACGATTGGCCTTACTAGAGCTGTGCACCTCCATGTGGGGCTCCAGTCATTCAGAGCACCATAGAACGTTTGCCAGTAACTTGGATGAACAAAGTCTAGGAACTTTGTCTAGTCTAGTCCTCTCCGGCTGATGAACCAGCAGAAGCCGAGAACGAGTCAATCGACAACAGGGAGGAGAGAATAGGTCACATGAAAGTCATTCATTCCCACTGTAAGTGGAGGAAAAGACGGAGGCAGGATGCCATGGAGGAACTGAAATAGTTGATTGGTGTGAAGCAAGCTGAAGCAGATAGGGAGCGCCTACAGCTGGAGCAGCAGATGATGCGTCAGCAGCTGATAAGAAATGGCAAACACAAACCGTTTTCAGTCGTCTGCAGCAGCCATAAATCGCACACAGCAGCTCATTGAAATATACATGGCTATAATGGAAAACCTGATCCTAACCCACCAGAATAGCAAATGATCAAACTCACAGACAATATAATAATTTAAAAATGATGTGCCTACTTTTTGATGCGTGTTGCACTTTTTCTTTGAACATTTGCATGCCCATGTTTTGTTTTCTGTGATTCTATTCTTTGTACTTTATGGGAATAAAAAACAACTTATGCATGAGTATGACATGTACATGGTTTCTTAACAAATCATTGCCAAGTAAGTGTAACATGGTACCTTGCTAAAGAAAAAGCTGGGCACTTTACCTTCAGCCAGATAGCAGCATTGGAATTGTTGTTTAAAAACATCTTTGACCATGTAAGTTGACAACGGTGCATTTCCTCAAATGAAAAAATGTTTCAGTTGTAATGGACAACATTCACAAGTTGCTTGTGCATTCTTAGGTTTATTACCCTCTCATCACCCTTGAAAATTGAAAAGTATCAGCAGTTGTAAACATACAATGTGACTGTTGCAGCTTGGTGCACACAAACACACAGAGGAGAACATTTGGTGCTATAATAAAGACATCAGACTTTCACGGATAGCCTGTGCATGACATGCTGCTACACCGCCATCATGCAAAGGCAAAGGTTCTGAAAACTGACTTTGTTCAGTGTCCCACTCTGGCAGATACTCCTCATTTTTGGTTTCACATATATTGTGAAGAATGCAACACACGACTGCAACATCTGTTACAAAGCTTATTGCTACATCTGTTCTCTTGGCCAAACATCTCCAGCGGCCCTTTAATCGTCCAAATGCGTTCTCTACCACCATCTGTGCAGAGCTGAGGCGGTAGTTGAAGTGCCTTTCACGTGGAGACAGTGCATGCTGGTGTGTGAAGCCTTTCATCAGCCAGTTCATCAAAGGGTACGCTGGATCTCCGATTAAATGAACTGGAACTTCCACACCATTCACATCGATGGATTTCTGTGTGCAGACAAGTTATAACAGACTTACATTACAATCCACAAGTTTACATGCCTGCTAAAACAAATACAATTAATAATAATCAACATATTAACAATAGGAGTAATAATATAGGAGTAATAATGTATGTCATTCCAGTGTTTTTAAACACTGGAATACCTGTTTGTATGTTTGATGATTGGTATGGCTTTTTAGTGTTATGTTATGTGTTACTATGACAATACCATAAATTAGACATGGTTCACATAATAACATCATAACCCAGTAACACAGTCAGAGAATATGTGCAAAAATGACACGGACCTCTCGTGGGAAGAGAAATCCTCCCTGCTCCTCAGCTGTCCTGAAAATTGGCGAGCTGGCCAAAACGTGTGCGTCATGTGTGTGACCAGGCCAACCTGCAAACACGTCTATGAACCTGAAACAATAAAGGCACAGGTCAGAAGTACTAACTCTACCATTAATATCACTGATGAAGTGTGAAATCGTATGAAGGTAGCACTCACCGGTGGTTGTGATCAACAACAGCCTGAAGAACAATGGAGTGCCAACCTTTCTGGTTAAAATATGCTGAAGCATCTTCGTGGGGGGCGACGATGGGAATATGTGTGCCATCTATGACCCCGGCACACATTGGAAAACCCCGCTGGGAAAAACCATCTATGGTCTCCTGCAGACGTGGCCCACACGGAAGGCTAATGAAACGCTTCAAAAGACTCCTTTTTAACGCTAGTGTCACCTGGCGTATGGCCAGAAAAACAGTGGAAATTCCTATTCCAAAAATGCAGCTGATGGATCTGTATTCACACGGGGTCGCATACCACCATAGGGCCACCGCAAGCTTTATGCGAGGCTCTAAAGGCAGGCCTCTGTTGGTCCCGGAACGCCGGAGATATGGCTCCACGTTTTCGAAAATGAAATCAAATGTGCTTCTGGTCACCCGGAAATGTTTCAGCCATTCATTGTCATCCAAAACATTAGTAATTTCCGACCAGAACACAGAACCTTGTGGCCTTTCTTTCCTCCAGATGCTCCTTACACCGGTGCTGCCGAGCCGCTCAATCATCCGCAAACGTCTTCTCCGGCGTCTCTGACGTACTTCCGCTTCTCTCTCAACCCGTCGCCGAACACTCTTGACTCTCTCATCAACTTCACGTTCAAACATGAACAATTCCTTCATTTGACTGAGAAATATTAGCACATATCCGACTAACTGGTTTGCCAACTCCAGTAGAATCACAGTGTCGGCCATCTTGTCTGTTTACCACGGACTCTTCCGTCTCACGGTTAATACGCAATCATGTGCGTCACGACGGTCGCTGTCGCTACCTGATACCACGGATGTGCGAAACGCGTCTATTTCTGCTAGAAGAATTTTACGATAGTTACGGGTCAAAGTAACTGTTAAGATGGTAAAAACACCAAGTATCTCTTAAAATGATTACAATAGTGAAAAAGTTTAATATAATGCTGACAAACACGGGAAAATAGATCGTTACAGATCAGGATTGCCCGATCCTTACTGCGCATGTGCAAAGTAGGACCGTACAGATCCTGATCCATACCACACATGTGCAAGATTGAATCTTTCTCTATAATAGATTAATAAGATTATTTTAATGTGCACTGGGCTGCACGTGGCCCAGTTGGTAGCACTGTTGCCTTTCAGCAAGAAGGTCCTGGGTTCAATCCCAGCCTGGGGTCTTTCTGCATGGAGTTTGCATGTTCTCCCTGTGCAAAGACATGACTGTTAGGTGAATTGGTCTCTCTAAATTGCCTTAGTTATGAGTGTGTGCGTGTATGGTTGTCTGTCCTGTATGTCTCTGTTGCCCTGCAATGAACTGGCGGCCTGTCCAGGGTGTACCCCGCCTCTCGCCCCTTGACCGCTGGAGATAAGCACCAGCACCCCCCCGCAACCCTGCATTAGGATGGTCGGGTACAGAAAATGAATGGATGGGATGGAATTTTAATTTATATGGAAAATAAACATCACTATATCAGAAATAGGGACTTGATGAAAGACTATAAAAGCAATTGATTTTGAAATTATGAATGGAATATTAAAAATCAAATGGCTCAGATTCCTCCTAAAAAATGGTGAGATCGGGTTCTTGATACCATCTCTTATTTTCAAAAAAGTTGGAGGTGAGTTTCTATTAGTGTGTGATTTGGAAATTTCTAAAGTAGCCATAAAATTTCATCAACGGGTTTTTTAAATTGGAAAATGATGTTCAAACATAATTTCAGTCCCCATGACGTTCCATTGTGGAATAATAGGGTGGTGTTGAGTAGGGGGAGATCTATGTTTGTGGAAGAATGGATGACAAAACAAATTTTGTCTGTCACACATATAACAGATAAACAGAAATATACTTGAATTAAATGATTTTAACGAAAAACATGGCTCCACTGAGCTCTAAGAAAGTCTTACAGAATATCCCAATAGTCTTTATCCACGCAATAAAGAATAATATTTTGAACATACCAACTCCAAATTTACATAGAGTTAAGATAAATGGTCTTGACCGTGTTAAAAATGTAATAATCAGTTTTTGAGGAAGTATTTGGTTAACACGTTATATACAGGTAGGACAATAGTCTCACTCATTTTTAAAGATTATAACAAATCTGAAATTTCATTGATTCAAACAAAATACTTAAAATGTCCAATTCCCCCTAAATATAAAGAAGTTCCCTTTAAAACTCCCTCATTTTAATTTATGAAAGGAAGATTTAAATTTGTGTCAGACAACTGCTATATTTGTAAAACAACTCTAGAAACAACAGAGCACATGTTTTATAATTGTGTGACTATCCAAAATATGTGGAAATCTCTCTATGACTTAATATCGTCCGGTTCTAGAAACACTGACTTTTGGTCCCTTCAAAATATTCAAATAGGAGTAATCCTGAAGGACAAAAATAGTGAATGTTTAGTAAATTATCTCATTATTACAACTAAATATTACATACATAAATGCCGGTATGTGAAATCCCCCCCTTCATAGCTTGCTCTTAAGAATGAATTCTACTTGTGTAATTCTCTGAAATTAATACATAAATAAGTTGTATACATGTTTAGAGGAACTTGACCTTTCTTAAACCCCTTGTTATTTGATTGATGTGTCTTGTTTATGTGATCTTACATTTAATGATTTATTTTATCTGTCAAGCCCCTCTTTTTTTCCTTTCTCCTTTTTTTCCATATAATTATTGTTAGTTTGACTGTATAATATCAGATACACCATTGAAATAATCTTTCAGTCCATGTTCTGGTTTAAAAAAAAGGAGGTGAGCAATCTGTTTAACTGTAAAAGTTTCAATCTGTTAATTGAGATCGTCATTGTTTATACTTTCTTATGGTTTTAAATAAAGTTTGTACACGGAGGTATCCATTGGCAGTCTAAAAGGAGGCAAAGCTATCGGGGCACCAACTGTCTCAACGATGGCCAAGAAAGGAAGTGACGTAAGATTCGTGCACTTTTTGGTATAAAAGTGGGTATAAATAAAAGGTATTTTTTATGCAAACATACAGTCAGGGCCAACAGACCAGGCAATGACTAGTGTGTATTACAAAAGTTACAATTTTGTTTTTTGTGTGGACAGTTGTACAGATTAATCAACTAATATGTTATTAATGTAATCACTCATAATAAAGATCTTCTTATCCTAAAAAAAGTGTACTTTATTAAACACATTTTTTCCCAGTAAATTTCTACAAAATGATCAAGTAACCTTCAGTACAGGTGTTGGTACAATAAGAGTCCAGCTGAAATCACCCTGTTAATGTCAGACTGATAAAAAGATGCAGGGGTGCTTGTAATCACCGTGTTCTTCTGTTTGCAATTAATTTCCAAAATGAAGGACAATAAAGCATATTTCTATTCTATAGACAGTTTGTGACTGAAAACCTTTGGCCCTGACTATATGATGAACTGTTTGGATGTGAAGAGGTTTGCAGGTGTGTGTTGGAACATTTTACACCAATCAGACTGGTAGATAATACATTTACCAAGCGAGAAATATAACCTTCCAAAGGTTATTATGATCAATAATTAATTTACAGTTAATACTAACCAATGCTACCACTATAAGCTGAAAGATCATCAACAGTCTTATTCCTAATACCTTGTAAAAGCTAATGATTTGTTGATTGACTTTAGAGATACAGTAACATACAGTATAATACATAGTAATAGACTTGATTAATCAAAAGGAGTCATGCATTTATCTTGGGGACATATTAGTTACCAGCACTTGAACATTAGTGGGAGTTCTCCATCTGGCACCCCTGAAAGATCCTTTACCCCGATGCTGTTAAATATATTCATTAAACATGAGAGAACGTTTTAAAATGTGAATAAATCCTCAAGTCCTGAAAGACTTTTTTTAACCACAGGAGCAGTAATAAGGTAGAATTTAAGATCCAAATCTAAATGAAGAATAAAAAACTAAAAAAATTGTAGGACATAAAAACATATTAAATCTAATGTTTCATGAAATAAAAAGACAAACAGATTTACATATTTGTGATTCCTAATGTTTTTTAAAAGTTAAGTTAAGTTTCACTTAAGAAAAAAGGTTTTACATAAAATCGGACAGTTATAATAATCCTGCTATACAGATAGCTGCTAAAATAAGTCCTAAGCATGTCAACATTTTTGCTCCGAAAACTATTTGTAATGTTTATATTGACAGGTTACCTCACCAACCTGGTGTTCCTTCACTAAATGAAGAACAAGCAAGTTTAACCAAAAATGGACCAGACAAAAACACATAGTCACATAGGTCACGTTAAAGTTACATTTTGTATTTACAAAAACTGATTGCATAATTTTTCACAAATGAAATCACATAAAATGAAAAAGTTACAGAGTAATAAGTAGCCTATTTATTACCAAATACTTTTTACCTCTGCTCGAGCCAAAATAGATTGATTTAATGGTACTCTTTAGTAACAATTCTAGCAATTCTACCTACCTACAAATTTTGGCTATGTACATATACTGAGCCTATTGCCAAAAGAAACGGCTCACACCTCTAAATCATCAAATTCAGATGTTCAAACTACTCCTATATCCTCAGGTAAATAACATCAAGCACGCAGACTGCTTCTCCAAACATTTGTGAAAGAACGAGTCACTCTCTAAAGCTCAGTGAATTCCACAGTGGTACCATGACAGTATGCCACCTGTACAAAATGTTCAGTAATAAAATACTCCACAGTCAACTGCTAGTGGTATTATAACAAAATGGAAGCAACTGGGCCTGACAGCGTTTCAGCAGAGGCTGAAGTTGCCAACTTTCTGCAGAGTCAATAGCTATAGACCTGCAAACTTATAACAGATTAGGTCCAGAGCAGCGTGTGGTAAGCTTCATAGAATGGGTTTCCATGGCCAAACAGATGAATCCAACCCTTAAATCCCCAAGAGCAATGCCAAGTGTTGGATGCACTGGTACTGGGCCCTAGAACGCTGCAGACATGTTTTCTGGAATTATTTATTGTGCCTTTCTGTCAGGCAAGCCACTGAGATTTGTTGTCAAGATAACTGCAATTTGCTGCATGTGTCAGGTGTAAAGGTTGATGTAGAGGGGATTATGATGGGGGCTGTTTCTTCTGGCATTCTAATGAAAGAACCTTTTAAGGCTACAAACTGCAAAGAGATTTTGGAGAATGGTAAATGATAAATGGCCTGCATTTGTACAGTGGTTTATCAAGTCCAAGGACTCCAAAGCTCTTCACACAGCAATCAGTTATTCAGTCATTCACACACTGAGAGTGGTCTGCTATATTTTAGCCACACCTGCCTTGGGGCAACCTGACAGCAGCGAGGCGCCACCAGACCACCACCAGAAGACAAGGCTGTCCTCCCCAAGGACACAACGACTGAGACGGATTCGAACCAGCAATCCACCGGGTACGAGACAAACTCCTATCTCCTAATTCTATAAGGACAATATCGTAATGATCCCTTCATGATGTAACATGACCCTGTACCAGTGAACAGTGCAAGGTCCATTAGAAAATGGATAAGCACGTTTGGTGTGGAGGAACTAGACTGGTGGCACTGAGCCCTGACCTCCAACCACTGGAACAACTTTGAGATCAATTGATCTGTCGTTTAGCCCCGCCCCCTGAACGCAAACAAACCAGTAGCATTCATCTACCATGTTTACTGGAACAGACGGCCTCGGACATTCTCACCATCTCACTCCATAAAGAAACATTAGGACCTGCGACAGTTTTCTGGGGATTTTGGGCTGTATTTGTGTTTTAAGGCACAAATATGTTCAAACTTGGTCCCTGGGGTACATGGAAAAGTGATACACGGTATTCCGGGAGTTTATTTTATTCCCTTTCCCAATCCAAAATAAAACATGGACAAATATCTCCGTTGGATAAAGCGGTCTGGCAGACCACACAGTCAACTCTTAGTCAACTAAGAATATACATTTGTAGACATTCTTGGTAAGACAATAGTCTGATATAATCTTAGCAGTCAGACCATATAAGTTTATATCCATGACAAAAAGCCTAGTGGTAATTAGCTTTCTTAAGCTAGCCACCTAGCAGGCTATTGTTAAGTTAACTGATGGTAAATGAGCTTAACACATTACTCTGCTGTTCATGAACAATGCTGGTCTTCAAGGATGTTCCTCTTGTCAAAGACGATTGACGCCAGAGGAAGCTTCTCCCTCTTGCTTTGTGATCTGAAGATCTGTGCCTCTAATTTCAGGTTTATTTCCATGCATTTCTACTTAGAAATTTTGTGCATAGCCCATGGCATAATGCCGACCTTTCTAAAGGCTCCTCAAAGATATTAATTGTTGCTGGCTCCAAAAGTTGTCAGGAGCCTCTTTAGGAATTGTTTCGACACTTACCACTCTCATTGTAAACATGCAGTTAGCTGCAATGGTTTGTCCGAGTTAGCAACAGTAACTAAGGAGGGTGGGGCTTAGCAGGACTGAGTGACAGGTCAATTGGAAGCCAGACTGTGGGCCAGGCTTTCTCGTTAAACAACAGGGTTCGACCTCACAAATGTGTTTCTGGAGGACAGGGAAAAAATTCCCATAAACACACAGAAACCTTGGGGAAAGCCTTCCCAGAAGGCTGAGGCAAGTATCGCTGCAAAGATTGGGTTCATTAGGCTCACATTACACCTGCTCTGACTGCAGGCTGTAAAAAACAGAGAAGACTGACAAACCTGGAACTGTGGATCAGTGTCCGTCTCTCCAATGTGAGAGAGAAGCTCTCCACTGGCCTGACCAACATTTCCTGCAGCTTGCAGCAAGTTCTGACGAGGCTGGAACAGTAAAATAGGAAGATTATAAAACATAATAAATGAAAAACAAACATAACATGTTTCCTCCTCCTAGAGCGGCCATCTACCTCTGTGTTTGCAGGCTGAGCCGTCTTCAACATGTCTGAAACAGCACTGGCCAAATTCTTGGCAGCACCCAGCAGCTGTTGCCCGTTTCCACCTTCGTCCTCCATGAGGGCTGCCAGGAGTTTCACCCCCTTTGACATCTCAGTCAGGTTGGATGAGATTGTGGTGACTGCACAGCCGACTGCTGTGTAGTCCGTCTCAGCTGGATCACCTTAGAGGACACAGAGGACAACAAGTAAATATAATGCTCTCTGGTGCATCAGCTACCAATTCACATGAGAAATTAAAGAACAGAATATTCAATATATGTTGTATATTCAAATATAGAACAACTAAATATCATCCATCGTCTATCCTCTGCAGGGTCGCAGGGAGCTGGTGACCATCTCCAGCAGCCATGGGCAACACAGAGACACACAGGACAAACACGCGCACACCTCATACCTAAGGGCAATTTAGAGAGACCAATTAAGCTAACAGTCATGTTTTTGGACTGTTGGAGGAAGCTGGAGTACTTGGAGGGAACCCACGGATGCACAGGGAGAACTTCATGCAGAAAGACCCCAGGCTGGGATTAGAACCCAGGACCTTCTTGCAGCAAGGCAACAGTGCTACCAACTGAGCCACTGTGCAGCCCACCAAAATACCAGTGAAAGTAAAATATAAAAAAATATACTGCATGGTTGAAACTGTTGCAAGCTATAAAATGTTTCTATTAAAGATTTCTTTGATGGTCCTACAGGAAGTGACAGGGAAGAAAAATCTATATTTTTCTCACAAAAAGTACACCGTAACAAACATCAACTATGTTGCAGCTGACACATTTATAACTCACATTTTTCTCAAGCATTATTGATAGAGTATTTGAAAATATCACTCGGAACGATCCAACCCAACACCAAACCTACCAGCATGTCGTTAGATAGTAGATAGGTGTATAGTTTCTCGTTACTGCATTGGCACACCTGTGCTGCATGGTACGATGCCCAAGTCCAACAACATGTGGTCTCACACTTTACATTAAAAAAGCTGTCAATTCAACCTGATCATACAGACAAATTCCAAGTCAAAGTTATACATTCCAAATTAACAATGCATTTTGTGATAAAAGTATAGAACTACTTGAAGGTCCCTGCATTCACTTCTCTATAAAAAAGGTACAACTAACTTACTCAGAGAGACACAATAAAACTCTGAAACATCTGAAATCAAACTGATGTTTTCTTCTTCTACCTGCTGTGAGGTTGACCATCGATGCTGTGCCAGCTGTGATGGCATCCACCTGGGAATGGATCTCATGTTTGGACTCATCCATCTTGTTTTTGCGCCAGGCTTGGGATGCCTTAAAAAGAGAAACAATAGAAAAATCTGTCAGCGGCCATAAAATGACTGTACAGGGGACGGGTCCAGAGAGCAGTCAGTCAGTGCTGACATGAGGGAAAAACAGTCATTTACATTAGACACTTTAGATTTCTTGCATCTGTATCTTGCTATTACTATATTTCATGAAAGATATAATGTTAATCAACATAAACATATCTGATTTATAAAGGAAACCATGCAAAAATCTGACTATAGCTGTTGTTGCATTCTTATTCTGGATACTTCACACTGTTCTTTAAATCAAAAGCCATGTAAAAAAGTTCAGATGTCTGGTTAGTCATATTAGAGTTCGCTAACCAGTCTCATGGATGAGGTCCTGAAATCATTTTTATTCTAATAGACAAAAGGTAAAACTCACAGCATCTGTTCCTAATGGGGGCAGGGTATCAAAGTCATCCAGAGAGGCCTGGGCTGCCTGCACCGCCTGCATGCTGGAGTTAATGGTTCCAGTTAGGGCTTGCTGTGCTGATGTCTGTGGAAACAAAAAGGAAACATACCTCAGTGAAGCTAATTCTGACACATTTCTGGGACCTCTTTCTGGCCCGAATGTGTCACAATTCACAAGGGCTCTTTGAAAGCCCTCATAGGTCTCCCCCATTGTAGCATTTGTTAATAATAGATAGATAAAAGCTTTATTGTCATTGTACAAGAATACAATGAAATTCCGTTTGGCAGCATCTCTCGTATAGCAGCAGCTACATGTCACAGTCACTAGAAGTAATTAAAAAATAACATAAAAAACATAGTCAGTAAAGTGCAGATAAGTATTATATTCTTACATGCGTGTAAATAATAATCTCTGTTAGAATAGTCTCTGTTAAAAGTGCAAGAAGTTATTGTCCATGGGGCTAGGGGGTATTGGTGTGTGTTTGTATAATACCATGCAAGAAAAAAGGTTCTACTCAGATAATGTGTAAAGAACAAGATGCCAATATTTCAAAACCCTGGCTTCAAGAATAAGATGAGGTCCTTTTGTTCTAGTAGCCCTGATAGAGAGAACATATTGAATGTGATCTGAAGCAGGGAATGTAGTGGACATTGTACTGAACCAAGCAGCCACAACACCACAACCACCAATGAGCATAAACAGCGCGTCTCAGTCTTACCAGAGGAGGCATGTGGCCCCTGTGCATCTGCCCACTAGTAATGTGCTGCTTGGCCTGGGGCATGGAACCCATCTGGAAGCTCTCTGGACCTCCAGCTCCTGAGCGCATGATGGCTGGCAGGGCAACAGAGCCCGTCTCCACCTTACCCATCTTGTTGAACTGCTGCTGCAGCACGGTGGACCTGGACTCACATGAGAAACACAAGTTTGGGTTAAAGAAAGGATCCTCTGCTATAAACCTTCCACAGAGTAGTGTACTTTAGTTCATACAATATTACAATAGATAATGTTATGTTAGGAAATATTTGAAAGCTGGTATAATAAACCAGTGAATGTGAGTTTAATGCTGAAATAGTTTTGCTGACCATGCACAAATATTTTTTCTTTTCTCAGAAAAACATTGTAATGACAAATTATGAAGAAAACCTAATCAATGGCTTAATAATTAAATCACTTACCATGTTTTTTGCATGAATTCATAATTTTGTTCTCTACTTAATCTAAAAAAATGATAATAGTTTCACCAGTTCCATTTTGATATAGCTCTTCCAAGTTAAAATGATCAGTGGTGAAGTGAAACATGTTTGTGTCAGTAATTTGTTTCCACAACAAAATGAAAAAAATGTTTTTTCTTAAATGGAATCTCCAAGAGTGGTAAATCTACAGGTCTATCTAAATGTACCACAAGACTATGAACCAGGGTTCGAATTATGAGGGAGCTAAAGGGAGCTGGGCTCCTCCGAAAGACTTCAACTAACACACCAAGGGGGAACTATAAAAATAGTTCAGTTTCTATCTATATTACATTATTTTTTTCCACAATATGGATAATGTGTTTTAAATTAGGAAAAAATTATCATGCTTTGCGTGCTAAATTTCTCACAATACATTTTCAGATTATCTTAAAAATAACTTTCAGTCCTTCTTACATCAGTGGTCATGCTGTACTGATTGGCATACGCTCCGTCAATCATGGTAATCAAGCTAATATAATAATATAATATAATAATAATCAAGCCTGCTGGAGGTTTCTTCCTGTTAAAGGGGAGTTTTTCCTCTCCACCGTCGCTACATGCTTGCTCAGTATGAGGGATTGCTGAAGGATTGCTGTGGTTGGAAAGTCTGCATCAACGGGGCCCAACCTCACGCCAATGACTGACGCAATCTGCTGGGATTCCTTAAATAAGAAACTTTTTAACTGATTGGAATGTTTGTATAAATGTATTGAAATGACTTCTTGTTAAGTGCCTTGAGATGACATCTGTTGTGAATTGGCGCTATATAAATAAACTGAATTGAATTGAATTGAATTAATATGTGTTGGGTTCTTGCTAATCATGCACTTTTGGAATATTATGAACACTACCTGCAATTAGACAGGCCAAAGTTTTACATAGGTTTTGGACATTCTGCCTAAACATAAACTGGAGAATTCTGCCAAAAAAAGCGAGCAGTGAAGAGGACAGTCAGGTTACAGGTTTTGCTCGCGGTGAGAGCTTATCAGGAGCAGCAGGAGGATCAGAAATTATCTTGCTGTCAGAGGGTACCTGGAGTTCACTGGGGTCTGAATCTGGTCATGCAACCTTACCCTTTAAATGGTCAAAAAAGCAAAGGAGTGAGTGGAAAGTTATGAATATCTGGCTCTTTACTAAAAATCAAAAGTTAGGGTGTACAGTTTGCATTCATGCAAAAAAGTCTGTTGTTGGCTGAAATCGAAACTGGGGCGCATCTGTCCAAACTCTAATGAATGAATAATGTAATTCAGGCCACTGTGGTCTCTACTACTTTAAGGTAAGATAATAATCAGGGCTAATATTAGTTATATTTTAGCAGGATTTAGCTATTTTTGTTTTTCATGATGATGATGATGATGATGATGATGATGGTGTTTCTGAACTAAGTTGCTCCGTGATTTGTTGTTCTTGAATGGCTATTATTAGGCAGAAAATGTTGGACAGCATGTGGATTTGCAGTTGCTTTTTGTTTGTTCAGAAACTGTTAAACTACCAAAGTCCAAGCAGGATTTTCTTTTATGTGATTGACCATTGTGCCGTAAAATATAAGTGCGTGCAAATGAATTGGAAAAATCGGAAGTCACGAAGGAAAATATGGCTCCCCCAAAAGCCTTGGTGTAATTTGGACCCTGCTATGGACCCAATCATGCACTGAGCAGATCCACAGAACAAGTCAGTGCATGCACGCACCACACCTTTCTTCAGCTGAATAAAAAAGAAACTGAAGTAATTATTTCTGGACCTGAAGAGGAATGATCAAGAACATTTACATACTTAAATGTCAGATATTAAAAGATATACATTTACTGACCAATATGATATAACATTGTTTGACATTCTAATATAAATTGCATTATGAAAATGAAGATCCATCCATCTGGAAATTACTAAGGAGAATACAGAAGCAACTTAAGGTTAAGATCAGAGACAGCAAGGAGGCATACAGGAAGAAGGTGGAGAACAAACTACAGAGGAACAATATCAGAGATGTCTGGTCAGGAATGAGAAAGATCACAGGCTTTAAGGACAAGAAGGATTGGATAGATGGAAGTCTGGACAGAGCCAATGAACTGAACACATTCTTCAACAGGTTCAGTTCAGGAACTAGCTCAGCATCCCCCTTCCTGTTCCCAGCCAAACAGACATCCCACTCTCCTCTGATCAACAGCTTTCCTGTTACACCTCGGATGTTTTATCCTTCACCTCAGCCACGGACTCTTCTAATTCCACAAGTTTGACTTCAACCAAGTCAGGAAATGCTGCTACCCCCTTTGCCTCCCCCTCCCACTTGTCTGTCTCCAAAAGTCAGGTGAAGAGGCAGCTGGAGAAACTGAACCGGAACAAGGCTGCAGGTCCAGATGGTGTCAGCCCCAGAGTCCTGAAGGCCTGTGCAGAGCAGCTCTGTGGGGTTCTGCAGCACCTCTTCAACCTTAGCCTAACTCAGGAGAAGGTTCCAGTGTTGTGGAAGACATCCTGCCTTGTTCCAGTACCCAAAATGAACTCACCCATCAGTCATCAATGACTTTAGACCTGTTGCCCTGACATCCCACATCATGAAGGTCCTGGAGAGACTCCTGTTGGCACCCCTGAGTAAGCAAACAAGAACGTATCAGGACCCACTGCTGTTTGCTTATCGCTGTGGAGTTGGAGTTGAAGATGCCATCATCCACCTACTTCAACCAACCCAATGTCATCTGGACAAAGCAGCCAGCACTGTGAGGATCATGTTCTTTGATTTCTCTAGTGCATTTAACACAATTCAGCCTGATTTGCTTTGTCAGAAACTCCCGAAGACACAGGTGGAGCCCTCAACAATCGCCTGGATCAATGACTACCTGACCAACAAACCACAATTTGTGAGCCTGAAGGATTGTGGGTCAAACCAGGTGGTCAGCAGAACAGGAGCACCACAAGGGACCGTACTCTCACCATTCCTTTTTACTCTGTACACCTCAGACTTCCAGTACAAATCAGAGACCTGTCATCTGCAGAAATACTCAGATGACTCTGCAATTGTCGGGTGTATCAGAGATGAACAAGAAGCTGAATACAGAGAGCTGGTGGACCGCTTTGTGACATGGTGTGGAAACAATCGTCTCACCTTGAATGTGAACAAAACAAAGGACATGATTGTAGATTTCAGAAGAAACAGGGATAAGTCAAAACTGTTTCCATCATGGGAGAAGAAGTGGAGGTGGTTGAGGAATATAAATACCTCAGAGTTCACCTGGACAACAGACTGGACTGGAGGCGCAACAGTGAAGCCGTCTACAAGAAGGGACAGAACAGACTGTACTTCTTGAGGAAGCTTAGGTCCTTCAAGGTTTGCAGCAAGATGCTGCAGATCTTCTACAAGTCTGTTGTGGAGAGTGTAATCTCTTCAGCCGTCATCTGTTGGGGTAGCAGCACCAGAGCCAGGGACTTAAATAGGCTAAACAACCTGATAAAGAAGGCTGGTTCTGTTCTTGGGACAACTGTGGAACATCTGGAGATGATAATGCAAAGAAGGATTCTTCATAAAATCAAAAAAATCATGGACAACCCTGAGCATCCTCTTCATGAGACAGTCATACAACAACAGAGCGTCTTCAGTCAGAGACTTCTTCAGTTTCGCTGCAACACAGACCGCTACAGGAAATCCTTCCTGCCCACAGCCATCATCAACTACAACAACTCCTTAAAGAATTAATTATATGAGCTACAACAACACTTAATTTCCCCTCTGGGATCAATTAAGTATTTTTGAATTGAATTGAATTGAATCTCTAGCTTGATTGAGCTGAACCCATAATGTTGTGGCTTTTATACAGTGTTTCATTTAACTATACAGAGTCAGATGCAATTACATTCAAAATGTCTCAGTGCTAATAAACCAACACTTTTACACTTCATCCTCTTCTAAATCCAGCAATATTAGAGATATATTTCTATGATTTACAGAACAGCGTCGATATCATTTAGTTCTACCTTTAGTGTTTAACCGCTCTCTGAGTCGCTCTTTACAGTAACTGCATTTTAGTGGAAATGTCATTTTTCCATCCTCCACATGTAATGGTGTTTCCTTAAAGTTTCACCTCCAGTCTGGTTGATGCATAATTAATTAAGAAGTAAGAAATAAAAAACGTAAACTTGCTGCATTAAAAGTTAGCTGCCATAGCAACAGTGACATGTTTATTCCTCTCACAGACGTTCTGTGTTTTCACCAACATCCATTATTTATTCATTTATACACCAGTTAGGATGTGTTTACACTCCACAGTGCGATTACATTTGATCATCTTTATGACGCGTTAATGTTTTCTGTAGCTGATTAATCAAAATTAATGCATTAAAGCTCTACAGCACTAATATACATACATACGTTGAATGCATGTAATGAAATGCACCTGTGTATATTCTGCCCTCTGATGTGACACAGTTTAGGTGTAAAACAAACACACTTACTTTTTGGGCGACACAGAGTCCTCCAGCATGGTTGACTCCTCATCTCCCTCCAGGCCAAAGTGGTCCTTACTTTTTTTCTATTAAACAACAGTAATAAGAAGACACAAATGCTGTTTTAAACTGCTCCTTGTTGACCACAGAACTTTGAACAACTAACTAACAAACATTTTACTTAGAAGGTTTGTTTGGAGCATTGATATGTGCTGCATCTTAATGTTGCTGCTGACCTTTTTGAGGATGATATCGATGTAACCGGCAATAAGCTGAGCGATCTGCTCTCCTTCAGTGGTTTGCACGGAGTAGTACCCATCCTGGTAGTCTCCAAAGTCCTGTCAGCAGATGAAATGACTGTTTTGGATTTAAAGATGAACACTTGAAGTGTGGAATTCAAGTCTTGGACTTCGCATTGATTCACTGTATAAGTCAGTTATGTTTCAACTCCTAGCATGAAAGTGGACAAATACAGAAGAACAGTGAATAAAATACATGCATTGATGGTCTGGGAGATGGGACATTCTCACTCTCTAACCTTAATTTTTTTAAGAGGAGCTTTTTAAGCACAATAAACTTAATCTCTTAAATGTGTAAAAGTCTCAGATGTGTTGCATGCAGAAGGCAGAGAAGTACAGTGAGGATATTTCAACAATAAAAAGCTAAAGCCTTTAAATCCTGTTGTTCAAGATTAGTGAAAAAAGGCTTTTTGAAATATTACTTTTTACATGCATGCAGAAGGAAACTCCAAGAGCTGTCCTATCCTCCAGTAGCTAATGCTGCATCAGTAAACATTTAGCTGGATGTTTGCGGCTGAAGAAAACTCCAGTTTTACTGATTAACTTGCTAACAGCTGGTCAGATTTATTGGGACAACCCAAACTGTATATGAGGGTCTGTTTATACAGGGCAAGAGTCCCTGCATAACAATACAAGTTGTCCTTTTTACTTTAAAGCATCAGTGCAGCAAACCTTCATTAAAAGTCTTAAAAATGTAACAATTGCTCTGAACTTGGATAACATTTGAGTGAATTGTGTGAGTTGAAATACTATAAATTTCTTGTTAGCAAATCGTAAAATGAAAATTTTGCACTAAATTGCACTGTGTTTAACCACCATCACTTACTATCTTATTCACAAAGCATTCAATGAGCATATTTTGAGCAGAAATGTCAGGCTTCTAAAAAGTATGTTCATATTTTTAGGCACTCAATATTGGGTCTGGGCTTCAGCTGCATGAACTACTGCATCAGTGCAGCATACCGCATCAGCCTGTGGTTCTGCTAAGGTAAGGTGTTCTGGAAGCCCAAGCTGCTGTCATAGCAACCTTCAGGCCATCTGGCTCGTTTATTCTGGTGTCTCATGTTCCACTTTTAATACGTCCTAGATTCTCTATAGGGTTCTGGTCAGCCCAGTTCTAGCCAACCAAGCTCAGTACCACTATGGCTACTGAACCAGCTTCTGGCACCTTTGATAATTAATTTATTTGGATAAGAATATATTTATTTGACAAATGCATTTCAAGTTTTATTACAATGTTTACATGTATAAATATCAATATGGGAAGTTTCGAATTGTGACATGTGGCTTTCCATACATGTTGCGGTCCGAATTGTTTGTACAGTAGGTTATTTTAGGCCACTGTTTGTGACATTTTTAGATATGTGCTGCAAAGGCTATGGGCCGAACCTTTTAGTAGCTGAGATTCTACAGCAGTAACTTCGTTTCATTCACCTCCAGCCCAGACCAGGTGTGCTGCGGTGAGGACGCGTCTGATAGTAACGTTAGGTGAAAGGAGCGGAGAACAAATCAAAGGTAGGCTGTACCTGCGCTTTGAGGTGTGTTCCTCAGGTGAAAGTCAAGATGTCGTTTCTTTATATGAAAGTGATGGAGGCTGGCTGACCCAGAGCAGAGGGACCGACTGAGACTGCATTATTTTTCTCTCCCAGCCTGTAGCGGACCGAACAGTTTGTAGCTACGGCGTTGGAGCTGACTAATAAACTGAAAGTCGGAAGTTTTCTCTGCGGCCAAACCCCTTCTGTGTTTGGGGAGGGGGGCGACAGGGGGATCTGTAACCATTACTGCAAGTAAATTAACACGATTTTATGTAACTTCAAATTAAGAACTATATTTTCCCTTCCAAAAATATATATTATTGGCCATAATTTGATAGTCGTAGGGCCGAGTTTGAGCCTTCGCTCTACCATGGGCTTGAGACAAATGTCGGCGGTGGAGATAGTAAAAGGAGAGATAATGTTTTGTCTGCAGTTGCATGGTGCACACAGCATACTCATTTCACTTCATCAGTTACCACAGACAACTTAAGAAGAAGATGGTGTATATAGTAATCTATTAACATTAGACAGTGTATAAGGTAATCAAAACTCCTGTAGCTATTTTCGTGTACACCCTACTTACCAGCAGCCCTACTCGCAAAGCTAAGCAGCTGAGGAGTGGAGGCAGAGGCATTAGTTAATGGCAGATCACTTTATTTAGCTACATATTTATTAAATTATTATTAATAGTTAAATGTTGAAGTTGAGGGGCACCGTCAGGCCTCCACATGCATGCACACTAAAAAAAAAATGTATTTTAAAAAAGTGGCTCTTGGGGCATCATGGAGGAAAGGGGCAGGTGGCCAAGCCCCCTCCACCCTCTGCACGTGCCTGCTGATCAATAATTAACAGGGAGGAAAACTGACCAGAGTGAAGCTCTTGGGTGATGCAGCCCAGCGCTTGATGTTGGTCAGGTTCCACTCCTGGATCACATCCTTGGTCTTCTCATCTACTCTCATCACACACTCCTTGGTGATTCCCAGCAGACGAGGCACCAGTTTGTTTTTTCCTTTCATTTTTTCCTACAGGAAATGAACAAAAGCAGAACATTCCAACCACATTCAGCTTCTGAGCTATGGGCTCACTAACTTAACCTGATGCTGATTCATCTCTACTCATAGAGCTCCATTACTGAAAGTCTAATCTTTACTAATATTGATGGCAACCTAATTTTTTGATGGCTCTCATGCTTTGGTGAAATTATAACATACATTCTAACACTGTTTTTTCCAGATTTCAAAAGGTACAACCTAAAAAGTTTGAACTGGTAAACATCAGGCGTGGGATTTTCACTAAATAGTGGCACAAAATGATCCCCAAAAAAGACCTTGGAAACGTAATCTAATCTTAAATGAATAAAAACAATGGAAATAGTGGACAGTAAAATCTAAAGGCATAGTGAAAATGTACCAAATAGAAAAAGATGTAGAGTTTAAAGGAGTGTTCTGTCTTTTTAGCCTGACTGTATCTTTTGAGGGAAGCAAAGAAAGAGAGGTCCATCTCCACTTTAAAGCCCCACAGGAACAATGAAGTGATTTGATACAGGAAGGACTCACACAGATGTGATTTGCTAATACCTGAGGTGAGAGTATCTAATGTTTATACCAACAATCATTCACAAGGTCATTTGCATAATTTCATTGACCTGCTGCTACAAAGGGTTTCAGATTTTAAATTGCCACTAAAAGCATCCAGCCTACCATTCAATTAGGCAGCACATGACATCAGTTCAGTGGAAGTCTATTAGAAGTAGGCGGTTACAGCACAGAAGGAAAGGATGAATGTTCTCCTACCTTTACCAAGAAGAAGGAGACGCCGTAGGTTTGCAAAGACCTGGCCAGCTTCACATAGCTGACTTTTGCCTCAATCTCTGTCATGTTCTGACAGTTTTTATGTGCCTACAGAGGCAGGAAAAACAGAGGTGCATTAGCTTACTGCTGCATAAAGGAGACTTTTACATTTAGTTCAATGACTCATGCTGCATTTATTCTGGTTCTGTTGTCAGGGGGAGCATCTTCAAAAACATGAAACATTATTTCCCCGTATGAAGATTTTTTAGCCAAAACAGACAAACTTCTAAACATCAACACATTTCTCTTACCTGAAAGATTTTTCTCTCCCCTTTATTTTTGATGTATTCTTTAGGCAGGAACTCCTTTAAACTGAGAAGAAAACAGTTCAGCCAGAATCAAGCAGTCTGATCATTTTTGGATATGAAAGAACCTTCAGAGTCCACCTGATGGAACCAAGAGAAACGCAACTAATGTAGTAAACATGAAGCCGGTGCTTACTCCAAGAATCCAGGTTTGTGTTTGGACTCGTTGTGGTCACCAAACTGAATCTGGCACTGATAGCCGGCAAAGTCACAGGCCTTGTCAAATGAAACTGGATGTGATCCGTTCAGGATGTCATCACGAGCCTGTACACCACACACACACACACACACACACAGAGAGAGAGAGAGCAGAAACTTAGGATCAACCAGGAGAGCAGCAAGCTTCTTTAATAAAAACAAATCTACAGTACTTTAACTAAATTGATTAGCGGCCAGGTCCATCGAGGTAATTCAACATTACCAAACAAGTGACAATTGAATCAACACAAAATCCAAGTACCTCCTGAAGTGACCTCCCTAATATGTCAATGACAACAAAGAGACCCGCTAATGGAACATTAACTTTAAAAAATCTGAAATGAGTGAGGATGTAAATAAGAATATGAAATAATTTAAAGCACTGCAGTACAATGCCTGAGGAGCCTGAAGGAGGTACTGGTTGTATGTGATCAGTTACCTGTACATAAAGGAGGTTAAGCTGGACCGGGTCTCTGGAGTCCACATTCTGGTCTGAGTAGAAGAACTTCCTTCTCAACAGCAACATCTCCGTCTCCTCCACACCCTGCTCCCTAAGGGTCCGCCCATGGTCCAACCAGTTCACTAACAACATTCATTCATATCAAGACAGGACAATAAAGGCGAACAACAAGTCAATATAAGTTACAGGTTTCTTTAACCTTTTTATTCTCACAAAATTCCAGACTTATTCAGACTTAAATTTCTAGATATTGTTTTCCCTGAATTTCTTAAAGCCTTTTGGGCATTTGAGACCAGCGTATCAACAGGTGCCTAAACAGTAGTGGGGTTTAATCCGTAGGTGAAACCAATAATGAAACAACATAATGTTATAATTGGCTTCCAATTGTTATATGTGCCATGGGGCTATTTCACTGCTTCTGTGGTATTTGAACTAACTTGGATCACTTCCGTCTTGAAATTGATAACTCTCGGATTTGTCAAAAAAGGAATAGAGTTTCATTGATTGAATGGAGATTCGTTAAAGTAGTTTGTAACCCTTTGTGCCTTTGGTTTCTAAATTCCTAATAAAAAGCATTTTAAGGGTTTTGTTTATCATCTTAGACCCACTTCAAGAAAAGCAGATCCTGTTAAACCTGAACTTAAAGTAATTTCAGAGACAAAGCGGATAGTAAAATGGCCTATTTTTGTATTGTGAACATACATTTAGTAAGAAAGCCCGAAACCAAAATATTGATGTGTAAAATATGAAATGATATGAAAAATGTTACCAGGTAAGATTTAGCAAATTAAAGACAAAGTAATAGCTACAAAAATAATACTTAATCTAAAATTCCACAGGATATAAGCATTACTAAAATTCTGGCCTTTTGTAGATTGAAGAAGGAAAAAGATCTTGAAAAATCTAAAAAATTTCCATGCTTTGTATTGTATTTTCCATACTTATCCAGACCCCAAAAACTGATAAAAGCAAACTTCATACTTTTAAAGACTGCGTAAGAACCCATACAGTGCATACAGATTAGGATGACATCAATGAAAAACTTGATTTAAAGAGAAATGTTGCGCAGCAGCTCGTCAAAGGACTGTTAAAGGACACCAGCTCTGACCGTTAGCACAAGCAGGACATGTCATGCTGAAGACAACACAGATCTCTGGATTTTAGCCGTAGGTAGTTTGACCAGAAGTAGCAAACAGCAGCAAGACACCTTCAATAATTCAAATGAATAAATATGACTTCAAACCACTAATAGTAAATTAAACATTGAATTCAATGATTGCACTTAAAATAGGAACAGCTCAGTCGTGGACGAAAGTTTGGAGAATTACATAAATATACATAAATAATATATTTTATAATAGCAATGTGCATATACTCCAGAATGTTATGAACAGTGATCAGATGAATTGCATAGTCCTTCTTTGCCATGAAAATTCCACTGCATTTCATTGCTGTCATTAAAGGACCTGCTGAGATCATGTCAGTAATCGTCTTGTTAACTCAGGTGAGAATGTTGACGAGCACAAGGCTGGAGATCGTTATGTCAGGCTGATTGGGTTAGAATGGCAGACTTGACATGTTAAAAGTAAGGTGATGCTTGAAATCATGGTTCTTCCATTGTTAACCATGGTGACCTGCAAAGAAACGCGTGCAGCCATCATTGGGTAGCATAAAAATGGCTTCACAGGCAAGGATATTGTGGCTACTAAAATTGCACCTAAATCAACAATTTATAGGATTATCAAGAACTTCAAGGAAAGTGGTTCAATTCTTGTTAAGGGTCGCCAGGATCGTCTCCTAAAGAGGATTCAGCTGCGGGATTGGAGTGCCACCAGTTCAGAGCTTGCTCAGGAATGGCAGCAGGCAGGTGTGAGCGCATCTGCATGCACAGTGAGGCGAAGACTTTTGGAAGATGGCCTGGTGTCAAGAAGGGCAGCAAAGAAGCCACTTCTCTCCAAAAAACCATCAGGGACAGATTGATCTACTGCTGAAAGTCTGGTGAATGGACTGCTGAGGACTGGGGCAAAGTCATATTCTCCCATGAAGCCTCTTTCCGATTGTTTGGGGCATTTGGAAAAAGGCTTGTCCGGAGAAGAGAAGGTGAGCGCTACCATCAGTCCTGTGTCATGCCAACAGTAAAGCATCCTGAGACCATTCATGTGTGGGGTTGCTTCTCATCCAAGGGAGTGGGCTCACTTACAATTTTGACTAAATACACAGCTATGAATAAAGAATGGTACCAAAACACCCTCCAACAGCGACTTCTTCCAACAATCCAACAACAGTTTGGTGAAGAACAATGCATTTTCCAGCACGATGGAGCACCGTGCCATAAGGCAAAAGTGATAACTAAGTGGCTCGGGGACCAAAACGTTGAAATTTTGGGTCCATGGCCTGGAAACTCCCCAGGTCTTAATCCCATTGAGAACTTGTGGTCAGTCCTCAAGAGGCGGGTGGACAAACAAAAACCCACTAATTCTGACAAACTCCAAGAAGTGATTATGAAAGAATGGGTTGCTATCAGTCAGGATTTGGCCCAGAAGTTGATTGAGAGCATGCCCAGTCGAATTGCAGCGGTCCTGAAAAAGAAGGGCCAACACGTGCTCAGTATGAAGGATTGCTGAAGGATTGCTGTGGTTGGAAAGTCTGCATCAACGGGGCCCAACCTCACGCCAATGACTGACGCAATCTGCTGGGATTCCTTAAATAGGAAACTTTTTAACTGATTGGAATGTTTGTATAAATGTATTGAAATGACTTCTTGTTAAGAGCCTTGAGATGACATCTGTTGTGAATTGGCGCTATATAAATAAACTGAATTGAATTGAACACTGCAAATACTGACTCTTTGCATAAATGTCATGTAATTGTCAATAAAAGCCTTTGAAACGTATAAAGTGCTTGTAATTATATTTCAGTACATCACAGAAACAACTGAAACAAAGATCTAAATGTAGTTTTGCAGCAAACTTTGCGAAAACTAATATTTGTGTCATTCTCAAAACTTTTGGCCACAACAATACATCTGCTCTGGCCTGAACACTGTATCAAATCTTCCTCCTGGCTCCACATCAAACTAAAATGATAATCTGCTTGTGTCTAATCAAATAGTGAGATTTTTGCAGAGGTTATGGATTTTAGCCTCAGACAGATGACTTCTCATGAGGGTTTAGATGTTGTTCTGGAGGCTGAACCCGTGCCCTGCTTCCACACTGGAGACTGGAACTAAGCTCCACTTCAGTCAAAGTTTTTAAATCAGGGATAATTTCTCCAGTTGAAGTGATCAGAAGTCAGAAAGATTCTCTGAACGAACCATTTCCTGACCGCAAGCCATCGCTTCAGTGGGAGGAAATCCAGCAGCATGTACCAGTGGTTGGCATGACACCAGGCTCTTGGGAGTGACTCGCTCCATATTCTCAGACATGTATGGAGTACAGTGTCCAGGTCTGAGATGATCCTCAGATGCTCTCATGCAAATCTTTGTTTTTTGGATTGATTTAGTTATCTGAACTCTGTGCATAAAGTTAAAAATGTCTGTGCATCTACACCAAGTGGTTAGAGGTGTGAATATTAATCTGTTAAAATGGCCAACAGCCTTCAGATTTTTCAGTCACTGTTAAAAAAAATTAAAAACAGTCAAATATAGAAACTATTAGGTTTCCAGAGGGTAAGAATTTGGTGGGGTCTGTGTATAATAGTGTATATGTAGTGGCTTTTGTCTTTGTCTGCTGAAGGAGGAGCAGCTGCTCTCTGTCTCTCTCCAGATCCGTTCACTTATTTTCTTTTATTTTCTTTTCTGTTAGCTTTTCTTGTTTTCTTTCTTAACCTTTTCTTAGTTACTTTATTTTCCCAGCCCCTGGAGTTACTGTATTGGACCAGATCTCTTCTTGGATTACTTTTCTATGGAGTTATCAACATGGCTTTTTGCTCAGCTGAGGATTTTGAAAAACTGCTCCACAGAATTGAGGGCATTGAAACGAAGCTACGTCGTCTGGAAATTAATTTTGATCTCCACGCTGATTATGGACAAAATGAAACAACTTTACCTTTACCTTTGAATACAAACAGCCCTTTGAATACAAACAGCCCTGTGTTATGTCGGTCTAACCGTGTCACAGAGACTCCCTACAGGCGTCTGAGCGGCAGAACTCCGCACTACAATGAAAACTGGCCAGCTTTAAAACGCATGAAATCAACCCCAGCCTGTTCTCTGAGGAAGAAAAAACAAAAGAAACTCCGACACAGAGAAACCTCTGAACCCAGAACTGCCGCTTCTGCTAAAAGTAAACAAAAGAGGTTTCAGCCAAAAACAAGAGATATTTCTCCACCTGGAATCCCGCTGAAAAACAGATTCGCAGCCTTGAGTTCCCAGAAAGATGACGCATCCCCCGGGACCAGTCAAAGCCACCAGGAGAAACCCATCCGCATCAAACGGACACATAACAAAGTAAGAGCCCCCCCCAGCAAAGACTGTCATCATACAAGACGGATCAATTAATGGAATTAAGGCTTTTTGTAGCAAGAATACCAAAGTTTATAGCTGCTACAAAAATACAGTGAGAGAAATATCAGAAAAAATCCCTAAAATCTTGGACCAACATCCTGTTTTGGAAAAGCTCGTCATTCATGCTGGATCAGCAGACATCGTGATGAGACAATCAGAGATTCTGAAGAGAGACTTTTCTGATCTCCTACAGAGACTTGATGGACTTAACGTAAACATCCTCATCAGCGGACCAGTCCCTGAAGGGAATGATGAAAGATTTAGCAGACTCCGCATGCTCCATAAATGGTTGAAGAAACAATCAGCTGAGAAGTCGTTCACATTTATTAATAATTTCAAAGTATTTGGAAGTGCTAATCATCTGTTTAAAGCAGGAATGCGCTATTTGAACAGGTCCGGAGTAAGGCTGTTGGCAGCAAACATTTTTTCTTATCAACATCAGAAAGCAAAACACTTGCTCCCAAAAGCTGACCTTGAGGCGCCCATGGATATCAGAGAACAAAAACAGCAAGTCATGATGACACCACAGGACCGAACAGATAAACAACCATCAGAGATTAAGTCTTCATCTTCCTGTGACTCAGCCACATCAAATGAGTCTCCATTTAGAAACTTTACAGACAGACTGAACGAGCAAATCAAATTTGGGACACAATTAACACCTAAACTTAGACTACACCAAACGCCTGGGACTAGTGTCCATAAGCCTGGGAGCTTCCCCCCACTGATTATTACAGATATCTGATATTTGAGGGAACCGGGCAATAAATCCACCCCTACCGTCTCCCAGAATTCACCCGGCACCCCTGAGGCTATATCAGTGATTATCAGCAGCAGGAAACATAAACCGTTAACCACACGGTCTCATATTAAACAAAATCTCAAATTGATAACCTGTCAGAAGTTTCAGCTGCCCGTCATCACAATACTTAAGTTAGCTTTATTAAACATTAGATCTCTATCCGGAAAGTCTTTTCTTATCAATGACTTCATCACTGAGCATAATTTACACGCCCTTTTTTTATCAGAAACTTGGCTAGATGAAAATAACGAAACAACTTCATTAATAGAATCCAGTCCTCCAAATTATAATTTCTTAAGCGAGAACAGAAAACACAAACGAGGCGGAGGTGTAGCCACCATCTTTCACAACTCAATGAACTTTAAAAAGGTAACTCTGGGTGCGTTTGAATCTTTTGAATACCTAGCCACCCAGATAAATGAGCCTAACAAAGCGTTATTTCTAAGTTTATATAAACCACCAAAACTTAACTCTAACTTCTTTAATGATTTCAATGACCTTCTTTCTGTAATATGTATCGACTATGACCAACTAATCATTGTGGGGGACTTTAACATCCATACCGACAACCCCCAAGATAGACAAGCAAAAACATTAGATGATACTCTCCACAACTTCGGACTGATCCAGCATGTCAAACAACCAACACACAATAAAGGACACACTCTGGACTTAATTATCAGCAAAGGTTTAAATATTTCTGACATCTCTGTAATTAATATTGCATTATCTGACCATTTCTGTGTTTTCTTTCAAAGTACCATCTCTGCTAAATTACCCAGCCACAGTAAGACCACTATAAAAAAGCGTTTTCTAGGGGACAGTTCAGTAGAAACCTTTAAACGTATTTATCCTTCCACCACATCCCCCTCATCTCCCAACTCAAACTCAGTAAATAAGTTGGTAGATAATTTCCTTGCGAAAATCTCAGACATCATGGATTCCATTGCTCCAACTAAAGTGAAAGCAGTCTCAGGTAGAAAGAAGTCTCCGTGGACAAGTAATCCACTGGTACGTAGTGAAAAAAGAGAGTGTCGACGAGCCAAGAGAAAATGGCGGAAAACTCGACTCCAGGTTCACTGTGAGATCTACAAAGAGAGACTGAATAGATATCAGCTAACTATAAAAGATGCTAGGGAATCGTTCTTTTCTGAAATCATCAACAGAAACATTAATAACGCACGGACTCTATTTGCAACAGTGGAAAGACTAACTAATCCTTTAGTGACAGTAGCCCCAGAACTAAACTCTACCAGGGCCTGCAATGAATTTGCCAGCTTTTTCACTGAAAAGATTCTAACAATTAGACGGTCAATCTGTACCTCAATATCGAACCCACAACCAGTGCCATCCCCAATCAACAACAATGTAGAGAAAATGTCTGAATTCCACGAATTAAACCAGAACAGCCTTGAAAAAATCATTATCCAATTAAGCTCCTCCTCCTGCTGTCTTGATATCCTACCCACAGCTTTTCTAAAGAATGTTCTTCCTGTTATTGGTTCTGATCTTGTTCAAATAGTGAACTCATCACTGCTATCAGGTGTCTTCCCTCAGGCTTTAAAAACAGCAGTTATTAAACCACTGCTAAAGAAGAAAAATCTGGACAACACGTTAATGCAGAACTACAGGCCAATCTCTAATCTCCCATTCATCAGTAAGATTATTGAAAAAGCTGTGTTTCAGCAGTTAAATGGCTTCATAACAACGACAAACCGTTTTGATGCTTTTCAGTCTGGTTTCCGCGCTCACCACAGCACCGAGACTGTCCTCGTCAAAGTATTTAATGACATCCGCATAAATACAGACTGTGGAAGAACCACAGTGCTGGTTCTGTTGGACCTCAGTGCAGCATTTGACACTGTTGATCATGATATTTTATTGGAACGACTGGAGAGCTGGGTCGGACTCTCTGGTACAGGACTTGGCTGGTTCGAGTCTTACCTAAAGAACAGGGACTTCTATGTTTCAATAGGAAACTTTTCATCAGAACGAACAGAAATCACATGTGGGGTGCCCCAGGGCTCCATCCTGGGGCCCCTCTTATTTAATATCTACATGCTCCCACTAGGCAAGATTATAGCGACCAATAACATTAGCTACCATAACTACGCGGATGACACTCAGCTCTACATTACAATGTCACCAGGTGATTCTGAACCCATTCAAACCCTAAATCAATGCATTGACCAAATAAATGGATGGATGTGCCATAACTTTCTCCAGCTGAATAGAAACAAAACTGAAGTGATTATTTTTGGACCCAAGGAGGAACGATCAAGAGTCAGCACACAGCTTCAATTAATACAGCTAGAAACTACTGATCAGGTTCGTAACCTAGGTGTAGTAATGGACTCAGACCTGAACCTCCAGGGTCACATAAAGGCAATAACAAGGTCAGCGTTCTATCACCTGAAGAACATTTCTAGGATTAAAGGACTGATTTTGCAACACGACCTAGAAAAACTCATCCATGCGTTTATCTTTAGTCGGATTGATTACTGCAACAGCCTCTTGACAGGTCTGCCTAAAAAGTCAATCAGACAGCTGCAGCTGATCCAGAACGCTGCCGCTCGCGTCCTCACTAGAACCAGGAAAGTAGAGCACATCACCCCAGTTCTAAAGTCCTTACACTGGCTCCCTGTAGCTCAGAGAATAGACTTTAAAATACTTTTACTAGTTTATAAATCATTACATGGCTTAGCACCAAAATATGTTGAAGACCTGTTGTCATGGTACCAACCACCAAGACCACTCAGGTCCTCCAACTCTAGCCTACTAAACATCCCTAGACTCAGAACTAAACATGGAGAAGCAGCTTTCAGTATCTATGCTCCCCTTATCTGGAACAGACTTCCTGACGAGTGTAGAGCTGCTGAAACTCTGAACTGCTTTAAATCGAGACTAAAAACCCATCTGTTTAGAATTGCCTTTGAGTAAATGCTTGATGTCATATGTATGAAATGTGTTCATGCTCTCTTGCTTTTTTTTTATTTTTCTCTTGCTTTATTGTGTATCATGTATAATGTGTGTTTTTCTTTTATGTGTTTCTTTTAAATCACCAAATCATGTAAAGCACCTTGAATTGCCCTGCTGTTGAGAGTGTGCTATACAAATAAAATTGCCTTGCCTTGCCTATATGTGTATAGTGGTTGGTTTTTTTGCCCCTGCATTTTTCTTGCAGCTGGCAAGCAAAGGGAACCATGGATGTGGTACTTCTGTTTTAGTTGAACCCAGTCTGAGACTCAGAGGGAATGGTTTCTGCAGGGGCTAAAACCTGAGCTAGGCCTTCACCAGTAGTGGAGGAAGTGGCACAAAAGTGCACCACCTATGTGGCCTCAAAGAAACCTCTGGTGCCTGCAGACTCTTCAAGATGCTGGATCTCCAGAGCCCTCTGGACTTACCACTGGTTCTTAAGTTCTCCAATCAGAGATTTGACAGCTGCCTTTCATGTGGAACAAGCTGATCCTTTTAGCCTTGAAGTTGATCAGGTCAACAAAATGTGTGTGATACACAACCAGCAACTACACATTTGTAAGTTTATTAATGTGTGCATCTTACACTCATCATCTGTGTGGAGTTTCTGCTTCAACTTCTCCATCTTCTTGTCATCTCTTAGGAGAGTCTTGTCTCTTTTCAGTGTCCCTGTGGTTTCTTCTTTCTTCTCCTCACCAATGTCTCGCACCAATGAGTACTCATCATAGTTTGTTATACCTGGTAGACAATGAAATTTTTGAATTAATCCCAGTTCTGTCTTAATCTGTGATCTGCACTCCTGCAGATGAGACAGAAGTTAATGATTACTCTGATAAAAACAAATGTTAAGATATAAAAGTACAGAGCTAAGCATTAAAGACCTGACCTATTCTAGCACAGATGGTCATGAGCATGTCAGTGACGATCTTCGAGTCGTCCACCATGACGGTCTTTACTGTCCCATCTAACATGCGGATCTTCAAAGGCCTCTGCTTCTTCTTGTATTCCAAGGTGTCCTATCAAAGAAAGGAGAGTAGTTGATGAAATCTGCTGTAAGCTGTGAAACAAAAACACATCTGAGCATCCCCCAGGAGGAAACTCAATAAAAGAAAATATTAAGTAATATTTAAACCACACCACAGATGTTTTACCACCTCTGTTAAAAAACACTTGGAATGAGCAGCAGTGTTCAGTGTCTTAGTGCCACTCACCCCATTCCTTAACATATAGTAGTCCAGGGCCTTTCCAGCCTCCAGCCAGATGCCTTTCTTTGGGTCTTCGTCAGACAGAAACAGCCCATAGTCATTAGCTACAGGAAGAAAGGGTAAAACTGGGTAAATCACTCTCATTGTGTCAACTGGTGTAGCTGCAGATGCTACAGGTAGCTTCCTGATTTTGGTAAGCAGGTCAGTGGGTCAGTGCATTTAGCTGAATGAGTCTGATTCACCTATGGTCACATAAAGAGCTACTTTATCTCCATTCCTTTGGGTTCACATTTATTTCTTTGGTTTCAGCTGCTTCAGGGCACATGAGTGATTAGCTATGGCACATCTTCACCCAGGCCGGATGTTTTTTACCCCCGTTTTAGGTCTGGTCTTATAGGTTTTACAAGAGTCTGTCTACTGAATGCTCTGCCTTCCACTTCTACTTTATGGATCTACAAGTTCTACCAGATACAATCTGCACCCGAATGAAAGGTAGCTTATTAGAAAAGTTCTTTATAAGCTGCAGACAATTTCAAGCTATTTTAATGTCCTAATATGAGGGAATTACAGAATTGCCTGTTCCTCATTTAGACCATAATAAACAAGTAAAAGAAGGAAGATCTAAACTTATTTATGTGGAAGTTGAGGAGTCCATTATATTCACAAACATCTTCAAAGTTCTGGACTCCATTGTAGGCATTAAAGAATTTACATCCCAATACAAAAACTTTACCTCAGACTTAATTGAGGAAAATAAAATAAAAAGTTTTAACGGTTATGGTGAAACTAGGGTAAGATTGCAGACTAACAAGCTGATTCCTGTCCCCTGGTTTTATAGGATCAGAAAAGCTGAGGAACATTAGTCTGGGTGAAAAATATAAACCTAAGAACACAGAGCCCTGAGGCACTATGATTTAGCCACTAATGCAGGGAAGATTTTTTTATAATTAGATCTTAGAAATCTTGAACACAGTATTAGTTTACCAAGTGATGTTATTTAAATCCCAAAGACATGCTGAAGCTTCTGTAACAGAATGGAGATTTAGCATATCAAATGCAGCTGTGGGATCCTCCAGGACCAGCTTAGACACAGTTCACTGCATGCGGACCACTATCTGACAAGAGATGGTTGTGAACATTCATCACTGCTGCTTCTGTTTCCAGCTGAAAGCATCCCAAAAATGATTTGTTTAATTATACAATCATTTATTCATGTCATCACAGTAATCTTCAAAGCCTGTGGTAAGGATCTTGTTCACAATGATAAATGCATGTGATCCAAATAGAGGCACTAATTATTGGGAAACAACATGTCAACAGTCGGGCACTGAAGATGAATGAAAGACAAAAGATGGTTTAAATGAAGTCATTATTGTGGTGAGTTCAACAGGACACAACAATGCTAATACTGATTTAGCTTCAACAGTCATTTCAGAGGACACATGACAACAGGGGTTGGAATGGTGAGTGATGACATTTCTCTGAAAGAAACTAACTTTAGTTATATCTGCTTAGAGTTTAGGAACACACAGTTTAAAGGAGCTTTGTCTTTATCTTTTAACAGTGTTAAAACCCTTTGAGTGTTCTCTTTCTCCTCCATTAGGTATGCATAATGAGCAGTTCCAACTTAAAGGACTTTACTCAAGACCTTTGGAGAACTGGACTGTATAATTTAGTGGCCAGTGGAGACAAGCTTTTCCCATGGGTATTCTGTACCTCACTCACAGTCTAAATGTGAAATAGCTAACATGCAGGAGCAAGTTGTGCAGGGAGCTAATGTTGAAATAGCTTGTGTAACAGAACATAACTCAACATGGAATTCAGATGATGTACTGGGGGAAAGGAAGACTATAATCAACATGTAGAGCTGTTTTCCTCTGTAGAGAAGCAAACAGGACAAAACCTTTGTACCAATTTGACTCTAAACATTTACAGAAAATATTATCGAGTTCAGAGGACACCCCCAAAAAACTAATTCTATAACAAGCTAAAGCAAGAAACAAACATTCATTTCATTCACTCCTAATCAAAGACCAGATCCCAAAGGAAGCAATCTAAGTAGAGAGAGAGATCCATAGAGACCCCTGCCCCCTTTCTCGAAGTTCTTCTTTCAACTCTTCCAGAGGAAAGAAACAAGGCGTTCCCAGGACAGCCATGGCGTATACTGACTTCTGACCCAAGTCATTTTAAGATGCCAGAACTGGTTTGTAGAGGAAGAACACTAACTTCAATTACTCCCAAAATGGCTTAGCTGTTCACACTAAGGGTGAGTCCAGCCATACTTTTGCGAAGGTGCAGATTTACTGTGGTACAAGTTGAGTTACAAAAAGTAAAAGATACAGCATTTCTTACAGCTGCTTCCGAGGGTTTGTTTTTAAAATTCTCAGGGACCATAACCACAAACCTGAGTGTGGTTTGGACATTGCTGGGGATAATTATTATTAAATATTCATATATAAGTAGGCTATTCATCCATTTGATGTTTCATTACAATATGCACTATGTATGGACAGGTGTTGAAAATAAAATCTTTATTCCATCAATGAAAGTTAAAAGCCAGACGTGTATTCTTATTTTTCAAACTGCACCATCAGGCTGTTGGATAGGAAGGATCATTAACATCTACATCATAACACAATGAACAATGTTAGCTATATTAATAATATACTCTCACCAAAAGAAGAAACAGAAACAAACGTGTTTCCTTGGCAACCCTTGATGTTCTGTGCAGAGAAAGTTCAACTGTACCTTCACTATAGTTAATGGTATACTTTCACAGCAGTTGTATTTTAAACGTGAGCGATAAATGTACCTCAAATAAAATATGCAAAGAGAAATGCTTGGAGAGATGATGTTTATTTTATGTGGCTTTGAAGAGGACTGAAGTTAATAAACTCCAATATTCATATTTCTGTCTTTTTACTGACATGTCTACTTTCAAGCAAGCAACATTTAATTATATAAATACGTTATGTGGCTTCTCATACTTAGAGTAAGCCAGGTACTGTACTTTCTTGGCTCATTCCAGTCAATGACATGTGAGTGTGAAAGGTTCAGGTAAATTCGGCTCGTGGCGTTGCTTCAACAGGGCGATAACCTCACGAGGACCAACCAGAATGTCAAACAGGCTTGATTTTCATGCAACCGTTTAATTACTGATCGGAACCTGGTCGTGAAGTGGTTTTTTTGTTGTTTTTTTAAATATTTTATTTATGAATTTTCAATATAATAAACAGGACAACAGACAAACTGCGACATTATAAAAAGGCACAACATTAGCTCAAAGGAAAATAAACATAGACAAGTAGACAGAAAAAAAAAAAAAAAGAATAAAAGGACCCTGCTCAGAAACAGTATACCTTGACATATAGAACGTACCAGGTATTATATAAAAATCAAAAACATGGGGTTATGTTGACAAAGATGTATGAGAGTTAAATGTTACTTTTAAGTCAGTCTTGACAGATGTAGAAGAAATGGTTGCCACATCCTATCAAAGGTTGCAGAGCTGAGAGATACATTGTGTCGAATCCCTTCCATATGCAACCCATTAGTAATTTCTGAAAGCCAGGCCTTGAAGGAAGGTGCCGCATCACCCTTCCAATAAGATAGGATGTTCCTTTTTGCAATGACCATTCCATATTGTATAGTTTTACGGTGCGAATTGGTGAGCGTGGAAAGGTGTCGAGAGCCACCTAGAATTGCGGTGAGAGGGTCTGGAGGAATATTACAGTTATATACCTCAGAAAAACATTTGAAAATATCAGACCAGAACTGATTTAATTTGGGACAAAACCAAAATAGATGGCCCAGAGTTCCCTCCCCTGATTTACATTTTGAACATATTGGGGATATAGAAGGGTAGAAAGAGTGAAGTTTAACACAAGAGTAGTGTAGCCTGTGGCTAACTTTAAACTGAATGAGTTGGTGTCTCGAATTGATTGAGCAGCTGCGAATGTCACTAAGGCAAGTCTCCCAGTCATTGTCACTTATTGACAGAGCCAAGTCCCTTTCCCAAGCCTCTTTCAAATGGTGGGATGAAGTCAGGTTAAGTAAGTTAAAAAGGTTGACGAATCGTGAAATAAGTCTCTTAGAGTCGGAGGAACGATTCAGAAGAGTATACAGTTCAATAGGAGCTGGTAATGACTGAAAGTGAGAAATGTTTTTACGGACGAAATCTCTAACCTGTAGATAGCGGAAGAAATGCGTATCTGACAATGTGAATTTCTCTTTCAGCTGAGTAAAGGTAGCAAAAGTCTTGTTGAGATAAAGGTCCTCAATGGTAGTGATACCCTTATTAACCCAGAGCAGAAAAACGTTGTCCGACAGTGAGGGTGGGAAACTGTGGTTTCGGTATAGAGGGGTGGAGGTGGAGATTTCAGGCAGGTTAAACGATTTCCTTATTTGGTACCATATTTTTAAAGAACTTGTAACTATGAAATTATTTCCAGGATTGGATTTAGGGGGCTGAGCTGAGGAGAAGAGGAGGGCAGGCAAAGAACTGATAGGGAGACTATGTTCAATTGCAAGCCATGACGGGGTGGCGGCATTAACATTACCTTGTCATGGATTTTGCCAGTACATTAATACTCTACAGTTCGCAGCCCAATAGTAGTGGCAGAAGTTTGGTAAACTGAGGCCACCAGCTGAATTGGGTTTGGTTAAATGCCTTTTAGAGATACGATGCGCCCTGAAACCCCACACAAAAGGTAAAATGAGTGAATCTATTAATTTGAAAAAGGATTTGGGTAAGAAAATAGGTAGGTTCTGGAACAGGTAAAGGAATTTGGGAAGAGTAACCATTTTAATTGCTTTGACCCGACCTATAAGAGATAATGGTAGCAGTCTCCAGGATTCAATATTCGATTTTAACTTATCAATCATGTCGAGGAAATTCAATTTATAAAATTAGCTTGGGGTCTTTAGGAATTGTAACTCCTAAGTACCTGATTTTATCATAGACAATTTTAAATGACAAGTTTTTAAGGAAATTTGGGTCCAGATCGCCTGTGAGTGGCAAGAATTCACTTTTATCCCAATTTACAATGTAGCCAGAAATTTCACCAAATTTTTCAATGAGTCCTAATAAGGGGGGGAGAGAGATTTCTGGGCGAGACAGAAACAGAACAACATCATCCGCATACAGCGAGATGCGATGGTCTACTCCACCCAAAATTAAAGGGGCATTAGAAGGGTGATTCCTGATACTGATAGCCAGGGGTTCCATAGCAACAGCAAATAATAAAGGGCTGAGGGGGCAGCCCTGTCGGCCGGATCGTTGCAAAGTGAAGGCAGGAGACCTGTTGTTGTTGGTGATGACCGAGGCAGTGGGGCGAGCGTATAGCATTTTGACCCAGGAGGCGAAATTCTCCCCCAAACCAAACTCCTCAATTTCAGATAAAAGGAATGATCACTCATCTTGATCAAACGCCTTTTGAGCGTCAAGGACGAGAACGCCAATTTTAGAATCTTTGCTAAATTTAGTGTACATAATATTCAGCAGACGCCTAACATTAAAGAACGAAAATCTACCTGGAATAAATCCAGTTTGGTCTACATGGATAATTTCTGCAATACATTTATTAAGTCTGTTTGCGAGGATTTTGGTAAACACCTTAAGATCACAGCCGAGGAGCGCAATGGGCCGGTATGAGGAAGGGTCTGTCTGGTTCTTCCCTTTTTTCAGGATCAAAGAGATGTTGGCAGAGTAAAGCGTTTCTGGAAGCAGACCAGCTGAATGGTTAAACATTCTTAACATAAAAGGAGTTATAATGTCTAAATATGCTTTGTAGAACTCAATGCCAAATCCACCTTTCCATTAGGAAAGGAGCGAATTGCCTGTTTAACTTCCTCTAATGTTATGTCTGTATTTAAGTCTGTTTGTGCTGGGGGACTCAATTTAGGTAAGTGGGAGGGCACGAAGGAATTCAGAGATATGTGATGTAGCAGTGGTGGACTTTGAAGTATAAAGATCTTCATAGAATTCACGAAAGCATTCGTTAATTTTCTCAGGATCTGTGGTAGTAGTTCCCGTTTTGGTCTTAATTTTGTGAATTGTTCTGCTGGCCTGGATGTTCTTGAGCTGGCGAGCCAGTAGTTTATCTGGCTTGTCAGCCAATTCAAAATGCTTTTGTTTTACTTTTAGCAGCATTAAACTGACACGGTCAGAGAGAACAGCATTATATTTCGACCTTAATTTGATTATTTCATTAAGCTTGGTTGGAGAGGCGGTCGCCCTGTAGTCTTTTTCAAATGGTTTGAGTTGGTCTGTGATATCTGCTAATTCTTTCTCCTTATCCTTTTTTATTTTAGCCTCGTGGGCTATAATATTTCCTCGTGTAACAGCTTTAAAAGGCCTCCCACAGGATGGAGTCATTTACCTCAGATGTGTCATTTTGATCAAAGTATTCTGCTATTTTGTTGGCTGTTTGCTGGCGAAATTGAACGTTGTTGAGTAGGAAAGGATTGAACCGCCAGTTGAACGCAGCTTTAGTTCTACCGATATTGATTTTTAGTTCAACAGGGCTGTGGTCGGAAATTACAGTATCATGATATTTGGAGGAGAATACATCCGAGGCCAAAATGTCGTCAGTCAAAAAGTAGTCAATTCTTGTATATGATTTATGAACGTTAGAGAAGAAGGAAAAGTCCTTATCATTTGGGTGTTGCAGTCTCCAGATGTCAACCAGGTTCATTGACTTAACTATATTATTAAGAGCAATACTAGCATTAGAGGGACTGGTGGGGCAGGTGGAGAGTCTATCAAGAAAGCAATCCAGAATTGCGTTAAAGTCTCCGCCTGCAATTAAGTGGGTAGATGATAAATCCGGGATAAGATTGAAGACTTTCCTGAAAAAACCAGGGTCATCGAAGTTGGGCGCATAAATATTCAAAAAGGTTACATGTAGTGACATAATGCGACCTGACACGATCAAATAGCGGCCGTTAGGATCAGAAATGGTTGTAATATGTTCAAACGGAACATTCCTTCTGATTAATATGGCTACTCCTCTAGCCTTAGAGGAAAAAGTTGACTGGTATATCTGAGATATCCAAGCACATCTCAACCTCCATTGCTCATTATGTTTGATATGAGTTTCCTGCATAAAAATTATATCTCCAGATAGTGACTTTAAATGGGAAAAAACCTTGCCCCTTTTTAAATTAGTCTTTAAACCTCTGACATTCCAGCTGATCAATGTTAAGCTGCCACCGTGTGGTGGGGTGAGAGGGTCATTAGCAACCATAAAAGGATGATAAGTATATGACCACGTAACATATCCAAAGCATAAATAATTAGCGGGGTACATATTAAAAGGAGCAGGTAAAAAAGAAAAAACAGGAAAACATACAGGTTAAATCCCTCCCCCTGACCCCCTCCCCAAACGAGCTGGGTCGAAAAGACCATGAACACTGAGAAACAGCTAGACACCGCAAGAAACCGTCGAGTAAGAATAATACTCCTGATTAAAGCAGAGAACATAACTATCTCCACACTCGTGTGAAAACAAAAACAAAAACAAACACTTGCATATTTAGCGGTTAAGTAAAACTCAATTCTTGATGAGACTGACAAACATTAGAGAACCACTAAGGTGTCTTACACAGGTGACTGGGAGCGGCAGCAGGCTGAATAATCCCCGGCTGGGGGTGCAGCTCACTCAGCGGGGGCGGAGGATGTGATGTTGTTCGGTGACTTCAGGTGAGAAGTCCGGATACACGCTGATCCTGGCACCGTTGTAGGTCAGTGGAGCGTGCAGCCGAGCGAGTTTCAGGATTTTCTCCTTCTCTGGAGGGTGATGAATTCTGGCGATCATGGTGCGTTGACGTCCGGCTGCGGGTGGACCAATGCGGTGCGCCCGGTCAACTTTGAGTCCGGTGGTGAAGTTGTTGGCTCCGAGGAGCTGCGGCAGGAGCTCAGTGACAAACTGTGTTGGGTTACCTTTCTCAACTTTTCTGGTAGGCCAGTGATTTTAATATTGCAGCGCCTAGATCGGTTCTCGAGATCTATTAGCTTACGTTTAGTTGATTTATTGATTTCCAGTAGCTCCGTGCCCTGTTTCTCCAGATCTGTGATGCGGGACTCGTGGTCGGCTGCAAAGCCCTCCAGGTCGGAAAAGCGTGCTGTGTGGTCCGCTAGGGAAGCCTGGACTTGGTGGAGTGTGCAGTCGACCGTGTTAAATCTGGTGTTCATGTCTTCGTCCAGTTTTCCGATGGCAGCCATGACACTAGCCAGCGTGAGCTGAGAAGTTGAAGGTCTATTGGTGCTAGAAGTGGTGGTACATGGGCCGCTAGCCGGGCATAGCTCGGGGCCAGCGGCCCCGACCGTATTCATGGCAGGAACTGTCTTTCCGTTTTTCTTCGGGTTTGAGTTCAGATGCGTAGGTTTCTCCTTAGCTTTGTTTTTGTTGGAACCGCTCATAGTTGAGTAAGTGTTGGTTTTTAGCGAGTATCTAACGAGAGTGTGGAGGAGTTATCCGAAGACACGACTACTCCATGCGGCGTTCACTAGCGCCCCCCGTGAAGTGTTGATCGTTTCTCAGCACATCAACGACTAAAATGACGCCTATGGCTGCTTCTAAAATTTTATCTATGTTTGGGATTACACAAAGCACATGACCACAATGGAAGGGTGAAAAGTATCTAGGGACAGCTTCACCTCTGGACTTTTTTCTCTGTTAAATACTCACAGGATCCACAGGATCACTTTTTTTTTTCAGAAAGCAAAGATCCAACCAAACTGGAGATTACTTGCATAACAGAAAGACACAAGAAGCAGCCTTCATGATGAGATGATGCACTGTAGTCATGCTGCTTATCGTGGCTGATGGCCTCCTCTCTCCTAGAATCAGACTTCATCCAGACTCTCTGCCTCTTCCTGTCAGTTATTACTATCTATCTACTATTACTATCTACTATGTTTTGAAAACTGAGCGGGGGTCAGTAGCTGCTCAGTTTTTGACAAGACAAACACTTATGGAATAATTTTTTTTATCATGGTTGAGTCTAGTTCACTGGTTTCATAGAATATCTCACAATGAAAATTAATTATTACAGATTGTTCAAAGGGCCAAAAATAAAAATGAAGTGCATTAAAACACAAAATTGTTCGGATATATGATCACAACAACAAGCCCGTCTTTAAGACTCCAGTCCATCACAGATAAACTACTCAAGTTTACCTTGGTATGTGTGTGTGTGTAGGTGTGTGTGCGTGTTTGTGGTACTCACGCTGGCCAAGCTGAGCCTCAGGAACTCGTTCCCTGATGATGCGGCAGGCGTCGTAGACCATTGTGGAGGGTTCAAACTGCATCGTTTTCACCACATTCCCCACACCGATCTTTAATGACAGGGCAACCATGATTGCTGCGCCGCTCTTCCACCTGCTCCACACCTGAAGAAGAGATGAAACGTCAGCCAGGAAAAGTCCTTTTAGTCACTTAATCAAAGTTGTCCAGAGTATCAACACTGCCGATGACCCTTCAGCTCTAATCAGTGTCGGTGTATTGCTTCGTGAATTTTACAAACTATGGACCAAACCAGTTCTACCCTTTCCTCTCTTCCCAGTCTCACAACAATCCTTTGACTTGAAACAACTTAGCTAAGAAACACTGAGTTTCCAGATAAAAATAAATGAATAAAATTAAAAAATCGTTACATGTAAGCCACACAGATTGACTCAGTGTGGTCTGGAAAAATTATTTTCACTTTCAGCAGATCATATTCATTAAAAGGCATCAAAATGTTACTGCACTTTTTTTCCCTAACATACCCAAATAACATTTAAGCAAAAATAATGTCAATGAGCAGACAATCCTGTTTCATTGCCAGTAAGATCAAAACTCAACTCGGAATAGGAAGTAGGAGCTCTGTCTGGGGTGAGTCTGTCTTAACCTTGTTCCTTATTTAGTGCAAAAAGCATTTACAACAACCAGAAACCAATCAGCTCGGTAATTATTTCAATAGCATGGTAAACATATTCTTAATCCTGCTTTGAGTATTAAAGATCATCCAGCATCTTATACAGTTTATTTACATTCTGGGGTCTGATATTAAAAACACTACTAGAATTTTATTTTTGTTCTGGAGTTATCCAAGGTTAGAGAGCATGCACAATAAGCTGTGGTTCTGAACCCCCTCTATCAGCTGAGGTAAGAATTAGGGTGTAGAGAACTACATTCACATGATTCAGACCTCAGAGTGAGACATTCTGATTATTCTGATAAGGTTGAGTTTTCCCCCTCTGAGGTATGTGTCCAGGTGTCTTGGATGTTTGGAATTCCTTCCTCATACATTTTATTGCTCTTCTAACTTTTTCTCCCCTCAAATTATCGTTGGCCATAATAACTAAAAATTAGCATACAAGCCCCAAAAGCTCTTCATTTCTGGGGAAAGAAAATTCAGTAAGAGCTGAGCTGAAGACACACTACGCAACTTTCACTGTCTTCACAGATTTTGACAAGCCTTTGAGTTCTCACCAACAGACGCTTCACCACTGAATGACTGGGGGTCAACCACTTCACTGCACCTACTGAACGATCACAGACGACAGGATTTTTCAGACCTACTAAAGCCAATGCATCAAACACATGGAAACTACGCAAGCTCAACAATTTGTCAGTTTGGACAGTGAAAAAAAGATGAGAAGTCTCAGATGAGCTTGATTTCTGTGCCTCTACCCCATAAAATCAAAGACATGCTACTTAAGATGCTTTAAATCTTTCCCAGAAGGGAATAGTATTTGGATGGTGTCCACCTGGAATAATGCTCGTCTGATTACTGAAGAGTGACAACATATTAAACAGTTTAGGCTGAGTAGTGAACATGGTAAAGCTTTAGCTACAGAAATGGTTAAACTCAAACTGCATTTGTACAGTGTTTGATACAGCACTGGATGGTTTTCATTGAAAACATTTTCTTTAAAAGCAAATTAGATGGAGCAATTAATAGACACACAAAAAAAAAAAATTATTCCAAAGTTTTCTATGTAAGGAATCCCAGTAGATTGCATCGAGTCATTGACTGTCATCATTCTATCCTCCTGGACCAACATGTAGCGACAGTAGACGGTCGCCTGCGTTGTGTCATTGACTTCACAGCAATCCCTCATACTGAGCAAGCATGTAGCGACAGTGGAGAGGAAAAACTCCCACTAGAACCAGAACCTGGCTCAGTACGAGCGGCCATCTGCTAAGAATCTTCTAACATTCAGAAATGAAATTACTATATAGATACTGTTATACATATTAAAATGTTAGCCGAAGCGGTGGAACAAAACTAAAATCAGACCTTAGACAGTTCATCTCTTGGTATCCTCAATGCTAAGATATGATAAAGTGTTGCTAAGAGCCATGAAAACATAAAGTGGTATAGGATCTACTTTACCACCTTCTTTTTAATACTGTATCTTGTGGACCTGAAATGCAGAAACTGTATATTACCAGATAAAAAAGTAATCAATTGAAAATACCAAATATTTCATGTTCATATGGTCTCCAATAAAGTAAAACCAAAAATTATCCTTTTATTAATTTGCCCTTTTTTCTCTTCTTACTTGCATATTTAAAGCTAAGAGCATTGAAATAATTACCTGAAGATAACCAATGAGTTTTAGACAGTCTTACTGTCCAGTCAGATGATGCGGCTGCAGTTGAACTCTTCCTGAAAGAAAAATAGAAACCATGTTCTCATTAGTTTGACTAGACACTAGAGTCACCACACTAAATTGACGATAACAGATAAAAATAACTTGACTGTTCTGTGCATTCAAAAGCTAGTATCACATACATTAAACATAAATCCAGTCTTGTCCTCACAAGATTGCTATAAAAAATAGCTTTATATATATCTATTATAGTGGCCATTATAGTGGCCATAGTTGCATAGGTAATATGTAGTGGCCGTTTGTTTTATGTAAAGCAGAAGAATCAACAAATATTTCTGTCTCTTCCCTTTTCAGATGATTCTGTGACCCGTACGGTAGCATCTGTCAAACTGAACATGGAGGAACAACGTTTCTTACAGAAAGATTTTCAACTTCTTTAAATAAGGCAAAAAATTTTTTGTTGTTAAGTAGTTTAGTACCTTGCAACTACTCTCCAGTTACTTTATGTAAAAGTCACTCCTAAGCACCAGGCAGTGCTCTGAGAAGTTTTTCTCTGGTTTTCATTGACCCAAAAAGTTTTGCAGAAATCTTTGATGGATTTGTATCTGTAAACCAGAGGTCTCCAACCCTGATCCTCGAGATCTACAGTCCTGCAGGTTTAAGCTGAATCAAATGAATAGCTTGTTACCAGGTCATTGAAGAGATACTTCAATCATTTGATTCAGCTATGTTGGACCCGGGACGCGTCTAAAACCTGCAGGACTGTAGATCTATAGAACTAGGCTTGGAGACCTCTGCTGTAAACCATTTTATTCACCGAGGAAGTTCTACTTTTTCTCTGACCAGTCTTTACATCCCACCCCAATTTTAACAGTGCAAACTTTCCTAGTGAACTTCCAAAATACTGCCAGCAAAACTGCCCCACCAGGGACTAAAAACACTGGGCCACTGCTAAACGGTGTTGAAAGAAGAGCATCGTGCTGTCAAAATGTTACTGCAGTGGTCAGAGAGCTTTAGGACTCTCTGACCACGGTCTACTTCATCTCATTTCAACAGGCAAAAATGAAAAAGCTACTAGCCTGTGGTTAGGACTGTTAGGAAGTAGACAGGGGGGGCTAAAGCAGATGCTACTGCTTTGATTGAATGGATGGACAGTAAACTGTCCTCTGTCGACTAAGATAAAGTCATAAGTCCATGTTCAAGAGAATTAACAGTATTCAATTCATTTCAATTCAGTTTATGTATATAGCGCCAATTCACAACAGAAGTCATCTCAAGGCACTTAACAAGAAGTCATTTCAATACATTTATACAAACATTCCAATCAGTTAAAAAGTTTCCTATTTAAGGAATCCCAGCAGATTGCGTCAGTCATTGGCGTGAGGTTGGGCCCCGTTGATGCAGACTTTCCAACCACAGCAATCCTTCAGCAATCCCTCATACTGAGCAAGCATGTAGCGACGGTGGAGAGGAAAAACTCCCCTTTAACAGGAAGAAACCTCCAACAGAACCAGGCTCAGTAGGAGCGGCCATCTGCCACGACAGTCTGGGGGTTTGAGAAGACAGAGCAGAAACACAGAAGGAACAGAAGATCTGATATAAGAGAACTTTCTATGTTACAGAAAGTAAAAAGTTGGTAACAGGACACAGTGGATGTTCAGTTACTGGGAGGATCAACCCAGTCGATGCCCCCCATCCAACAGGGCATTGCAGCCAAGCAGGATACCAGACCAGGTATATCTTCAATGGAGAGAAAAACACTGAGTGAACACAAAGTTAACAGTCGAAATAACAGAATGTACTGTAATACAACTGGAGAGTAGTAGTAGAAAAGGAAGTAGCAGAGTGAAGAAAATTGTCCTAACCGAAATCAGATGAAATGTTAATCATTTAAAACAGTGTTAAGGGTGGAGTTGTTAAATCATAACCGTTCTTTAAAACAGAGGCTACCGATTAAAACCCCTTACAGTTATTTCAAACAGTCTCATTTTGAATATCTAAATGTCGATAAAATTCAAACTGAATGTTAAACTCCTGTATTTGTAGAATACTAGGAGAGAAAAAGAGGCGGCGTTAGGTGAGACACGTTCATGAAGCGACGTCAGGTGAGACACCTTCATGAGGCGGCGTCAGGTGAGACACACCTTCATGAGGCGGCGTCAGGTGAGACACCTTCATGAGGCGGCGTCAGGTGAGACACCTTCATGAGGCGGCGTCAGGTGAGACACCTTCATGAGGCGGCGTCAGGTGAGACACGTTCATGAGGAGGCGTCAGGTGAGACACGTTCATGAGGAGGCGTCAGGTGAGACACGTTCATGAGGAGGCGTCAGGTGAGACACGTTCATGAGGAGGCGTCAGGTGAGACACGTTCATGAGGAGGCGTCAGGTGAGACTCGTTCATGAGGAGGCGTCAGGTGAGACTCGTTCATGAGGCGGCGTCAGGTGAGACTCGTTCATGAGGCGGCGTCAGGTGAGACTCGTTCCTGAGGCGGCGTCAGGTGAGACTCGTTCCTGAGGAGGCGACGGGTGAGACTCGTTCCTGAGGAGGCGACGGGTGAGACTCGTTCATGAGGAGGCGACGGGTGAGACTCGTTCCTGAGGAGGCGAGGGGTGAGACTCGTTCATGAGGAGGCGACAGGTGAGACTCGTTCATGAGGCGGCGACAGGTGAGACACGTTCATGAGGCGGCGACAGGTGAGACACGTTCATGAGGAGGAGTCAGGTGAGACTCGTTCATGAGGAGGCGTCAGGTGAGACACGTTCATGAGGAGGCGTCAGGTGAGACACGTTCGTGAGGAGGCGTCAGGTGAGACACGTTCGTGAGGAGGCGTCAGGTGAGACACGTTCGTGAGGAGGCGTCAGGTGAGACACGTTCGTGAGGAGGCGTCAGGTGAGACTCGTTCATGAGGCGGCGTCAGGTGAGACTCGTTCATGAGGAGGCATCAGGTGTGAGATGTTTATGAGGCGGCGTCAGGTGAGACACGTTCATGAGGCGGCCTCAGGTGTGAGATGTTTATGAGGCGGCGTCAGGTGAGACTCGTTCATGAGGCGGCGTCAGGTGAGACACGTTCATGAGGAGGAGTCAGGTGTGAGATGTTTATGAGGCGGCGTCAGGTGAGACACGTTCATGAGGCGGCCTCAGGTGTGAGATGTTTATGAGGCGGCGTCAGGTGAGACACGTTCATGAGGCGGCGTCAGGTGAGACACGTTCATGAGGCGGCCTCAGGTGTGAGATGTTTATGAGGCGGCGTCAGGTGAGACTCGTTCATGAGGCGGCGTCAGGTGAGACACGTTCATGGGGAGGAGTCAGGTGTGAGATGTTTATGAGGCGGCGTCAGGTGAGACACCTTCATGAGGCGGCGTCAGGTGAGACACCTTCATGAGGCGGCGTCAGGTGAGACACGTTCATGAGGAGGAGTCAGGTGTAAGATGTTTATGAGGCGGCGTCAGGTGAGACACGTTCATTAGGCGGCGTCAGGTGAGACACGTTCATGAGGAGGAGTCAGGTGTGAGATGTTTATGAGGCGGCGTCAGGTGAGACACGTTCATGAGGCGGCGTCAGGTGAGACACGTTCATGAGGAGGAGTCAGATGTGAGATGTTTATGAGGCGGCGTCAGGTGAGACACCTTCATGAGGCGGCGTCAGGTGAGACTCGTTCATGAGGCGGCGTCAGGTGAGACACGTTCATGAGGAGGAGTCAGGTGTGAGATGTTTATGAGGCGGCGTCAGGTGAGACACCTTCATGAGGCGGCGTCAGGTGAGACACCTTCATGAGGCGGCGTCAGGTGAGACTCCTTCATGAGGCGGCGTCAGGTGAGACATGATCATAATTTGACACGTAATTCTGAAGTACGCCGCCGTGACATTGCCGCCAGTAAAAGTTCACTCCATGATGTCGCCGCCACTTCACTGCCAAAAGAAGCCTGTTGGCAGCCAAAGCAAAATCCCATTGCAATTTCAGATGCTGAGGCGGCCATGTGAGGTTCAGCTGCGCCTTCTCCTATGTCTGGTTAGCCTTCGCCCTGTCACTTTTCACACTCCATAACAGAGCTTAAAGAACAACTCACCCTCCTACCAGAGTCTTACTCCACCCACATGGTACTGACTGCCGGACCAGAGAACGTGCGGGGGCAGAGGGCGTGGTCTGGGCTGTGATTGACATCTTGACAGCTGCTGCAGTGGCACAGAGACACAGTCAGCGAGAAAGATGGAGAGCAATAGAGACACGTGCTCCTGTGCCTGATGCCCAGTTCACATTGTGCGTTTTTTGGCCGTCTCAAAGGACCGCTTCATGCCACACTGCGAGCTCAACCGAGCTCTAGAGGTGTGTCACACTGAACGGCCCAAGACTTCAGTGGGTCAGACTGCATGACGTCTCACTCCAGCAGGACGCACCAAAAGCCAACCTCACACAAGCATAGACGGTCACAAGCAGACCAGCACTGTATAAGCTGTAGGGGAACACGTCACACTGCACAGCCACAGGACTGCCAATCACATGCAAGCTCGTTGTGATCTTCCTTCACCAGAGGAAAGGGAGGGAGCTTCTGTGGAGGAGGCTTGGATGGAGACTGTGCTTCATTTATACTCCACAGCGACAGGGTGTGGCTGACGTCAGCCAAATTGGCTGAGCCCGGAGCAAAGGCAGATTCAAATTCAACTGCAGTGTAGAGTTTTACCCCGGAGAGGGCGCCACACTGACAGTTTTTGGTAGAAAATTAATATATATATTTAAAATGTACTAAAATGCCAACAAAAAAAAAAGGACCAGACATGTAGACAGCACTATTAAACACGCATTTATACAGTTGATCAGCAATAAAAGTTAATTTGGGGGTGAGCTGCTCTTTAACTAGAGACTATGGAGATGACTGTGGACTTCCAGAGAACACCCCCCGCTGTCTCCCTTTACCATCCTCAACAAGACTGTGTACTGTGGATCACATCCGGTTTGTCCCCGTCTCTGAACCTTCCATGGTTCTCACACTTGGACACGGTTTAGAAGAAAGCCCAGCAGTGACTGGACTTCCTGCAGTCGTACAACCTTCCACAGCAGTTTCACAGGATCCACACTAAGGTCTAAACCAAAAACCTATATCATGATCTACTTGCATTAAATAAAAACAGAAAAGCAACAATAATTCTTCTTGCTGCTAGAATAACATTTTTTGTTTTATAATGCTGACTTTTATTTAGAGTTATTTTAAATGTGACCCATAGACTCATGCAAAATAAATCCCAAAAAGTTTAATGACTATAGATTGTGAGTTACCCTTCTCCTCTTTATCAAGCAGAACTATGTGGACAATCCAATAGGTAAGAATAAAACATCGAATTCTGCTAGGAGTTTACTCGAGCTATTTACTTGGATGGCTGGTCTGCAGCTGACTGCTTCACGGAGCTGCCACCTGCAGCTGTCGCTTTAAAATAGTTTCTCATTATTCAGCATATTGGGTGGAGTTCTTCCAGTTTCTACAGCATTACAGAAATATTTCCAAACCACATTTGTCTTCATTGTAAGGGATGGAAAAGTGTGGTCATCTACTTTCATCCAGCTGTCTGGCAGTACACAGCAACAGGTGGGGGAGGCACAGAGCCACATTACATATGCCTCATCCAAACAGAGACAACTCCTACTACTCTGGCCATAAATCAAGCATAAAGTATAATCAGAGCATGACAGAAAACGTTACCAGTTTTCAAACCCTACCTTTTAAAAACGTCAGTGTTTGGAGTACACCAATAAGCTCATATTTACCAAGGAAATACTAAACATCCTTTGCAACTGTAAAATAACTATGTTTAAGTAGGAATGTGTGCATTTTGTTGAGCACCTCAAGTGCTTCAAAACAGAAGGCACTTTTATTGTTTCTGGTCAGCTCACAGAAATATGAAAGAGGCCATGTAAGACTTGGTACCTCACTCAAAGAAAACTGGTTAGTATGTTTAATACAGAAACCGGAGACTTGACGCATCTGACAGTTATTGCAAAATATGCATTTGTTCTAGATCAACTACATGTTTAAGAACAGCAATCAGCTTTTTCCCCTATGCTGGATATTTGTTGAGTCGGTTATTTAGCTCATTTATTCTGAGCTGGTGGTTGAAGTGTTACTGTTGCAATGAGGCAAACTTTCATAGCTCTAAAATGACATGCTTCTTGTGAGATCAGATGACCAATGCTTCTTCCTGTTTTTTTTCATGCCCTAAAATACCATAAAAGGGCATTTCAGACATCCGTATACTCCCAGCTATGATTCAGCTGGGAGTATGGAATCCTGTCTGCACAGATCTCGTTGGGCTCAAGGAAAGATAAAAGTTGACTAATCCAGAAGTCTATTTATGACTGTAACACAGAGGATTTAAACAAGGCTCCCAAACCTTCTGCTCTTCCTGTACAATTAATACAAGTTGAAGCTAACAGGAAATTGGTCCAAACAACAAAAAGTCTGTTTGAGATTGTACTGTTAATATCTCCCAGTCCACCCAGAGGAAGTGCAGGGTCACAACAGTAATTACTGGAGTTACTGAGGAATGAGGAAGTGTAGACTTTCTGTACACTAAAAACAGCAAGTGAAGAAACATGATCAATGTTTTAGAAAATGAATACTTAAACCTAAACCAGAAAATAAAGTGTTAATCAAAATTTTACAGCTACTGCTTGGTGATTATTATATTCACAGCAGTAGGCTGGTAATAATGCCTTCCGAGCTTCAAGAGCTCTCTTCTCTGGTTCATCTGCTCCAGCCTTCCATAGTGAAGTTCCAGCAGCCAGCTGTCACCCCGAACCAAACATCCGCTCTATTTCCGCCTCCCACATATTGCACAGTGGTGTCTCTATCATGTTCTTCAGGGCTGACCAGGATATTATAAGTGTCAGTGCAACTGCCCACAAAAACCCCATATGATATATTTTTATAACTTATCTTCTACAGCAGACCAAACTACTTATGACTGGACATTTTTGTGACAAACATCTCCCTGCTCCTTAACAATTCATCAAATTCTTTTTGGATTCATATTTCTCAGCATGTGTTTTAGCAACAAAGAAGTGGAAGTGTCCTTTTAGAATGAAAAGCAATGGAGATCCATGGGTGTTAACAACAGTGTCAGTGTTTCTCAACATGTTGCATAAAGAGATGACGTGCATCAACCATCTAAATTACACAGACTTTATTTTGCATCCATCAGATTTGTATTTTGAAACTCATTCTGACAAATAGCTGATACTGTTAAAAATCCTCACCACCCAACCAATTACAGGGAATCTGATTAACCTGAAATGAAGTTCAGCTCTCCTAGGGAGATTTCACTGACATTTCCATCCTTTAGCTAAAGCCAAGGTTTGCCAGGGTGTTGCAAACGATGAAAATAATCTATTTGTACAAGTGCATTAGTCAGATGTAGAGTACATAAAAAATATATAAACAAAGAAGCTTTGCAAAAACTGGACATCTCTCTAAAACTGATGGAAAGATCAAACAGAACCTGGTCAGGGAGGCTGCAAAGAGGCCGACAGCAACATTCAGTGCATTTACATGCCCATCTAAATCAAGCTTATGGCAGAATGGGAGCCTTTATCCCAGTTTACATGTCACTCATAAAATCGAATTATTGAATGAAGCGCGTTCCACTTTAGAACGCTAGGTGCACTCCTTCACGTTGGCACTCTTCAGCAGAGAAGCAGATGAAGTAAAAGCAGGATGTGAACAACGACCGAAGAAATGGACAACAACAACTCTGCAGCACGATACATTTGGTAGGTTCTGTACTGTTTGATTGTGTTACACTTGTTGTTGCTGCTCATTCTGGTGTTGTTATTCTAGCTTTCACAGTCTCATTACTTCCCGAAGGGGGAGTGCCCTGGCTGCTAATAGCTCAGCTGGGATGTGTTAGAGTTTACATGCAGAGAAATGGGGTTTTCTAACCACATTATCTGGGTGCGTTAGTCCAATTAAGAGAAGACCAGTTCGGTTCAACTTCATCCAGACTAAAGGTGTATACATGCATTTCAAAAGTTCAAGTTAAATCAGACAAAGGCAATAATTTGGTTTTCTATAACTTCATGCAAACACGATGAATGAAAGAAATTCCAACAGGTACTGATTGTGTTCTTCGTATAACAACAATCTCCTGTACTGTCTGTCTGTCTGTACAGAGGAGAAACATAAGACATCATGTCGCTGATCTTTACTTTAGTATCCATGTTATGCTCCATCATGTCACTGATCTTTACTTTAGTATCCATGTTATGCTCCATCATGTCACTGATCTTTACTTTAGTATCCATGTTATGCTCCATCATGTCACTGATCTTTACTTCAGTATCCATGTTATGCTCCATCATGTCACTGATCTTTACTTTAGTATCCATGTTATGCTCCATCATGTCCCTGATCTTTACTTTAGTATCTCATGTTATGCTCCATCATGTCCCTGATCTTTACTTTAGTATCCATGTTATGCTCCATCATGTCGCTGATCTTTACTTTAGTATCTCATGTTATGCTCCATCATGTCCCTGATCTTTACTTTAGTATCCATGTTATGCTCCATCATGTCCCTGATCTTTACTTTAGTATCTCATGTTATGCTCCATCATGTCGCTGATCTTTACTTTAGTATCCATGTTATGCTCCATCATGTCGCTGATCTTTACTTTAGTATCCATGTTATGCTCCATCATGTCCCTGATCTTTACTTTAGTATCTCATGTTATGCTCCATCATGTCCCTGATCTTTACTTTAGTATCCATGTTATGCTCCATCATGTCCCTGATCTTTACTTTAGTATCCATGTTATGCTCCATCATGTCCCTGATCTTTACTTTAGTATCTCATGTTATGCTCCATCATGTCCCTGATCTTTACTTTAGTATCCATGTTATGCTCCATCATGTCCCTGATCTTTACTTTAGTATCTCATGTTATGCTCCATCATGTCCCTGATCTTTACTTTAGTATCCATGTTATGCTCCATCATGTCCCTGATCTTTACTTTAGTATCCATGTTATGCTCCATCATGTCGCTGATCTTTACTTTAGTATCCATGTTATGCTCCATCATGTCCCTGATCTTTACTTTAGTATCCATGTTATGCTCCATCATGTCGCTGATCTTTACTTTAGTATCTCATGTTATGCTCCATCATGTCCCTGATCTTTACTTTAGTATCCATGTTATGCTCCATCATGTCGCTGATCTTTACTTTAGTATCTCATGTTATGCTCCATCATGTCCCTGATCTTTACTTTAGTATCTCATGTTATGCTCCATCATGTCCCTGATCTTTACTTTAGTATCCATGTTATGCTCCATCATGTCGCTGATCTTTACTTTAGTATCCATGTTATGCTCCATCATGTCCCTGATCTTTACTTTAGTATCTCATGTTATGCTCCATCATGTCCCTGATCTTTACTTTAGTATCCATGTTATGCTCCATCATGTCGCTGATCTTTACTTTAGTATCCATGTTATGCTCCATCATGTCCCTGATCTTTACTTTAGTATCCATGTTATGCTCCATCATGTCCCTGATCTTTACTTTAGTATCCATGTTATGCTCCATCATGTCCCTGATCTTTACTTTAGTATCCATGTTATGCTCCATCATGTCCCTGATCTTTACTTTAGTATCTCATGTTATGCTCCATCATGTCCCTGATCTTTACTTTAGTATCTCATGTTATGCTCCATCATGTCGCTGATCTTTACTTTAGTATCTCATGTTATGCTCCATCATGTCCCTGATCTTTACTTTAGTATCCATGTTATGCTCCATCATGTCCCTGATCTTTACTTTAGTATCTCATGTTATGCTCCATCATGTCGCTGATCTTTACTTTAGTATCCATGTTATGCTCCATCATGTCGCTGATCTTTACTTTAGTATCCATGTTATGCTCCATCATGTCCCTGATCTTTACTTTAGTATCTCATGTTATGCTCCATCATGTCCCTGATCTTTACTTTAGTATCCATGTTATGCTCCATCATGTCCCTGATCTTTACTTTAGTATCCATGTTATGCTCCATCATGTCCCTGATCTTTACTTTAGTATCTCATGTTATGCTCCATCATGTCCCTGATCTTTACTTTAGTATCCATGTTATGCTCCATCATGTCCCTGATCTTTACTTTAGTATCTCATGTTATGCTCCATCATGTCCCTGATCTTTACTTTAGTATCCATGTTATGCTCCATCATGTCCCTGATCTTTACTTTAGTATCCATGTTATGCTCCATCATGTCGCTGATCTTTACTTTAGTATCCATGTTATGCTCCATCATGTCCCTGATCTTTACTTTAGTATCCATGTTATGCTCCATCATGTCGCTGATCTTTACTTTAGTATCTCATGTTATGCTCCATCATGTCGCTGATCTTTACTTTAGTATCTCATGTTATGCTCCATCATGTCCCTGATCTTTACTTTAGTATCCATGTTATGCTCCATCATGTCCCTGATCTTTACTTTAGTATCCATGTTATGCTCCATCATGTCCCTGATCTTTACTTTAGTATCCATGTTATGCTCCATCATGTCCCTGATCTTTACTTTAGTATCCATGTTATGCTCCATCATGTCCCTGATCTTTACTTTAGTATCCATGTTATGCTCCATCATGTCCCTGATCTTTACTTTAGTATCTCATGTTATGCTCCATCATGTCCCTGATCTTTACTTTAGTATCTCATGTTATGCTCCATCATGTCGCTGATCTTTACTTTAGTATCCATGTTATGCTCCATCATGTCCCTGATCTTTACTTTAGTATCCATGTTATGCTCCATCATGTCCCTGATCTTTACTTTAGTATCCATGTTATGCTCCATCATGTCCCTGATCTTTACTTTAGTATCCATGTTATGCTCCATCATGTCCCTGATCTTTACTTTAGTATCTCATGTTATGCTCCATCATGTCCCTGATCTTTACTTTAGTATCCATGTTATGCTCCATCATGTCGCTGATCTTTACTTTAGTATCTCATGTTATGCTCCATCATGTCACTGATCTTTACTTTAGTATCTCATGTTATGCTCCATCATGTCCCTGATCTTTACTTTAGTATCTCATGTTATGCTCCATCATGTCCCTGATCTTTACTTTAGTATCTCATGTTATGCTCCATCATGTCCCTGATCTTTACTTTAGTATCCATGTTATGCTCCATCATGTCGCTGATCTTTACTTTAGTATCTCATGTTATGCTCCATCATGTCACTGATCTTTACTTTAGTATCCATGTTATGCTCCATCATGTCACTGATCTTTACTTTAGTATCTCATGTTATGCTCCATCATGTCACTGATCTTTACTTTAGTATCTCATGTTATGCTCCATCATGTCACTGATCTTTACTTTAGTATCCATGTTATGCTCCATCATGTCACTGATCTTTACTTTAGTATCCATGTTATGCTCCATCATGTCGCTGATCTTTACTTTAGTATCCATGTTATGCTCCATCATGTCGCTGATCTTTACTTTAGTATCTCATGTTATGCTCCATCATGTCACTGATCTTTACTTCAGTATCCATGTTATGCTCCATCATGTCACTGATCTTTACTTCAGTATCCATGTTATGCTCCATCATGTCCCTGATCTTTACTTTAGTATCTCATGTTATGCTCCATCATGTCCCTGATCTTTACTTTAGTATCCATGTTATGCTCCATCATGTCGCTGATCTTTCCTTTAGTATCTCATGTTATGCTCCATCATGTCGCTGATCTTTACTTTAGTATCCATGTTATGCTCCATCATGTCGCTGATCTTTACTTTAGTATCTCATGTTATGCTCCATCATGTCGCTGATCTTTACTTTAGTATCTCATGTTATGCTCCATCATGTCGCTGATCTTTACTTTAGTATCTCATGTTATGCTCCATCATGTCACTGATCTTTACTTCAGTATCTCATGTTATGCTCCATCATGTCACTGATCTTTACTTTAGTATCCATGTTATGCTCCATCATGTCACTGATCTTTACTTTAGTATCTCATGTTATGCTCCATCATGTCGCTGATCTTTACTTTAGTATCTCATGTTATGCTCCATCATGTCGCTGATCTTTACTTTAGTATCTCATGTTATGCTCCATCATGTCACTGATCTTTACTTTAGTATCTCATGTTATGCTCCATCATGTCACTGATCTTTACTTTAGTATCCATGTTATGCTCCATCATGTCGCTGATCTTTACTTCAGTATCCATGTTATGCTCCATCATGTCCCTGATCTTTACTTCAGTATCCATGTTATGCTCCATCATGTCCCTGATCTTTACTTCAGTATCCATGTTATGCTCCATCATGTCCCTGATCTTTACTTCAGTATCCATGTTATGCTCCATCATGTCACTGATCTTTACTTTAGTATCCATGTTATGCTCCATCATGTCCCTGATCTTTACTTCAGTATCCATGTTATGCTCCATCATGTCGCTGATCTTTACTTCAGTATCCATGTTATGCTCCATCATGTCACTGATCTTTACTTCAGTATCCATGTTATGCTCCATCATGTCCCTGATCTTTACTTTAGTATCCATGTTATGCTCCATCATGTCGCTGATCTTTACTTTAGTATCCATGTTATGCTCCATCATGTCCCTGATCTTTACTTTAGTATCCATGTTATGCTCCATCATGTCCCTGATCTTTACTTTAGTATCTCATGTTATGCTCCATCATGTCCCTGATCTTTACTTTAGTATCCATGTTATGCTCCATCATGTCGCTGATCTTTACTTTAGTATCTCATGTTATGCTCCATCATGTCCCTGATCTTTACTTTAGTATCTCATGTTATGCTCCATCATGTCACTGATCTTTACTTTAGTATCCATGTTATGCTCCATCATGTCCCTGATCTTTACTTTAGTATCTCATGTTATGCTCCATCATGTCCCTGATCTTTACTTTAGTATCCATGTTATGCTCCATCATGTCGCTGATCTTTACTTTAGTATCTCATGTTATGCTCCATCATGTCACTGATCTTTACTTTAGTATCCATGTTATGCTCCATCATGTCGCTGATCTTTACTTTAGTATCTCATGTTATGCTCCATCATGTCACTGATCTTTACTTTAGTATCTCATGTTATGCTCCATCATGTCACTGATCTTTACTTTAGTATCCATGTTATGCTCCATCATGTCGCTGATCTTTACTTCAGTATCCATGTTATGCTCCATCATGTCACTGATCTTTACTTCAGTATCCATGTTATGCTCCATCATGTCCCCGATCTTTACTTTAGTATCTCATGTTATGCTCCATCATGTCCCTGATCTTTACTTTAGTATCCATGTTATGCTCCATCATGTCGCTGATCTTTCCTTTAGTATCTCATGTTATGCTCCATCATGTCACTGATCTTTACTTTAGTATCCATGTTATGCTCCATCATGTCACTGATCTTTACTTTAGTATCCATGTTATGCTCCATCATGTCACTGATCTTTACTTTAGTATCCATGTTATGCTCCATCATGTCACTGATCTTTACTTCAGTATCTCATGTTATGCTCCATCATGTCACTGATCTTTACTTTAGTATCCATGTTATGCTCCATCATGTCACTGATCTTTACTTTAGTATCTCATGTTATGCTCCATCATGTCGCTGATCTTTACTTTAGTATCTCATGTTATGCTCCATCATGTCCCTGATCTTTACTTTAGTATCCATGTTACGCTCCATCATGTCCCTGATCTTTACTTTAGTATCTCATGTTATGCTCCATCATGTCCCTGATCTTTACTTTAGTATCTCATGTTATGCTCCATCATGTCACTGATCTTTACTTTAGTATCCATGTTATGCTCCATCATGTCCCTGATCTTTACTTTAGTATCCATGTTATGCTCCATCATGTCGCTGATCTTTACTTCAGTATCCATGTTATGCTCCATCATGTCACTGATCTTTACTTTAGTATCCATGTTATGCTCCATCATGTCACTGATCTTTACTTCAGTATCCATGTTATGCTCCATCATGTCACTGATCTTTACTTCAGTATCCATGTTATGCTCCATCATGTCCCTGATCTTTACTTTAGTATCTCATGTTATGCTCCATCATGTCCCTGATCTTTACTTTAGTATCCATGCTATGCTCCATCATGTCGCTGATCTTTCCTTTAGTATCTCATGTTATGCTCCATCATGTCACTGATCTTTACTTTAGTATCTCATGTTATGCTCCATCATGTCGCTGATCTTTACTTTAGTATCTCATGTTATGCTCCATCATGTCCCTGATCTTTACTTTAGTATCCATGTTATGCTCCATCATGTCCCTGATCTTTACTTTAGTATCTCATGTTATGCTCCATCATGTCCCTGATCTTTACTTTAGTATCCATGTTATGCTCCATCATGTCCCTGATCTTTACTTTAGTATCCATGTTATGCTCCATCATGTCACTGATCTTTACTTTAGTATCTCATGTTATGCTCCATCATGTCCCTGATCTTTACTTTAGTATCCATGTTATGCTCCATCATGTCACTGATCTTTACTTCAGTATCCATGTTATGCTCCATCATGTCACTGATCTTTACTTCAGTATCCATGTTATGCTCCATCACGTTCTGAGACTGTTTATGTTGAAAAGCTAGCTAGATTTAAGTCATTGTATATCAAGAGGCCCACCACAGCTCTGATTCCTGTTGTTTCTGTTCTCCTACATTTCCTGAATACCACAGACACATTAACATCTAGGTTCACTTTCAACTAAAGGACAAGATGGTCGAGGTAGAAGTGAAAGTGAAACAAGGTGAGTTGAAGAGTGTTTAAGTGTGAATTCTAGGTTCACACATCCTGTGTGACTTGTGGCCTTCAGCTGCACTTTTTGCTTTGCTTCTGCAACGCAAACACACACACACACACATACAAAAATTAAGGTGTATAATTTTTAGTGCTGATTTTCCTCACCATTCCCCTGACTGCAGGTCACTGCTGCAGGTGGGGGCATACATACACACACATATACATACACTCAACAAAAATATAAACGCAACACCTTTGTTTCTGCTCCCATTTTTCATGAGATGGACTTAAAGATCTAAAATTCATTCCAGATACACAATATTACCATTTCTCTCAAACATTGTTCACAAATCAGTCTAAATGTGTGATAGTGAGCACTTCTGCTTTGCACCCTGGAATGTGCAGTTTATTGCTTTATTGGGGGTCTGGGGACTCAGAACCGGTCAGTATCTGGTGTGACCACCATTTGCCTCATGCAGTGCAACATATCTTCTTCGCATAGAGTTTATCAGATTGTCAATTGTGGCCTGTGGAATGTTGGTCCACTCCTCTTCAATGGCTGTGCGAAGTTGTTGGATATTAGTGGGAACTGGTACACGCTGTCGTATACGCCGGTCAAGCACATCCCAAACATGCTCAATGGGTGACTTGTCCGGTGAGTATGCTGGCCATGCAAGAACTGGGACATTTTCAGCTTCCAAGAATTGTGTACAGATCCTTGCAACATGGGGCCGTGCATTATCATGCTGAAACATGAGGTGATGTTCATGGATGTATGGCACAACAATGGGCCTCAGGATCTCATCACGGTATCTCTGTGCATTCAAAATGCCATCAATAAAATGCACCTGTGTTCTTCGTCCATAACAGATGCCTGCCCATACCATAACCCCACCACAACCATGGGCCACTCGATCCACAACATTGACATCAGCAAAGCGCTCACCCACACGACGCCACACACGCTGTCTGCCATCTGCCCTGAACAATGTAAACCGAGATTCGTCCGTGAAGAGAACACCTCTCCAACGTGCCAGACGCCATCGAATGTGAGCATTTGCCCACTCAAGTCTGTTACAGCGCCGAGATGGAGTCAGGTCAAGACCCCGATGAGGACGATGAGCATGCAGTTGAGCTTCCCTGAGACGGTTTCTGACAGTTTGTGCAGAAATTGTTTGGTTATGCAAACCAATTGTTTCAGCAGCTGTCTGAGTGGCTGGTCTCAGACGATCTTGGAGGTGAACCTGCTGGATGTGGAGGTTCTGGGCTGGTGTGGTTACACGTGGTCTGCGGTTGTGAGGCCGGTTGGATGTACTGCCATATTCTCTGAAACGCCTTTGGAGACGGCTTATGGTGGAGAAATGACCATTCAATGCACGAGCAACAGATCTGGTTGACATTCCTGCTGTCAGCATCCCAATTGCACGCTCCCTCAATGCTTGTGGCATCTGTGGCATTTTGCTGTGAGACAAAACTGCACATTCCATGGTGGCCTTTTATTGTGGGCAGTATAAGGTACACCTGTGCACTAATCATGATGTCAGATCAGCATCTTGATGTGGCACACCTGTGAGGTGGGATGGATTATCTCAGCAAAGCAGAAGTGCTCACTATCACACATTTAGACTGATTTGTGAACAATGTTTGAGAGAAATGGTAATATTGTGTATCTGGAATGAATTTTAGATCTTTAAGTCCATCTCATGAAAAATGGGAGCAGAAACAAAGGTGTTGCGTTTATATTTTTGTTGAGTGTAAATAAATAAAAGCAGGATATGAACAATGAGCAAAGAAATGAACAACAACAGCACCGCAGTATTGTACATTTTGTAAGTACTGCATTGTTTGATTGTTTTACACTTGTTGTTGCTGCTGTGATATCGTACAGGTGTCGTTATTCCCACTTCTGCGGTCTCATCACTTCCTGTGGGGGGAGGGCCCAGCCCAGTCATAGCTTGACTAACCTGGGATGTCGTTTACATCCAGAGAAATGTGACTTTTTAACTACATTATCTGGGTATGTAAGCTCGATTAGGAGTAGGACAGTTCGGTTTGACTTCAGCCAGACTAAGGCGTTTTAAAAGTCTGAATTAAGTCAGACTAAGACAATTGGTTTTCTCGTACTGCATGTAAATACACCAACTACTTTCTTGATTGAAATGTGCCATTCAGTCCTTGAACAATTTGGTGCTTGGCTCCCGTGTGCACCATCATGCTGGTCAATCTGTGTGGACTGATTATTGGTCAATGGGTTATGACTTGCTATACATATGTCCACCAGTCTAATGTACTGTTTAAATGAAATGACAAACAGAATTTTTTTTTTGTGGAATTTACTAGTTAAAAAATTACTTCTGTTGGATTTTGTGGAAGAACAGCTGCAACATGTGTGGCTTTTGTCCTGCTGCAGGAAGGAGGATTAGAGACAAACACTCTTCACTCCTCCATTATGAAGGAAAATACTATTATAGTGATGAAGAATCCCAATTTATTGAATATGTGAAATGGCAATAAATTCAAACAATATTTGGATTTCTGGTAAATTCTCCTATTAACTGATTTTTTTTTCCACAGTATTTTTTCTTCTGAGTTTTTCTACAGTTAAATTCAGTTTTGAAGATCACAATGTTTTGTCTTGCTCATACTATCGCAATATATCGTATCGTCCCCCCTGTATCGTAATACACATTGTATCACCAGATTCTTGCCAGTACACATCCTTAGTAGATATTAATAATCAGCCTGTTAGAATATTATCACTTCTCACCTTTTTGGACCCAAATGCTGGGAGTCTGTGTATTAAGTCCATTTTCTGCTAACATCTACAACATTTAACAAGCAGTGGCGGCTGGCCAATAGAGGGCGATAGGGCGCCGCCCCCCCCAGTGTTTCCCAAGTGTTTTTGATTTATTGATTTATTAACAATAATCACATAAAGTTAATTGTGAGTTTAAATTCGTAACAAAGTATCATATATAAAAATATATATCATTTTCAGAGAAAAAGCTCCTGCTATGTAGCAGCTGGGGCGACAGAAAGATCGCCCCAAGCAATGCAGCAGCAGCCAGCAAGTCACTAACAAGAAATTCGTACATAGCAACAGGAATTTATCCAATCAGCGTCGTTGATTCGGACGCATGAAGGGTGATAGAGAAATCGCCCCAAGGCTGGTGTGAGGACGGGCAAGATATCTGGTGGTGACATTGGCAGTGCGATTTCTCTGCCACAAGGGGGCGCTGCTGTAAGATTTGTGTGTAAAATCTTTGTGTAAACCTAATAAATTATTTGTTTCCAGTTTGTTTCTAAACTTGTTTGTGCAATATTGTATTTATGTTACCAGTATTTCACATAGTAGCCTACTGGTATCCAGCCATTTATGTTCAATTGTTTTGGGATGATTATTGAAAATGACTTGATAAGCTATATGCACAGCTCCACTACTTCCTGAACTAAGTACAGCCCTTTTATTTCCTGTCTGTATTGGACAAACTGATCAATCCAGAGCCTCTTCTCAATGCCAAGGAACCTCGCCTTGATGCCTTGGTCCCGCCCCGGTTGCCTAGGAGACACGTCATCAGGGACCACCAAGGCGTGTTCCAATGTTCATGTGCTACCGAGGCGTCTGTCCTCCGTCTGTCTGCCGTTTAGCTAACTGACCGAGGATACATGGGAGGTTCCTTGATGCCTTCCCTCAGTCAGAAATTTCGCAGAATACATCGCGGTATTTTCGAAGCTTCGGTTGCTAGCAGGTACTAACTCGCTTTCACATTTGATTTAACCAATACATACACAATTAAAAAAGTAAAACTCTCGTTATACATCTATATTGAAACTTATACGTATAAAATATAACGATAGGCGGGACGTAAACAGAGCGCGCAAGCAAAAGGCGGGGCCTGGGCAGCCGCGGTCACGTGATACAAGTCTGTTCCATTTAACAGTTTTCTTCAACCAAGGAAGGACAGTGTCCTCGTAAGCAAGGCGCCTCGCCTACCGAGGCATTGCCTTGGTAGGCGAGGCGCCTTGACATTGAGAAACACCCCAGGTGCGTCTGACCTCAGTAGTCACAACAACAATGGTCAGACACACCTGGATTAATCAGTTTGTCCTATGATGCAAGACAGGAAATAAAAGAGCTGTACTTAGTTCAGGAAGTAGTGGAGTTGTCCACAAAGCTCAGAAAGCACAAGATTGATTTAAAAAAAGAAAAAAAAGCACAGCCCCACCAAGAATATTTTTCACCAGCCGCCACTGTTAACAAGTGTATGTTTTGCTTTAGTTTATCTTTTTTTCCCCATCTTGTTAGATGTAGATGTTATACATCTGAACATGTTCTGCAGAACACAGACACCAGGATCAGATAGTTGGAGAAAAGAACAGGTCATTAGGAACACCATGATGGCTAGAACAAACACCATGTCTGACACCAAACCACCACCTTCCACTCATCTCTATCTCATTTCTGCTGCTCCTAATGAGAACAACACCTGGAAGGCTGGTGGTGGATTAGCAAAGTCTATTGGAAGCCTTGATGGAGCACAGCTGCTAGTCAGAACAGCTTAACTGCATTCTGCTGCCATGCAGAGGAATTCAACAAAGGAATGCTCTGGAATAGCAGCAGGAAAACACAAGCACAGGGAGAGAGTCAGACATATGTCACCAGCAGCCAAGGATGCTTTGGGGTTGTAGTCGATCCAAAAGCAACAATAAAATATGAAGACAGAGGTCCTGTGGCAGACAGAAGATAACATGTTTAGAACCGTTTTAGTCTTAGCTCAGCCTACAAAACCAAAGCAGGCCAGCCTGTTACTATTTAGGCTGCTTACATAGTATATTCTTCATTAGATGTCTTTCCACATGTTCTAAAGCACAGGCCATGAAATACTAATTAATCTCAGTTTCAGTCCAGTTTTCTTTAAATAATACTAGTTTATAGAAATCATAACCAAACAGTCTGCAAAGTAAACAAGTTCTAGCAGAGTCCTATTAGACAGTCAACAATCCACTCCCGCTTGTTCCGTTCAGTAACAACAAAAACAGTCTACAGCAAAGAAAACATGACATTTTAAACTGGCCCTCAGTATGTAGAATATGGCAGTCTGTTACATTTGCCCCAAAAAAGGAACCAAAAGATCCAATCTTCAGTATAAAGTTATGATCCAAAACAGCAAAATTGGTTCTTTTACTCAAAGTGGCAAGAACAAAGTTCCTTCTGACCAACACATTTCATACTTCACAAAAACCCAAATGCAGAACTTTTAGGAAGTCTTCATAGCCCAGGCCTAGTGCAGCATTTCAAAACGTTTCTGCCCAGATTATGTCAAGAAGAAGCTGAAAAGAAATCTGGAATCCTGGTTGCATAAACAGAAGGTGTCGTTTTATTGTTGCAGCCCTGGGAGAGAGAACAAAAAGCTCTGTTCTTACAGAGCATACACTGACCTTTGACCCCTTTTCTGAGCATGCAAAAGGCAACAGATGAGTTGGAAAAAGAATATTTATCTGCAAGAAAACTCCAGCAGAACCAGACTGGCTGAAGGTGTTCATGTTTTTTATGAGATGAGCTCAGAATTTAAATGTGTCACCTATTGTGAACACTTTTAAAGAGCTCATACCTTAGAAGAGGAACCGTTTCTCAACATAATAGGAATCATCGGCAACATCTCAATATGGAAAATATTCTAGCTGTGGCCGACTGGTCATCTACAAATAGTTGTGTCAGTGTTAGGATCTCATATTTTAAAGTTTCCACCTGCAGGTCAGTGAATCCCACTCTGCCCTTGGTGTTTTTATAGCCGTCTGTGTGAAATACTTAGAAAGGCTGTTGGAATGTGTGTATCAAGGTCAAACGCAATGTGTAGACCAAAATGCATTGAACAATCAGGACCAAATTTTCAACAGATTTCAAGAGACTGTTGAACAGAAACCAGAATCAGTCAGCGAATGAATTGGGGGGCATGCCACTTCAAAGAAAACTGGAAATCAGAATCAGCCAGGAAAACAACAGTTAACCACTACCTTTATGAATGCTCTGAAAAGCATGAACAAAACACAGAGGAATAAAGCTAGAGTGAAACCTGGAGTTGATCAAGTCTCAATAGAAGAGCCACAGCCTGGTTTTTATGACCGTCTCCCCCTGGATGCACCTTCTCTTCAGTGTTTCCACCTGCAGTCCAAATCTACCTAGAGAAATGTTGTTTCTGTCCAGATATTCTAGAACATATGGGGTGAAAAAATAAAGCTAAAGGCGAGACGCGAAGGTTGACAGAACAATGGAGTTGGAGGATGCTCTTTGTTTCTAGAACAAGTAAACTAATGTAATCTGTGCTTTTTTAACATGTGACAATCCCTACAAGGTTTCATCACTACAGCAGGTCAGTGCTCCATCTAAGTCAGAGTCAAATGATTGTTTTAGCTTGAACTGTCAGAGCTAAAGTTCTAGCCAAGGGAAATACAGATGCAAGAGTTAAAGCAGGACTGGAAGAACTCTATCTTTGTGCTAATCTTTTCATATTACATTGAGTTTTTGAATGCTTATGAATGTGTCACACAATGCAGCATTCACAGCTGTATAATCTAACTGCATTAACAGATAAACGTCTTTTATAAGTTTGTTATATTTAAGTATCATTAAAGGGTGTGTATGGATTCTGCTCGTAACAATATGTAAAAATACAGTTTGAAATTACCAATCGAAAAACAATTCTACAGAGTTCATTCAGTTGCTACCCAATTACAAGAACATGTTGTTTAAAGGATATCACACATATTCAGTTATATAGAATCCAGTTAGGTTATAAATCAGCTTAGATCAGTCCAATCATTGTCTATACCTGCTTGCTTGTGCAGGGCTGTGGGTGGGAGGTGCCTATCTCCAAGAGGTGAGCAAGAGGTGGGGTTCAGCGTGCACAGGTCAGGGCACTTTAGAGAGCTCAATTAACCCAAAGCCTAGTTCATACTTTTCTTTCAGCAAGTTTGCACTCACGAGTCAACAGAGAAGTTTTCCTTTTAGACTTCTCTGTTGCCTGGGGAGTCTTACAAAGCAATTCACCATCAGGTCAACAGGGGGCGTAGTGCTTTTCTGGGAAAGTCCTACCACTGTGCGGTTGACGAATTTAAAGGAAGTGGTGTGCTGACCAATCACAGCCTTGTGCTCACTGTAGCCTTCAATGGACATTTAAAAAATTGGGCATGTCTCCGTCACCCCCTGCGGGCCTGCCGGAGAGCGCTTGCATTGACAGATGATGGCGCTGTGTCTCTCTGGACCTCCACTGATGGAGAAGTATAAACTAGTCTTAACCGTCATATTTTGGACTGTGGGAGTACCCAGAGAGAACATGCAGAAAGACCCCAAGCCGGGATTTGAACACAGGATCTTCTTGTTGCAAGGCAACGGTGCTACCAACTCCACCGCTGTGCTGCCCCAATACTTTTACTGTAAAATCTATTCATAACCCTGCAAAAACAAGCGTTTGTCTGAATGTCTAAGGTTTACTATAATGACACTGCAGTGATCCGTCATGCTGAGCAAGCCAGTAGCAACGGAGCAACTTAAAAAAACCATGAGCAAAACCAGAACCAGTAGGAGTGAGCAACTGGGGCTCAAAATCACAAATCAATCAAGCCATACCCTGCACATGTCAGATTTCAAAAATCAACCAAAGAATGAGCTGAGTGGAACTCCTAAAAAGATAACATCTCTGGTCATTTTCAGTTTAGTTCTGTTTTAAAGCATAGCTGCCCTTAAAGAGACAGTGTGTAGTTCCCCTGGCGATAGGGGGCAGTACATACCTAAATCATTGCAAGAAAGCAGTATTTTTGTGTTCGTGTGACGACCTTACCAACGAATGGCCATAAAGTCGGTGCGCAATTTTCAAACAAGTCTACTACATTGCCAGATTGTTCAACCTCCAGCAAAATCATATATTCCAGTACAAATCAGAGACCTGTCATCTGCAGAAATACTCAGATGACTCTGCAATTGTCGGGTGTATCAGAGATGAACAAGAAGCTGAATACAGAGAGCTGGTGGACCGCTTTGTGACATGGTGTGGAAACAATCGTCTCACCTTGAATGTGAACAAAACAAAGGAGATGATTGTAGATTTCAGAAGAAACAGGGATAAGTCAAAAACTGTTTCCATCATGGGACAAGAAGTGCAGGTGGTTGAGGGGTATAAATACCTCGGAGTTCACCTTGACAACAGACTGGACTGGAGGTGCAACAGTGAAGCCGTCTACAAGAAGGGACAGAGCAGACTGGACTTCTTGAGGAAGCTTAGGTCCTTCAAGGTTTGCAGCAAGATGCTGGAGATCTTCTACAAGTCTGTTGTGGAGAGTGTAATCTCTTCAGCCGTCATCTGTTGGGGTAGCAGCATCAGAGCCAGGGACTTAAATAGGCTAAACAACCTGATAAAGAAGGTTGTTTCATTTCTTGGGACAACTGTGGAACCTATGGAGATGATGATGCAAGGAATGATTCTTCATAAAATCAAAAAAGTTATGGACAACCCTGAGCATCCTCTTCATGAGACAGTCATACAACAACAGAGCGTCTTCAGTCGGAGGCTTCTTCAGTTTCGCTGCAATACAGACCGCTACAGGAAATCCTTCCTTTCCACAGCCATCATCATCTACAACAACTCCTTAAATAATTAATTATATGAGCTATACCAACACTTAATTTCCCTCTGGGATCAATAAAGTATTTTTGAATTGAATTGAATATGCAGCAAAATGACAACAGCATCAGACTCTCTTTCATCACTGGCAACGAGCGAAGAGGTAAATGTGTAAAACAACACATTATGAATGGCGAAAGTTTTTGGCAGTAAATGCATTTTGTCCACCAAGGCTCACATAGATGAAAACATGGAATCCAACATGGCGTCCCCCGGAGACTTGGACCCACGGCCATGTATTTTAGACCCACTTTTTAGGGTTATATGTTGCAAAGCCGCCAATATTTTTCAATGATTGGGCATCATTTTATTCATTTTCGACAACATTTCTATTGATATTTCCAGAGATTAATGGTAAAAACTACACACTGTCACTTTAAGAAATGGGACTTTACTGAAGTCCAGTGATGTACTTTGTTCCAACTAGTGCCGTACTGACATGAAATGATGTGCGTCTGATTCCCACAACACAGAGGTTGTCCCTGAGTGAATGAAGACCAGCCAATAGCATCGTGAATTTGCAGCAATTATCTTCTGACCAAGCATGTGGCGACACTGAACAGTATTTCATAGACAGGCTATTTAAAACAGAGATTACACATCATACAGTTGCACTAAGACGTGTGTTTGTAGTAAAAACAAGACAAACCATGTGATCCCCTTTTATTCAAGAATTTTCAGAGTGTAATGTAATGAATTTTCAAACTACTGTGTGTTTTTTAACATCACCAGTTTTATTCAGCAGGAGACATCTGTGAGAACTGTCAGGAAACATCATCTAACCCCTGAAGTCACTGCAGGTTTTCTTGACGTTCTTGGAAAGATACCTCCTATAGCTCTACCTGCCGCCTATGTTTTAATTGTAAATTAGTTTAACAGTAGGCTTCAGTCCGTTCTTGACCTGCTGGCTCCACTAAAAGTTATAAGTTCACACGCATTGCCGTGGAGAAATTAAAACCCTAAAAAACAAAAGAGGATTTGCAGGGTGGCAGAGAGAAAATGGAGGAAAAGTAAAACCACAATATACCATCAAATATACACAGATGGGAGTCACGTGAGACCGCCAAGGAAGATGGCAGCACACAGAGAGCTCCGGGAGCCGACAGCCAAGTTTGAGTTACACCTCTCAACTTGTAGAATATAAGAACTTTCAATGCGTTAACTTAAAATCTTCATAAGTGGCCAGAAAATAGTAGACTCCCGGTCGGAAAAATGTCGAGCAACAAAGCTAACTCTTTCAAGGGTGCGGGAACGAGAAGCAAGTTAGCAACAAAAACCAACCCAACGTCTAAAAGCGTATCGGCGATTCCAAACCCTCTGGATGACTCAAGCGGCATTGATGGAAAAAATTATTGCGACTTTATGGAAGAAATAAGAAGAATGAGCACAACATTGCAAGTAGTGGCTGCAGATGTTGTCTTGATCAAGGAAACGACTAAAGAGCTTAAAGATTCTGTGGAAAACGTTAAAACAAGATTGGGTGAAATGGAACGTGTGTCTGATGTCGAAGATGTAAATGCTCGTGTGGAGAATTGTGACAAGACATTAGTGACACTTTGAGCACGGGTGGAAGATTTGGAGAACCGAACTGTTCTGATACGGTTTTTACGATCATCGGCTCGAGATAAGGTGCTACAGATGGCCAAAGAGAGACGTGGGTTGGAATGGGAAGGCTGCAAATGATCTTGCTTTGAAGATCTGTCAAGGGAGTTTGTGGAAAAGCGGAGAGCCTTCAGTGCTGTAAAGACACGCCTGCAGGAGATGGACGTGAAACACCGGCTGGTGTTCCCGGTGACACTCATTTTCACTTGGAAAGTAGAGAAGAAGACGTTCCGAGACAGCGCGCAGGCTGAAAGATTTCTGCAAGAAGCTAAGTAGAGAAGATGTGTCATCACAAGAGGTGTATATTAACCAGTGAGTACAAAATAAACTCTTGTCGGTTCTGTGCTTTGCTCAGATGGCTGTGTTGGCTAAAGACGATTTTCAACGCGCCTCACGGACCAAGTTCAAGTAATAGATAAGTAGTTAAGTAAGGACTATAAAACGGCAACATGTTCGCTGTTGCATGGGTTAGTTCTATGTTGTTAATTTCTATGTTTGTGTTTTGCAACAGGTCAGCTTGTCCAATTAAGTTTACAAATGTTGATAGCAGTCATGACTATGTTAAAGTGTACATTGGTAGGTGGCAGATCAAGTTACATGATGTATATCAGGTAGCAAAAAATGGCTAAGGGATACATTAACATAATATCATGGAACATAAATGGATGTGGGAATCCGATTAAAAGAAGAAAGATTTTGAGCTATTTAAAATCTAAAGGCACAGATATTGCATTTATTCAAGAATCGCACATAATTGGGGATGAGGAAGCAGCAAAATTTAAAAGACACTGGGTGGGAAAAGTATACCACAGTTCATTTTCGAGCAAAAGAAATGGTGTAATGATCCTTGTTAATAAGAACATAAGTTTTGTCTTGTTTAAACAACTTAATGATAAAGAAGGACGATTCATCTGTATTGAAGTCCTGTTGAAAGGAATTAGGACTGTCCTATGCAATATATATGCACCTAATCAGGAAGAACCTGACTTCTTTCATGAAATCAACAGCGTAATAGGTAACACAGAAGGTTGTATCATAATAGGAGGCGATTTTAATCAGGTAATGGATGGACTTATTGACAAAAGCACACCAGGTGGAAAGTCATCACCTAGGGACAGGGCTGCAATTCAATTGCTAACACATGACTGGAATCTGGTAGATGTATGGAGGCTCACAAACCCACGGGAGAGATAGTATACCTTTAATTCACACAGCCATAAGTTTTACACGAGAATAGATTTTTTCTTAGTGTTTAACACATTAGTGGAGTCAGTAATAAACTGTGAAATAGGTGCAATTACCATAAATGACCATGGCATAGTGGAGTTACATGTAGATTTCAATATGGATAAAGGAAGGAAAGAGGGTTGGAGACTTAATACTATGTTACTTCAAAATGAGTCATTTAGTAATTCCATTTTAGAGAAACAAATATTGGCTTGACAGATAACATATCCTCTGTGTGGGAGCCATCGAAGGCATACATGAGAGGAACATTCATTGCCTTTGCATCAAAATGAAAAAAGAAAATATTGAAAAAGAAAAGAAATTGGAAAAAGAAACTAGTGTTTTAGAGAAAAAATTAGCAAACAAATACTCAAATCGTTTATATCAAACTGTTTCTCAATCTCAAATATCAGTTACATGGCATATATAATAGAAAAGCTGAATATGCCTTATTTAGACTTAAAACCAATTATTACGAAGGGGGGTGAGAAAAGTGGAAGATTATTAGGGAGACAACTCAAACAACAAGATAACTCCAATAACATTCCACTAATTAAAAAGGATGGTAAGATGCTGACCTCAGCCGAAGACATAAATAGGGTCTTCAAAGAGTTTTATAAAAAAACTCTATACATCCACTAATACACTTGACACAGAAGAAATAGATGCATTTCTCTTGCCTCTGAATCTGCCAACTATTTCTACTGAGCAAAGGGAAAAGTTGGAGTCCCCTATCACCTTGGAAGAAATCAGAGCCACAATTTTGTCCATGAAGACAGGGAAGTCACCAGGCCTGGATGGCTTCCCAGTCGAATATTATAAAAAATATATTGACATCGTTGGACCTATATTACATGAAGTATATAGAGAAGATTCTGAAAGAGGTTTTCTCCCTGACACATTTAAAGAGGCTCTGATTTCGTTTATCCCAAAAAAGACAGATGTTTCAGATCCATCTAATTACAGGCCCATCAGTCTAATAGGGGTAGACTGTCAAATCCTAACAAAGACCCTAGCATCACAACTAGAAAAGGTACTCCCTGATATCATAGATGAAGACCAAGTAGGCTTCATCAAAAATAGGTCCGCGGTAAACAACATGAGGAGGCTTACTCATCTAATACACATGAACCACTCTAACTCGGTTCCTGTAGCAGCATTCTCTTTAGATGCCGAGAAGGCGATTGACCGAGCGGAGTGGCGGTTTCTTATGGCAGCCTTCTCAAAATTTGGGTTTGGGTCTGTGTTCTGCAAATGGGTGGAAATACTGTACTCTAAACCAAGAGCAGCGGTTATGACAAATGGGCGTGTGTCTGATTTCTTTCATCTCTCCACTTCTTTTCACGCTGGTTGTAGAGCCATTAGCTGTCGCAATAAGAGCTGACTACAGAATTAAAGGGATGCATGCAGTAGGAAAAGAGCACAAGCTCCTTATGTATGCTGATTAAATACACTCAACAAAAATATAAACGCAACACCTTTGTTTCTGCTCCCATTTTTCATGAGATGGACTTAAAGATCTAAAATTCATTCCAGATACATAATATATTACCATTTCTCTCAAACATTGTTCACAAATCAGTCTAAATGTGTGATAGTGAGCACTTCTGCTTTGCTGAGATAATCCATCCCACCTCACAGGTGTGCCACATCAAGATGCTGATCTGACATCATGATTAGTGCACAGGTGTACCTTATACTGCCCACAATAAAAGGCCACCCTGGAATGTGCAGTTTATTGCTTTATTGGGGGTCTGGGGACTCAGAACCGGTCAGTATCTGGTGTGACCACCATTTGCCTCATGCAGTGCAACATATCTTCTTCGCATAGAGTTTATCAGATTGTCAATTGTGGCCTGTCGAATGTTGGTCCACTCCTCTTCAATGGCTGTGCGAAGTTGTTGGATATTAGTGGGAACTGGTACACGCTGTCGTATACGCCGGTCAAGCACATCCCAAACATGCTCAATGGGTGACTTGTCCGGTGAGTATGCTGGCCATGCAAGAACTGGGACATTTTCATCTTCCAAGAATTGTGTACAGATCCTTGCAACATGGGGCCGTGCATTGGGAATGTGCAGTTTTGTCTCATAGCAAAATGCCACAGATGCCACAAGCATTGAGGGAACGTGCAATTGGCATGCTGACAGCAGGAATGTCAACCAGATCTGTTGCTCGTGCATTGAATGTTCATTTCTCCACCATAAGCCGTCTCCAAAGGCGTTTCAGAGAATATGGCAGTACATCCAACCGGCCTCACAACCGCAGACCACGTGTAACCACACCAGCCCAGGACCTCCACATCCAGCAGGTTCACCTCCAAGATCGTCTGAGACCAGCCACTCAGACAGCTGCTGAAACAATTGGTTTGCATAACCAAACAATTTCTGCACAAACTGTCAGAAACCGTCTCAGGGAAGCTCAACTGCATGCTCGTCGTCCTCGTCGGGGTCTTGACCTGACTCCAGCTCGTCGCCGTAACAGACTTGAGTGGGCAAATGCTCACATTCGATGGCGTCTGGCACGTTGGAGAGGTGTTCTCTTCACGGATGAATCTCGGTTTACATTGTTCAGGGCAGATGGCAGACAGCGTGTGTGGCGTCGTGTGGGTGAGCGCTTTGCTGATGTCAGTGTTGTGGATCGAGTGGCCCATGGTGGTGGTGGGGTTATGGTATGGGCAGGCATCTGTTATGGACGAAGAACACAGGTGCATTTTATTGATGGCATTTTGAATGCACAGAGATACCGTGATGAGATCCTGAGGCCCATTGTTGTGCCATACATCCATGAACATCACCTCATGTTTCAGTAAGATAATGCACGGCCCCATGTTGCAAGGATCTGTACACAATTCTTGGAAGCTGAAAATGTCCCAGTTCTTGCATGGCCAGCATACTCACCGGACAAGTCACCCATTGAGCATGTTTGGGATGTGCTTGACCGGCGTATACGACAGCGTGTACCAGTTCCCACTAATATCCAACAACTTCGCACAGCCATTGAAGAGGAGTGGACCAACATTCCACAGGCCACAATTGACAATCTGATAAACTCTATGCGAAGAAGATGTGTTGCACTGCATGAGGTAAATGGTGGTCACACCAGATACTGACCGGTTCTGAGTCCCCAGACCCCCAATAAAGCAATAAACTGCACATTCCAGGGTGGCCTTTTATTGTGGGCAGTATAAGGTACACCTGTGCACTAATCATGATGTCAGATCAGCATCTTGATGTGGCACACCTGTGAGGTGGGATGGATTATCTCAGCAAAGCAGAAGTGCTCACTATCACACATTTAGACTGATTATATTATTATATTAAACCATTTAAGTTTAAATGTGTGACCTCAGGTATGAAATGTCTGGGTATACAACTCCATCCGAATCTAGACGAGATAATGCCCCTGAATATGGAACCACTTCTTCAAAAGATAAAAACAAATCTTGCCAAATGGGGGAAATTGAAGCTTTCTTTATGGGGGAAGGTGAATGTTAAAAAAATGGTTATAGCCCCACTATTCAATTATGTATCCATGATGGTGCCTGTTGATATCCCACCCCAGGTATACAAACAATACGAGATTTTTGTTAAGGATTTCCTTTGGGACAAGAACAAACCTAGAAATAATATAAAGAAAATATGGTCCACAAGGGAGAAATGGGGGCCTAGCTCTCCCTAACGTAAGGTATATAATCTTGCATTTGAAATGTCTGGATTGGCCAAATACTGTGAAGAAAAGGGAACACGGCTGAGCTGGATGACTATTGAGGAGGAACTAGTGAACCCTTTCAGACCAATAGACGTTCTCTCTCATGGCTCAATTGATAACAGAAAACTCCTCTCTACAAACCCAGTGAGCAGTATGGAGGGAGGTACATAGGATATGTGGAGTGTCACATTTTAACTCATACTCCTCTATGGTTCAACCCTTCTGTATGTGTTGGGAAAAAAATGTTTATTGGAAACAATGGATACACATTATACATGATTTATATACAGATTGGGTGTTTATATCTTTTCTGGAACTCATGCTCAAATATAATATTAGAAAAAGAGATAACTTCTGGAAATACCTGCAGATTAGAGATTGCATTGTTAGGGGTAATTTCATGCATAATGATAACCCAATGCAGAAATTGATGGATTCACCTAGTATCCAATACAAGGCATCCACATTTTATAAATTATTCAATAGCATGCAAAAGGATATCTGCAAAAGTCTGAGGATTGTCTGGCAGAGGGATCTTGGCTGTACTATCAATGTATTTGAATGGTTACAAATACTGTCAAAGAATGGGAAACATTAAAGAGTCCAGAGGAAAATTCATTCATTATAAGATAGTGCATAGATTTTATTTCACTCCATCTCGGCTTCATAGAATGGGTGTACTCTCCAACAGTTTATGTTGGAAATGTCAAATGGAACCCGTAACCTTTATACATGCGATCTGGGAATGTAAATACATTTTCCCATTCTGGAAAATAATGTTACAACACATAGGAAAATGGCTGGGTATAGTGATACTCCTATCACCAAGACTATGCTTATTGGGGGATCAGACAGTAATACCTATTTTATCAAAACACCAAAGCACAGTGATACATGTGGGAGTGGTGACGGCTGCCAGAATAATCCTCAGACTGTGGAAGACCACTTTTGCTCCAGATATTAAAAACTGGTTGGAATTTATGCTGAAAATAGTGTCATATGAATACATGTTGGTCAAACTAAATAATGACACGGAAAACTTCAAGAAATCTTGGGACCGCTTTCTTTCTTGCAACACTGGGACAACTGGATGCCATAAATGAACTGTTATTCTGAGAAACACTGGTGACTGACCTCTTTTCTTTTGCTTATAGTGACTGTTTTCTTCTTTCTTGATGATGATTGTAAAACATGATTCCTCTTTGACACTTTTAAACTACTATTTTGGTTTGACAAGTGCTGACCTGGCTGTTTTATGTTTGTTTGTTTAAAGCTTTGTTATAAAATAAATAAAAACTTGAATATATTAATATATATATATCTTCTCAAATTATACAATAACGCAGTAAGAAATTCAAGAATCTCATACTTTTCCAAAATAATCTCAGAACATAAAAATACTTCCAAAATCCTTTTTTCCAACATTGACAAACGTTTTAACAGAGCTACTAATGCATTTCCTAAAACCCCCTTAAAAGCTCTTTGTGAGGAGTTCGCAGACCACTTCACAGGAAAGGTAGACACCATCAGATGTAAGATTTTATCTTCTCATGGTAACATGGTTTTAGACAAATCTGAGCGTGTGTCTCTACCAGAGAAAACACTGGACAGTTTTGTCCTGGTAGAAGCCGAGATCCTTGATAAAGTTTTCTCCTCAGTGAGGCCCACCACATGTATTTTGGACCCAATTCCAACCTTGTTAAAGCAATTTTATGAATCTTTCAGAGACGAGATTTTGACTTTGATGAACTGCTCCCTTCAGACGGGGGTCTTTCCTGCCGCCTTTAAAGGGGCGGTAGTGAGGCCCCTGCTGAAGAAGAGCAATTAAGATTTTAATGATTTTAACAATTTCAGACTTTCAGATCTAACTTACTGTTTTTAAGCAAAATTTTAGAAAAGCTTGTTTTAATTTAACTTAATGATTTTATTAACGAGCACAATGTCCTGGAGAAAACGGCCCTTCTGTAGATTTTAAATGATTTTAGATTAAACTATGATGCCCAGAAGGTGACTGTTGGTTCTACTGGATCTAAGCGCTGCCTTTGATACAGTAGAACCACACTATTCTTTTAACTCGTTTAAAACAGATCGGCCTCTCTGGTGCTGCTCACTAATGGTTTACATCCTATCTCACAGACAGGACTTTTATGGTAAGTTTAGATACCTGCTCCTCTAAGGTCTACAGGATTACATGTGGTGTGCCCCAGGGTTTGATTTTAGGCCCAGTGCTTTTTAACCTGTATATGCTCCCTCTTGGCAGCGTCATCACAAGACATGGAGTTAAATTTCACAGTAATGCTGATGATACACAGTTGTACATCTCCATGTCTCCCGATGACACACGGCCAATGGATGCACTTTTTAACTGCATTTAGACATTAAATCCTGGATGGCAGAAAACTTTCTCCAGCTCAACCAGGACAAAACTGAAGTTTTAGTCACCGGTCCTGAGGCTCAGAGAGAGAAACTTTTACCAAAACTACAATCACTGTCTTTTAATCCTTCTCTACAAGTGAAGAACCTGGGCGTGATTTTTAACTCCGACCTGACTTTTATCCCTCACATAAAAAATATTACTAGAACAGGTTTTTATCAACTGAAGAATATTACCAGAGTCCACCCCATTCTCTCTCGGGCCAACACGGAGACACTGATGCTTTTATCACCAGTAGGATTGATTACTGTAATGTCCTGCTTTCTGGTCTTCCCAAAAAGAGTATCTAAGGTTTATAACTTCTACAAAATTCAGCAGCATGTGTCCTGACGAAGACCAGGAGGCGGGAACACATTACACCCGTCTTAAATTCATTGCATTGGCCCACGGTACATTTTAGGATGGATTTTAAGATTCTTTTAATGGTTTTTAAGTGTCTTAATGGTCTTGGGCCTTCTTATCTCTCTGAACTGCTTTTACCATATGAACCTCGGCGGTCTCTGCGCTCCTCTGGCAGCCGTCTCCTTGTCATCCCTAAAGTCAGGACACACTCTCATGGTGAGGCGTCTTTCCATTATTATGGCCCTCACCTCTGGAACAGGCTGCTGGAGAACCTCAGGGCCGCAGAGAACGTTCATGTTTTTAAGAGCAGGCTCTAGACTCACCTTTTTAGCTTAGCTTTTAACTAATTATTATTGTCTGTTTAATTGCTCTGCATGTTTTACTTGCTTATATTTTAATCAGTGTTTGACTATTTAATCTTCTCATTTTTATCCACTGTTTATTCTTATATTTTAACCTGTGATCATTCTTTTAATTATGTGGAGGAGGGATGGGAATGTGGTCATTTTGATGCTGTAAAGCACTTTGAGTTGCAATTGTTGTATGAAAAGCACTTTATAAATAAAGTTTTATTGATTCATTCATTCATTCATTTGTCAGATAGACCTCAATAGAAATTTATAAAAGCACTAAAAAAAAGAGGGGGTAGGTCAAGTTTATACTTGCAAATGAAGGTTAGGGACTTAGGACCACCTTTTATCACGAGCCCTCAAACAGAACTGAAATTACTTTTCCATTAAAGTGGTATAAATGTGTCCTCTATATACAGCAACCATGCATACCATAAGAATCGATACTTGTAAATAAACTTGTAAAGTCATGTTTAAGTTAATCTTTACTCAATAAATGCATGCAGCAACAATGTATTAAATCCCTCCTAAAGAGCTTGTGTTTTTATATGGTGCTAAAAACCAAGGCTTCTCCTCATTCAGACTCAACTAGCCAAGCATTTGATGAGATTGACAACTGGTTTGCTTTCATAATAAAAAAATAAATAAAATCATTTATTACGCTGTAGTAGAAGAATTTTTTTGTCGTGTCCAAATATGGCTGAGTTATAACAACAGTCCATTCTGTGCAGCACACTGGAATGAAAAGCAGGTTTCCTTAACTGGTGTGAAACTGTGAGGCCAGTGCTGACAAGCAAGTTTCTATGTAGCTTCTCTGTCACCACATTTAACAACTTCTCAGACTCAGACAGCAACTTTTTCTTCACTGAACTCTGTAGATGTCCTTTAGTTTTTCAGGTAAAGCAAAGACAGCCTTCTTCACTGAAGATACACATCACATTAATGCAGTACCATCAGCTCAGCACGCAATATAATGAAGGCTGCTTATGTGACCAGGCAGATGTCGGGAGTGTTGGTGATGAAGAGGGCATCAGGAAATGAGCAGCTCAAAGACTGCAGGAGACAGAGATTTTACTTCATATGTAATCAGACAAGAAATAAAAATTATGTCTGCCACTTCTTCCCTAAACTCTCAAAAACTATTTAAAAATACAGCAAAAACAAAATGTATTGCTCATCTATAATAAAATCTAACATTTTATTCAGACCAATAATAGACCAGATCTGATGGACAGGTAAACATAACCAGAAAAAAAGGGTCCTTTTTTTCTGGTTATGCTTGACACCATTATATCAAGGATGTGGGGCATGTTTCAAATAGGCTTCTCATAAACAGAGTCTGGATAACAAAAACATGTATGCATAATGTTAACTACAGAGCCATTGTAGTCCTGCATTGCTAGACATGTCCTGAGTTGGAAAGGATTTAATGCTTACTCAGTAGCTGAACAGTTCCTGACTGAGGGAGGATCCTGGTGGATCTGAGCTTCTACAACGTTTCAGGTTAGATTTAGTCGATAGGATTGTTTAAGTTGTGTCTGAATTCACATTAAAGAACAGCCCCCTCCCCCCTCACCTTCGCTGGTCCGCCAGGCAACACTTTCTTTTGGTGCATTTTTCAAACATGAAATGTGGGCAGGGGAGTGGGTTGCTCTTTAATGCGAGCTACTGCTGATTTTCAAATGATGCCACTCTTTATTAGACAGGGTGGTTTTAATGCCCCATCAACACAGGAAAAAGCTACATAGGAGTGCTACACCTTGCAGTACATTCTACCCATCATGTGTGAAACAGGAACTTAACAGTGTACTTAGACTCACTATCCATCTTCATTATGGCTTAGAGCCGTAATGCTCCACTTGTGAAAGTAAATCTGTTGGGGTTCTAATCGGTAGCCTACTCAGAGATCCATTCTGAGCGCCACTCTGCCAAACAGGTCATGTGAGGAAAAAACCCCAAAAAGACTATCCATCTTCTGCTGCTGCTTAGTCTATGATACCTAAAGCTCCACTAAGGACCATGGGCTTCATACTTTTATTAAGGCTGTACACTTATTTAGGTTTACCAGCAATATGTATCTAAATACTGTCACAGTCTTTGTTGAAAACATTGAGGACAACTCTTCAGGGTGGCATAGAGGCAAAAGAAGAAGTAAATGAAAATGTATGAAAATTGTCTGGAATCCTAGGTAGCCTATAGTAAAACAGGACAGCATGAAGATCAGCTTATAGCTTTCTGTTTAAAATCAGTCATTGTTAAAGTCCTGAAGTCCCTTTTCTTAGTGCCTTTATACTGCAAGCTTTGCATAATTAAACACAAGTGACTACATGGTTCTAATGAGTCCACAAGAGACTAAATGTCTGGAACACCTATTGGATCACAGCAGAGTTATCTCGTACCAGGTGGAATTTAACCAGAACATTTGCAAAACACGTGAATTCCCTGCTGAGCCCCATATGGTGTTAATTGGCCAAACATAAAAATGAATAAATCTTTTTTTTTTATTGCAACACAAAATTAAAACACAGAATTGCAATAATTCCACTTAAAGCTACAATAAAACAAGACAGGTTAAAGGAAGAAGAAGAAGAGGAAGGAGAAGAAGGAAAAGGAGAAGACTAGCAGATGTTCAGAAGAGATATTTCACAGACGCAACTCCTAATTTGTTTTTGGAACTGCTTCTGGCTTTTAAGTCTATTAAACTATTAATCTGACGTTTAAGTAAACGTGTTTCCATTGTAGCCTATTATTGAGTAGCATATCTAACAGAAGCTTAAACCAAAGCTCCATGTCTGAATGGAGAATGTTGTTTCACATTCAAAAAGGCAGTGTAGGCTACAGCGCTCCATAAAAGTTCCACACCAGACCAACTTTTGGATAAAACTTCACAAGTTACCTTATATTAGGCTATGATATATGAAGTCATTAATAGAAAGTCCAAATCTGAGCGCTGATTGTTTTACTTGATCTGAGTGGAAGTAGAAGAAGAATTCACAGCCGGAGGCTACATTTCTGTCTGTGGTGCAGAGCCTGGTTCAACACGCCCTACATGTGAGAGCTGGGCTGGGCTGAGCTGAGCTGAGCTGCCTACACACGATGAGAGTTAGGAGCTGAACTTGTGCTGTAGGTCATAAAAGGCTCAGATAGAAGAGTGGGTGGGCGGGCTCAAAGGCTAGACCTTCTCTCAAATACGGAACTTTCACACACCAGCGGTTTCAGAGCAGCCAAGACCGAAAATACACCCCAACATGTAAGCAACATGCCCCAGTAACAGCCTGGAGACGCGAACCCTGAATGTGGCACGATAATACCCAGAGCTAAACCTTCCTCTACGCGTGTGTGTGTGTGTGTGTTGGTGATGATGATGGTGGTGGTGGAGCGGAGGGCTGCAGTCTATGTGGCGGGTGTGATTCAGAGCCGTTTCCTCTTTGTGTAGCCGACCGTGTGGATTATTAAACGCCATATTTTGGATTGTCCGTGAACGCCCCAGGTGTGTCTGCTTTTGTTAGCTAAAGTTCTGCAGCGCTGGCTTTCTGGTGACGTCAGGAACGTCTTGCACCAACCTGGAAACTTTTGAAGGTTAGAAACTTTCCCTCTGACCTGAGCGCCTCGCAGCTGTCCCGTCGACGGCTCTTCGGGCGATGAATTCACGGCCTTTAAGGTTTTTTTCCAAGTTTCCCAAAAGAATAAGGTTTTAAAAGCAGGGGAAAGGCTGAAAGCGACTTTTCTCTCCCCTCCCTATCCGCTCCGAACTGGGCTGCCGTCGCGTGTAACTCCACCCTGCTTGTCTACGTGCAGAGGGCGGGCGGGCGGTGTTTTTCCTGCCCTGTTGCTTATTAGTAAGGCTCTAATGAGCGGGCGGCTGGCCGGTGATAGCGCTGTCTGTGTCGGACCTACTGGAGCCTTAGCTCCGCTCACTGACCGACACTTCGTGAAGCGACTTATTCATTCTTTACTAATTAGACCTGATAACGGTGTGGACCAAACACACAATGACCCCGGCCTGACCCCCACCCGGGCTGTTCCATTATTCTGGTTTACCCCCGTCGGGGTGTAGATGCTGCGCTGCGGGCCGTTATTCGCTTCCTGCTCCGTTTGCTGTGCAGGAAGAGAATGTGTGGCTGGCAGCTCGTCTACCAACAAGAAATGAAATGAAATGAAACCACTCCATTTTGGGGCTGCAGTGGTTTTGTTTGTAACATGCCATGAAGACATTACAAGCCTAGACTTTTTTTGACTTTACGCTCTGAGCGGACAGAAGTGTTTTTTTTTTATCTAAAAACCAAACTCCATAATCTTGGTGTTATCTTTGACCATCACTTGTCATTCTAATCCCATTACAAAGAGGATTCTTTGACATCCGTCTTTTACCTGAACAATATTGAACAACTTTAAAATATTCTAATACAGAATAACAAATAAGGTCCATGCATATGTTACACTAAGGCTGGACTATTGTTATTCTTTGTGATCAAGAAACTTCCCCCAAAAAATTCAACAGAATTAACTAAAAGACTCCAGAAAGAGTTTTGATGAGAACTAAAATATTTATCCTAATTTAGCTTCGCTTCATTTGGTTTCCTTTTAAATCCAGAATAGATTTTCACTTTCCTCTTTTTAAGCTCTGACATATTAAAAGTTTGATTGTTCCGTATGTTCCCAGCAAACTGGGGGTTATAAATGCAAAATGAGAGATAGAACCTGCCCATTTTACAAGTAAGAGTGGCTTTGGTTTTCCTGAGTCATCTCTATAGTAATGCTGCAAAAGGCTCAGGCTGCTAGAAGACATACTGATCGCTATTTTCTCCTACTACTCTTCCTTTATGTATTATTAACTTTGAAGCTATATCTGGCCCAGTGTTTCTGTGTTTAACTGTGTCCCCTTACTGGAAGGGGCCATCTTCTGGGTTATTGCTGCCGGCAATATAGTTGGCTCTGTCTTTCTGTATAAAATTTGATCTTTTCCTGAACACTGGTGTCCAACTCAAGTTCTTGAGGGCTGGTGTCCTGCAACCTATAGTGTATCTCTGTTTCAGGAGACATGCTTGGCATCTTGACATGCTAAAGAGGCAAGTTGTCCATTTCATTCAAGTGTGGACCTGGGGTGCATCTAAAAGTGGCATGACACTGGGCCTTCCTTATATATTACATTCAGAACTGTTAAGCTGTGTTTCTCATCTAATTGAAGTCACTAAGGAACTCCATGCACTTAGTTTTTACCTTCAAAAGAAAATACACCTGTACCAGCGCTCCTTTGTCTGCTCTTTCCTCTCCAACTTCAGATGGTCACGCCCGGTAGCTATTAATATTGACCCAGGTTCTGCTGGAGGTTTATTCCTAAAAGGAAGTCATTCTTTAGCCCTGTCACCAAAAGCTTGCTGAAAAGAAAGTCTTGCTGCAAATTAAGGGACTAGAACCAGCTGAGCTTCTTTAGAATTTGAACATCCCCCCTGCTGTAGACCATTGTACCCCCCAGCTGCCCATCATACTTGTAAAAATGAAGTTATTGCTTCTTATAGCCTTCAAATTAAATATTAATTCACCCAAAAAATATATAGATATAATTTTAGGCAGAGTGGAGCCTCTGAGACACCCTACTTTCTTCAGGTGATTTTTTAACACACAAAGTTAATGTTAAATTAAGTTGGCAATAAATGAAATGCTGAAAGGGACAGACGTTTAATCGCTTGATGACAATGACTCACTCAAGTGGGATTTGTAGGAGCATTAGCATATTCACTTGTTTTTGCTTACAATAAACATGGGAACAGTTAATGAAGACTATGAAAAATGTTTAAGGCTCCCCGTTTCAGGCGCTAAATTCCATAGGATCAATATCACAGAAATCAGAAAGGTTGTATTGCTATATGTGTGAAAAGGTTCACAACCTTAGGAAATTGCTGCGGTACTTTGTGCAAACATAAGATAAACACTTCTAAGCATGCAATAAATAAAAATATTAATAAAATGTGGTAAACAGATTAATATATACATGAGTGCAGGTTACGATCAGTGCAAAATCAGACAGGGTGCACATCAACAAGGCAGCGCAATTATACCAGGTCACATCCTTCTTCTTAGAGTGGGAAACTTAAAAAGGCTCTAGTGATTAAAAGAAGTATACATATAACTGCTTGTGTGAATGTAAAAACATATTTAATGTTTCATATATCAAAAAGTGATGGGTTTGAAGGAAGAAGACAAGTCAAGAATTAAGGAAAGTAGAATGATAGAGAGACTAGAAGGGTCACAGGTGAAGAACACAACTGAAAGAGTAACAGAGGAAGAAATGAATGAAGAGGAAGAAAATTATGTCAGCCTAAAGGGTGAAGATGAGATGGTTTCTGAGTCAGAGAGAGAGAGAAGACTGAAGCAGATGAAGGAGAAATTATAGATTTTGAATATTCATTCTTAATGGTGTGTCAACCTCAGTCAGTGCCAAGCTCCATCCATCCATCCATCCATCCATCCATCATCTTCTGCTTATCCGGGGTCGGGTCGCGGGGGCAGCAGCTTAAGCAAAGAAACCCAGACTTCTCTTATCAGCTAAAGTGGGCCACTTTTTGGTAAATTGCTTGGGACAATAATACAATACCATATATGCCTTTTCCATGTGTTTTTATGATTAATAATGACTGTTTTTGATATTTCTGTGTTGAAATTATGTAATAAAATATAATTATTTAGGCCCTACATTTCTTGAAACATCAGCTGTGGCAACTTTTTTGCATAGGCAGTTTCAGGTAAAATGAGCCAGTCAAACTGCAAAGGGAAATAGTGATTTATTATCAGTTTTCAAAAACACAATTGCTTATACAGCCACATAACATTTAATCTGCATTAAACAAACATATGTGTGGCATTACAAACAAACACATGTTGGGTGCAAACCCACACATTCAAATGGGCAATAACAAAAAAGCCCATTCTGGAACAGCATAGATCAGTGAACTGATGTCAGTGCTGTGTGTGTTTATGTATGCGTGTGTGTTTCTGTGTGTGTACGCACATACGCGCACACACACAGAAACACACACCCAGACACACCTTCACAAACACACCCTCTCACAAACACATATGTATGTGTGTGTGTTTGTGAGTGACCCAGATGATGGCCCATTTTAGCTGAAACCGTGTTACCCAATTTACCTCAGTGGGTTAAGGTAAATTGGTCCACCAAGAAAAACATCACATTTTAAAAAAATATGTTTATATATCAAACTAACAGCATTATTTCTGATTTATGCCACCAAGACAGATAGTATGCATAGTTTTTTATGTCCATGTTTGGTTTTTTATAGATTTATCATCCTTATAATAGTTTAGTTAGATTTGGTATGCCAGGCTACTTACCATGCAGCTTTCTGGTGCAATCTTGATTTGAATTATTGCCCTGCCCACCATAGCAACCATAAACCAATCAAATCACCTGTTACTTGTCAAGTGCAGTTATGACAACAGTTTGAAATGCTTTACAGTCATTGGCTCTAAATTCCAGAGGGGCTGGGACCCCAAAACCTTAAATGGCCCATTTTACCTGATGGCCCATTTTACCTCATATCACCCTACTACTCTCCCCCCAGCCACCTGGTCCAGCTCCTCGGGAGGAATCCCAAGGCGTTCCCAGGACAGCCGAGAAACATCGTCCCTCCAACGTGTCCTGGGCCTTCCTCTGGGCCTCCTCCCGGTGGGACGTGCCCGAAACACCTCACCGGGGAGGCGTCCAGGAGGCATCCTGACCAGATGCCTGAGCCACCTCAACTGACTCCTCTCGATGTGGAGGAGCAGCGGCTCTACTCTGAGCCCCCTCTGGATGACTGAGCTTCTCACCCTATCTCTAAGGGAGAGCCCAGACACTCTGCGGAGGAAACTCATTTCAGCCGCTTGTATGCGTGATATCTTTCTTTCGGTCACCACCCAGAGTTCGTGACCATAGATGAGGGTAGGAACGTAGATCGACCGATAATTCGAGAGCTCAGCTCTCTCTTCACCACGACAGACCGGTAAGGCAAGGCAAGGCAATTTTATTTGTACAGCACACTTTCAACAACAGAGTAATTCAAGGTGCTTTACATGATTTGGTGATTAAAAAACAAAACAAATAAACATAGAATTTAACTTTGGAAATTTAAAAGTAAAAGTAGCAAATTAGCATGAAGCACATTACACATTATACACAATAAAGCAAGAGAAAGATCAGTAAAACAAAAGAGCATGAACACATTTCATACATATGACATCAAGCATTTACTCGAAGGGAATTCTAAACAGATGGTTTTTAGTCACGATTTAAAGCAGTTCAGAGTTTCAGCAGCTCTACACTCGTCAGGAAGTCTGTTCCAGATAAGGGGAGCATAAAAAGTGAAAGCTGCTTCTCCATGTTTAGTTCTGATTCTAGGGATATTTAGTGGACTGGAATTAGAGGACCTGAGTGGTCTTGGTGGTTGGTATGGTGACAACAGGTCTTCAACATACTTTGGTGCTAAGCCATGTAAGGATTTATAAACTAGTAAAAGTATTTTGAATCTATTCTCTGAGCTATAGGGAGCCAGTGTAAGGACTTTAGAACTGCTGTGATGTGCTCTACTTTCCTGGTTCTAGTGAGGAACACGAGCAGCAGCGTTCTGGATCAGCTGCAGCCGTCTGATTGACTTTTTAGGCAGACCTGTGAAGACGTTGTTGCAGTAATCAATCCAACTAAAGATAAACGCATGGATGAGTTTTTCTAGGTCCTGTTGCGACATCAGTCCTTTAATTCTAGAAATGTTCTTCAGGTGATAAAAGCCTAACCTTGTTATTGCCTTTATGTGACCCTGGAGGTTCAGGTCTGAGTCCATTACTACACCTAGGTTTCAGGCCTGATCAGTAGTTTCTATCTGTATTAATTAAAGCAGTGTGCTGACTGTTGATCATTCATCTTTGGGTCCAAAAATAATTACTTCAGTTTTGTTTCTATTCAGCTGGAGAAAGTTATGGTACATCCATCCATTTATTTGGTCGATGCATTCATTTAGGGTTTGAATGGGTTCAAAGTCACCTGGTGACATTGTAATGTAAAGCTGAGTATCATCCGCATAGTTATTTTAGCTAATCTTATTGGTTGCTATAATTTTGCCTAGTGGGAGCATGTAGATATTAAATAAGAGAGGCCCTAACATGGAGCCCTGGGGCCCCCCACATCTGATTTCTGTTTGTTCTGATGAAAAGTTTCCTATTGAAACATAGAAGTCCCTGTTCTTTAGGTAAGACTCAAACCAGCCAAGTCCTGTACCAGAGACTCCGACCCAGCTCTCCAGTCGTTCCAATAATATATCATGATCAACACTGAGGTCCAACTGAACTAGCACTGTGGTTCTACCACAGTCTGTATTTATGCAGATGTAATTGAATACTTTGACGAGTCCAGTCTCGGTCCTGTGGTGACCACAGAAATCAGACTGAAAAACATCAAAGCAGTTGGTCATTGTTATGAAGCTATTTAACTGCTGAAACATGGGTTTTTCAATAATCTTACTGATAAATGGAAGATTAGAGATCGGCCTGTAGTTCTGCATTAACGTGTTGTCCAGATTCTCCTTCTTTAGCAGTGGTTTAATAACTGCTATTTTTAAAGCCTGGGGGAAGAGACCTGATAACAGTGATGAGTTTACTATTTGAACAAGATCAGACCCAATGACAGGAAGAACTTTCTTTAGAAAAGCTGTGGTTACGATATCAAGACAGCAGGAGGAGGAGGTTAGTTGGATAATGATTTTTTCAAGGTTAAGTTAAGTGACATCTGTTCAGTCTCTCTTTGTAGATCTCACAGTGAACCTGGAGTCGAGTTTTCCGCCATTTTTGTCTCGGCTCGTCGACACTCCCTTTTTTCACTACGTACCAGTGGATTACTTGCCCATGGAGACTTCTTTCTACCTGAGACTACTTTCACTTTAGTTGGAGCAATGGAATCAGTGATGTCTGAGATTTTCACGAGAAAATGATCTACCAGCTTATTCACTGAGTTTGAGTTGGGAGATGAGGGGGATGCAGTTGAAGGGTAAATATGTTCAAAAGTTTCTACTGAACTGTCCCCTAGAAAACGCTTGTTTATAGTGGTCTTACTGTGGCTGGATAATTTAGCAGAAATGGTACTTTCAAAGAAAATACAGAAATGGTCCAATAAGGCAATATCAATTACCGAGATGTTGGATACATTTAAACCTTTGCTGATAATTAAGTCCAGAGTGTGTCTTCTATTGTGTGTTGGTTGTTTGACATGCTGGGTCAGGCCGAAGTTGTGGAAAGTATCATCTAATGTTTTTGCTTGTCTATCTTGGAACTTGTCGGTATGGATGTTAAAATCCCCCACAATGATTCATTGGTTATAGTCGATACATATTACAGAAAGAAGGTCATTGAAATCATTAAAGTGCCCCTGGCATGAAATTTGCTTTTTTTTAGTTTTTTGGTCATATTTTTTTAGTTTCCCCAGCCTGTCTATGTCCCCTAAGGCAGTGGTCCCCAACCTTTTTTGTTTGCCACGGACAGGTTTAATATCAGACAATATTTTCACGGACCGGCCTTTAAGGTGTGGCGGATAAATGACAACGGACAGTATAAAAACAGGGTATTTTTAAAATGATAACAATAGACGTAAATCCAATGTGTATTCGCAGCTTTATTAACAGGTTCCTCCTAACATCGAGCAGACAACATGACACGACATACACTCAGCCCCCTAGCCCTCTCTGGTGGCCATGGTAACATTTAAACCTACCTTTAATAGTTCAAGGATTTACCACAAAAACAAATACAAAGTGCATGAAAAATCTAGCTCACCACAACACTGAATCAGTGAGAGCCTTGGGCCTTTTCCCTTTTTCAAAGAAACGATCGAGAGACGTTTGTTTTTTTATCCATCTTGTTAGCTTGTGGGATTAATTTTAGCTGTAAGTATCACGTGACCAATACAAGCCCCTTGACATGTCAAGACTGAGCTATGTAACGGGGATATCCGGTCATTTTTCAAAATAAAACAGCGGTCACCCTCAGATAATCAATAAAACGGAAATACTGGAAATAATTTATTCTTTATGTGTGGCTCGCAGCCCGGTACCACATGACCCACGGCCAGGGGGTTGGGGACCACTGCCCTAAGGGGTTAAAATGACTGATTAGTGTTTCCTTTGTCCGCCGGGTATGTCTGCCTAAATAATGAAATTAGCACTCAGAAACGGGCTAAACCTAATTACATTTCATACATAATATTGTTTTGCAGTCCGGCATATGACCACATGTTTCGGCATATGACGTCATTGAGTTCCAGCCAATTACCCCCTTCTCCGAACTACACCCTCCAAGTCCCTCCCACCGTGGCGCGTATTTCAACCTAAACAACAAGAGCTACGGTAAAAGGCAAACAACAATTCGACAGCATGGAGTCCAGACCACATCGACACTGTCCTCCCCACTTCCGAGCCACTGAAAAGCTTGTGGATGGGCTTTATTTATGCTGGGAAGATACCCGACCGACTCCCGAAGCGCGTGGTCGTTTGTGGCAAACATTTCTCTGATGAATGTTTTATTAACTTGGGACAACACAGCAGTGGATTCGCAGATCGTCTTAAACTTTTACCAGGATCAATACCAACTCTCCGTGAACCAGCAAATATCCCTATACAGGTAAGTATATTTCCGCAATAATGTCCTTTAGCTGTTATATACCAGTGTTTCCCACACATATAGACGAATCTGTGGCGGTGCGCCACAGTTTAATCTCCGACCGCCACAGATTCAACACCGACCAAAAAAAAAAAATCCATACCGACTGTCACATATTGCGCTTCATTTTTCTTTTTTATGCTGTTTAAAACACGCAGCGTATTTGTTCAGCTGCATTTCCGTTCCTTGCTCTCTCTTCGTCTCTCTGTCACTCACGTTTCTCTTGCACATCACACACACACACACAGCCTCTCCTCTGCGTGCACAGCGCATCTGTCTGGATCACCTGTGGAAGACGTCCTCTACCTTTCTGGTTCCTCCTCAGGTGCCTCGCCGTCCGGATCAGATTCTGGATCAAATTGAAACGCCATTACAGTCGCCATAACAGTAGCCGATAACTGAGCCATTACTATCATGGTGAAGCTAGAGACATAATGAGGACGGATGGATGTGTGGATGGATGATCAAATATTTTATTAGGCCTGTAATTTGTAAACAGATGATTGTTCAACACACAATATAATTAGGCCTAAACCTAATTACATTTCATACATAATATTGGAATTTGGGAAATTTGTGGTGCGCAAATGCATGTCTGTCAATGTTTCATCAGATCCGGATGTTAGAGACTCATTTGACAATAGAGGCGCATGGCTTGGGACCCGCCCACCAAAACTCAGTCGTTCTGTGCTAATGCTAACAGAGGGGCCACCTAGTAGGGGCTGCAATTCTACAACAAGGCTGAGTTACGGGCCCTTTTTAGTCACACTCTAAGTACCTTAATACTGTATCAAACATCGCGGGGAATTTCATGCCAGGTCCACTTTAAAGAAGACCATGGTACAGTGCCTGTATAACTGCAGATGCCCTACCAATCTGTCTATCGATCTCCCGCTCCCTTTTTCCCTCATTCGTGAACAAGACCCCCAGCTACGTAAAACTCCTCCACTTGGGGAAGGACCCCATCCCCGACCCGGAGGAGGCACCCCACCCTTTTCCGGCTCAAGACCATGGCCTCGGATTTGGAGGTGCTGATTCTCATCCCAGCCGCTTCACACTCGGCTGCGAACCGCTCCAGCGAAAGCTGTAGATCACACTCCGATGAAGCCAACAGGACCACATCATCTGCAAAAAGCAGAGACCCGATCCTGAGGCCACCAAAACGGATCCCCTCAACACCTTGGCTGCGCCTAGGAATCCGGTCCATAAAGGTTATGAACAGGATCAGTGACAAAGGGCAACCTTGGCGGAGTTCAACTCTCGCCGGAAAAGCCCGACTTACTACCGGCAATGCGAACCAAATTCTGGCACCAGTCGAACAGCCCGTATCAAGGGGCCCGGTACGCCATACTCCGACGCAAAGTCCCCAGACTCTGCTTCCAGATTGGAAGGCGTGCCGGTGGGATTGAGGAGGTCTTTGAAGTATTCCATCCACCGACCCAAAACGTCCTGCGTCGAGGTCACCAGTACACCATCCCCATTGTAAAGTGTTTGTGGCAGACTGCTCCCCACCCCACCCCAGACATTCCCAGCAGACCCTCACAACACATCTGGGCCTGCTAGGTCTGTCCGGCATCCTCCCCCACCATCAGAGCCGACTCACCACCAGGTAGTGGTCAGTGGATAGCTCAGCCCCTCTCTCGCAGATCAGATGAAACGACAACCAAGTCGATCATCAAGCTGTGGCCTAGGGTGTCCTGGTGCCAAGAGCACATATGGACACCCTTATGCCTGAACATGGAGTTTCTTTATGGACAATCCATGATGAGCACAGAAGTCCAATAACAAGACACCGCTCGGGTTCAGATCGGAGGGGGGGACATTCCGCCCAACCACACCCCTCTAGGTCTCACTGTCATTGCCCACGTGAGCGTTTAAGTCCCCCAGCAGAACAAGGGAGTCGCCGGGAGGAGCACTCTCCAGCACCCCCTCCAAGGACTCCAAAAATGGTGGGTAATTTGAACTGCCGTTTGGCGCGTAAGCACAAACAACCGTCAGAACCCGTCCCCCCACCCATAGGCGGTGGGAGGCTACCCTCTCGTTCACCGGGGTAAACCCCAACGTACAGGCGCCGAGATGGGGGACACAAAAAGTATAGCCACCCCAGCTCAGCGCCTCTCAGCGGGGGCAACTCCAGAGTGGAAGAGAGTCCAACCCCTCTCGAGGAGACGGGTTACAGAGCCAGAGCCGTGCGTCGAGGCGAGTCCAACGATGTCCAGTCGAAACCTCTCAACCTCGCACACCAGCTCTGGCTCCTTCCCCACCAGAGAAGTGATGTTCCACGTCTCAAGGGCCAGCTTCTGCAGCCGAAGATCCGACCGCCAAGGTCCCCGCCTTTGGCCGCCGACCATCCTGCATTGCACCCGACCCCTATTGCCCCTCCCACAGGTGGTGAGCTCATGGGAAGGGGGACCCATGTTACCTCTTTGTGCTGAGCCCGACCAGTGTGTAAACCTCAGTCAGTGCCAAAATTTGAAATAGAAAGGTAAAAACAAAATGTTTATTTTTGTGTATGACCTACCTACTACCTTTTCCAAAAGTTTGTATAACCAAAATGTGTCAGGAGAGATACAACAAAGGAGAAGATGGCCGAAATACAAACACCCTCCTCACACCAAGGAGTAAACAAGCAGTAACTAAGCTCCTACACAAAGAAACTTAGTGCTTACCTTCCCTCAGGAATAACAACGCCCCAACAGCCAGGTGGGTATGTGGTCAGACCAAAGCTCGTCACAACCTGCACACAAGCGCCCACCTCTGAAACTAAGCTAGGTCTGACAATCTCTGTAGGTTTGCCACATCTTAAATACTCTGAGCCTGCCTAATTGTCCAAAGGGGTGCAGCTACACTCAGCTGCAGTGCTCATAACAGAATGAGGGGGGTAAAAAACATATGCAGGGAGCTGCACGTAATACTGATTCATGTAAACATTTATATCATCAGATTTTATTAGTTCATTCTTATTTTTTGAGCATTTGGCATTTCATTCACATAGGGTTATATTCTATGGTATGATTAAATCCATGTAGTATTTTTTTCTGTAATTCATTAATCAAAATTGATGGGAGTAAAGTAAATTTTCATATTACATTTCTGTCATTTTTTTCATTAAACTGTACAGTTTAGGCTTCCTGATAAGAACATTTATCCTTGAGAAACTCATGCGTCGTTTGTAAACATTAGTGAGACATTTATCTTCAAATCCCATTTCTCTCTAGACATTACTGGGGAATAAATGCGTTCTAACAAGCTGTTACCATTCTAATAGTGAAACATACATCATCATATTTTAATTAGCTATTTAATATGTTATTATGTATATTGGTGACATAATTATTTTTAGCCTTGTAATTTCTTTTTTTCAAAGTGTATTTAAATGATCAACTATAGAGCTCTTATAGTATTAAGCCAGAAGCAGAAAAACTGGTTTTCTACAGTGTCTGTTTTCTGGTTTACTGCTCGGCTAGGCCCTCATGAGCTTTCAAAGGATCTAGCTTTCTGACAGTTCCTTCGACTCAGGCAAACCTCTCTACCCAAAAACATTTCAACAGCTATATCCAATAACAAGCGTCATCTTAACAAAAACTACTTCTGACGAAACAGTAGATTTTGTGAAAAAAATGTAAGTATCAGTTAAAATAATAACTGAATACAATGTGACAATAACACATAACCCTAAATCTAAGCAGTGGGCATAGTTCATTTGAATTATGACCTTTCCTTTTGCACAACTTCCATAAATCTTAGAGTTTCCATAGCAACTATAAAAAACAAGAACTGGCCTCAGAAGCTCTGTGACATCATAATGCAGTGTTCTCGTTGATGATGTCATAGAGGTTCAAAGGACTGTTTATGTTAGACAGAACTTTCTCTGTCAATTTACTTCTCAACTTCGTTGAAGGTAGACTGCTTGCAGACGACGTCTGAAAGTGATTTTATTTTACGACCAATTCAATCCAAACTGAACTTACACTCAAGATGGTTTTTCAAGTTGGTTGGGCCATTGGAGCCATAGTTAATACGGCAATGGAAACACTCTTTTCCTGCTGCTTCAGAGGAAATTATTCGCTTGCATCTGGCTCTGAAAATGAACAAATCATCTCTGAGACCACAGCTAACACTCTGACAATGAAGACTTCAGAAAACTTTGCTTTGGACAGTGTTCCTGAAGACAAAATGAAGCCAGACATGGACGCTCGCTCTGAGGAGGAGAAAGTTTACTCTGAAACCTCAGCTAACACTCTGACAATGAAGACTTCAGAAAACTTTGCTCTGGACAGTGTTCCTGAAGACAAAATGAAGCCAGACATGGACGCTCGCTCTGAGGAGGAGAAAGTTTACTCTGAAACCTCAGCTAACACTCTGACAATGAAGACTTCAGAAAACTTTGCTCTGGACAGTGTTCCTGAAGACAAAATGAAGCCAGACATGGACGCTCGCTCTGAGGAGGAGACAGTTTACTCTGAAACCTCAGCTAACACTCTGACAATGAAGACTTCAGAAAACTTTGCTTTGGACAGTGTTCCTGAAGACAAAATGAAGCCAGACATGGACGCTCGCTCTGAGGAGGAGAAAGTTTACTCTGAAACCTCAGCTAACACTCTGACAATGAAGACTTCAGAAAACTTTGCTTTGGACAGTGTTCCTGAAGACAAAATGAAGCCAGACATGGACGCTCGCTCTGAGGAGGAGAAAGTTAACAAATTCAGCGTTGGGGTCACAGTGACCACTGACCAGGTACATTGCAACCCTGAAAGCACAGCAAATACACCAACAATGAGCAGATTGGGGGGAGAACTAAAAGCTTTAACCTATCCCGACTCTCAAACAGACGTAACCATCAAGATGAATGAACTTAGTGCTTGTTTCAAAGATGAAATACAAAATGACACAGATAATTTCTACAGAGCAGAAGACAACAGAAGTCAAACAACTTTTAATCTTGATCCAACCATGTACATTTGCAAGTTTTCCAACTCATTCAATAATGGCTGGATAAATGCCACAATGCAAAGTATTCTGAACCTGAATATTACCAGAAAGCTTGTTGCTCAGAAACCTAAAGAAGTTTTTGGAGCGTTGTCAGAAACTCCATTGTTTGCCAACCTTTTACGTACAGCCATGCACAATCCAGGGAAACATTTTTCCCCAAGAGAAATCAGAAAAGTTCAGATGGAAATGGTTGAAAACGTACCGTTACTAGGTTTGGATGAGGTAAACATGGTAGAAGTGTTTTTCAGTGCTATTTTAAGATGGTTATATCCATGTGGTTTTAACACATCTTGCCAGATGAAAAGCGTTATCAGCTGTGAAGAATGTAAGATTTCCCAAAATCTCAACACTTTACTCAATCCCATAGTTGTCCTACCATGTGCACAACCATACGACAGTACCGCTTGTCTTCTAAACGATTTGGTTGATATCATTTTGGGAACATACTGTGACATATGCGACTTCAACTTAGAGAGAAAATTCTGTCTCACTGACCCTGATGTGATAGCCCTGTATATGCGACGGTTAGACAGTCATGAATATTTGGAGCCTCCTGTGGTTCCTAATCCAACCATTGAAATTCCTGTAAAAACTGGAACCCAGGTATACCGTCTATCCTCAGTCATTTGCAGCCAAACCCAGGGTTCTGAGATTGAACACTTTTACACATATCTGATGTGTGGACAATTGGTGTTTAAGGCTGACGATGACCAGATAACAACTTCAACTACAGACTGTGCAGCAGACCTCTGCCGTAACGGGTTTCTCTACATCTACGAGAAGTATACAGAAGGAAAGGATGAATTTAGCGTTGGGGTCACAGTGACCACTGACCAGGTAAATTGCAACCCTGAAAGCACAGCAAATACACCAACAATGAGGAGATTGGGGGGAGAACTAAACGCTTTAACCTATCCCGACTCTCAAACTGACGAAACCATCAAGATGAATGAACCTAGTGCCCGTTTTGAAGATGAAACACAAAATGACACAGATCATTTCTACAGAGCAGAAGCCAACAGAAGTCAAACAAATTCTAATCCTGATCCAACCATGTACATTTGCAAGTTTTCCAACTCATTCAATAACGGCTGGATAAATGCCACAATGCAGAGTATTCTGAACCTGAATATTACCAAACAGCTTGTGGCTCAGTATCCTGAAACGGGTGTTGGAGCGTTGTCAGAAACTCCATTGTTTGCCAACCTTTTACGTACAGCCATGAGCAATCCAGGGAAATATTTTTCCTCAAAAGAAATCAGGAAAGTTCAGATGGAAATAGTTGAAAATGTAATGTGTTCGGCAAACTGCAGCATTGACAAATTTTTGGACTGTATTTTGAAATTGTTTAGTTATTTTCGTGTTGGCGACAAAGGTCCCTGGATGTTAAGAGCGTTCCTATGTGAACAATGTGATGTGTATGCATCTGAGACTGCAAAACTCTGTCCCCTTGTTGTCCTACCATTTGCAGAGCCATACGACAATACCAGTTCTCTTCTTAAGCGTTGGTTTGATAATAGTATACGAACCTCCTGTGATGTCTGCAACTCCAACTTCGAGAGAAAATTCCTCCTCAACGATGCTGATGTGATAGCAATGCTTCCGGTCTGGTCATACGATCAGGGGGACTTAAGACCTCCCGTGATTCCTAGTCCAATCATTTCCATTCCTGTAAAAACTGGAACCCAGGTATACCGTCTATCCTCAGTCATTTGCCGCCAAATCCAAAGTTCTCAGACTGACCACTTTTACACATATCTACTGCGTGGACCGTTGACGTTTAAGGCTGATGACGACCAGGTAACGATCGTACCTGAGGACAGAGTAGAAGACATCTATCAAAATGGGTATATACACATTTACGAGAAGTATAGAATGATCAAACGAAGGAAAGACTTGGGAAACAAGCGACACAAATAAATAAATGAAAATGACAAATTAATCTCATTAAAAAAACAATTCTTTTATTTATAGCCCAAAAAAAACCACTCAAAAACATACAAAACAAGTACCCTCCCTCCACACAAAACCCAAAAACAAACACACACAATAACCAAAACAAAAAAAATTCTAAAAATAAAAGCATGCCTCCAAAAATACAAATACTTCAAACTAAACAGAAAAACATTTTTATATAAAAACAAATAAAACAATAAAATAAATCTATCAATCTCACTCAAAAACAATTCCTTTATATTTATAGCAATAGAAAAAAAACACTCAAAAACATTTTAAAAATCCACCCTCACTCAACACAAAACCCAAAAACAAAACAAACACACACAATGAACAAAACAAAAAAAATACTAAAACTAGAAGCGCGCCTCCAAAAATACAAATACTTTAAACTAAACAGAAAAACATTTTTATAAAAAACAAATAAATCAGTAAGCTAGATCTATCAATCTCACTCAAAAATAATTCTTTTATATATAGCAAAAGAAAAAAAAACACTTAAAAACATACAAAAAAGCACCCTCCTTCAACACAAAACCCAAAAAAAACCAAACACAATAAACAAAACAAAAAAATACTAAAAATAAAAGCACACCTCCAAAAATAGAAATACTTTAAACTAAAAAGAAATTTTTTTTAAATAAAAAAAAACAAGTAAATCAGTAAGATAAATCTATCAATCTCACTCAAAAACAATTATTTTATATATATAGCAAAAACAACACTCAGAAAAAACACACTCAAAAACACACAAAAAAGCACCCTCCTTCAACACCAAACCCAAAAACAAAACAAACACACACACACGATTAACAAAACAAAACTAAAAACTAAAAATAAAAGCACGCCTCCAAAAATAGTAATACTTTAAACTAAACAAAAAATGTTTTTATAAAAAACAAATAAATCAATGAAATAGATCTATCAATGTCACTCAAAAACAGTTCTTTTACATATAGCAAAAAAAAAACATTAAAAATTATACAAAAAAGCCACCCTCCCTCCCCACAAAACCCAAAAACAAAACAAACACACACAATAAACAAAACAAAAAAATACTAAAAATAAAAGCACGCCTCCAAAAATACAAATACTTTAAACTAAACAGAAAAACATTTTTATAAAAAAACAAATAAATCAGTAAGATAGATCTATCAATCTCACTCAAAAACAATTCTTTTATATATAGCAAAAGAAAAAAAAAACACTTAAAAACATACAAAAAAGCACCCTCCTTCAACACAAAACCCCAAAACAAACACACACAATAAACAAAACAACAACATACTAAAAATAAAAGCACGCCTCCAAAAATAGAAATACTTTAAACTTTTTTTATAAAAAAAAACAAGTAAATCAGTAAGATAAATCTATCAATCACACTCAAAAACAATTATTATATATATATATAGCAAAAAAAAAACACTCAGAAAAAACACACTCAAAAACACACTAAAAAGCACCCTCCTTCAACACCAAACCCAAAAACAAAACAAACACACACAATAAACAAAACAAAAAAAATACTAAAAATAAAAGCACGCCTCCAAAAATAGTAAAACTTTAAACTAAACAAAAAACATTTTTATAAAAAAACAAATAAATCAATAAAATAGATCTATCAATGTCACTCAAAAACAGTTCTTTTATATATAGCAAAAGAAAAAAAAAACACTTAAAAACATACAAAAAAGCACCCTCCTTCAACACAAAACCCCAAAACAAACACACACAATAAACAAAACAACAAAATACTAAAAATAAAAGCACGCCTCCAAAAATAGAAATACTTTAAACTTTTTTTATTAAAAAAAACCAAGTAAATCAGTAAGATAAATCTATCAATCACACTCAAAAACAATTATTATATATATATATATAGCAAAAAAAAAACACTCAGAAAAAACACACTCAAAAACACACTAAAAAGCACCCTCCTTCAACACCAAACCCAAAAACAAAACAAACACACACAATAAACAAAACAAAAAAAATACTAAAAATAAAAGCACGCCTCCAAAAATAGTAATACTTTAAACTAAACAAAAAACATTTTTATAAAAAAACAAATAAATCAATAAAATAGATCTATCAATGTCACTCAAAAACAGTTCTTTTATATATAGCAAAAGAAAAAAAACACATTAAAAATTATACAAAAAAACCACCCTCCCTCAACACAAAACCCAAAAACAAAACAAACACACACAATGAACAAAATAAAAAAATACTAAAAATAAAAGCATGCCTCCAAAAATAGAAATACTTTAAACCAAACAATAAAACATTTTTATAAAAAAATTAATTAATCAGTAAAATATATCTATCAATCTTACTCAAAAACAATTCTTTTATGTATAGCAAAGAAAGAAAAACACAAAAAGAGCACTCAAAAACATACTAACAAAAAAAGCACCCTCCCTCCACACAAAAACAAAGCAAACACACACAATAAGCAAAACAAAACACTAGAAATAAAAGCACACCTCCAAAAATAGAAATACTTTAAACAAAACAGAAAAAACTTTTCTAGAAAAAAACAAAGAAAAAAAGTTAAAATGAAATATCAATCTCACTCAAACACAATTCTTATATATATAGCAAAATAAATAAAACACACAACAAACAAAAAAAGCACCCTCCTCCCAAACAAAACCCCAAAGCACCCCCCTCCACCTCTAAACATAGCACACAAAAAATTTTATAGGAAAAAAATATTTGATAAAACACTGCTCCCAAAAACAAAACAAACACACACACAAAAGAAAACAATAAAATACTAATAATGAAAGCACCGCCTCCAAAAAATTGAAAGAATTGAAACAAAACAGGAAAAAACCTTTATAAAAAAACAAATAAATAAGTAAAAATCATATATCAATCTCAATCAAAAATAATTCTTTTTTTCATAGCAAAAGAAAAAAAAACACACAAAAACAAACAAACAACAAAAAGCAACCTCCCTCCAAACAAAACTCCAAAGCACGCCCTCCCCTAAAAAAAAACTAAATTGAAATAATTGAAATAAAAATAGCACACAAAAAATGTTATAGCAAAAACCAATTTATAAAACACTGCCATCAAAAACAAAACAAAGGCACCCAAAAACACAAAACAAAAAAATTTATAAAAATAAAAGCACCCCCTTCAAAAAATAGAAATAATTGAAACAAAACATGCTATATATATTTACAAATTATATTTTATCTATTAATTTTAACTTCTTAAGGTACATTAAAAACAAACAAACAAAAAACTTCAAATAAAAAATAAAAAAAACCCTCCCTGGGTTGCCACCTTATCATGGTGGAGGGGTTTGAGTGTCCCAATGATCCTAGGAGCTATGTTGTCGGGGGCTTTTTGCTCCTGGTAGGGTCACCCATGGCAATTTGGTTCAAGGTGAGGGATCAGACAAAGTGCAGCCCAAAAGACCCCTATAACAAATACGGCAAATGGATTTAGTGTTCCCTCACCCGGACGCAGGTCACCGGGGCCCCCCTGCTAGAGCTAGGCCTGGAGGCGGGGCACATTGCCGAGCGCCTGGTGGCCGGGCCTTTACCCATGGGGCCCGGTAACATGTGCCCCCCTTCCCATGAGCTCACCACCTGTGGGAGGGGCCATAGGGGTCGGGTCCAATGCAGGATGGGCGTCGGCCGAAGGCGGGGACCTTGGCGGTCCGATCCTCGGCTGCAGAAGCTGGCTCTTGGGACGTGGAACCTCACCTGTCTGATGCAAGGTTGAGAAGTTTCGACTGGACGTCGGACTCGCCTCGACGCACGGCTCTGGCTCTGTAACCCATCTTCTTGGTGGGTCTTGTTATTGGACTTTTATGCCCATCATGGAATGTCCCTAACGAACACCATGTTCAGGCATAAGGGTGTCCATATGTGCAGTTGGCACCAAGAAACTCTAGGCCACAGCTTGATGATCGACTTGGTTGTCATTTCATCTGATCTGTGGCCGCATGTTTTGGACACTCTGGTGAAGAGAGGGGCTGAGCTGTCCACTGACCACTACCTGGTGATGAGTCGGCTCCGATGGTGGGGGAGGACGCCGGACAGACTTAGCAGGTGCAAAAGTGTTGTGAGGGTCTGCCGGGAATGTCTGGCAAAGTCTCCTGTAAGAAGGAACTTCTACTCAAACCTCTGGTAGAACTTCGAACACGTCCCGGGGGAGGCGGGGGACATTGAGTCCGAGTGGACCATGTTCCGCACCTCCATTTTCGAGGCGGCTGACCAAAGCTGTGGCCGCAAGGTGGTCGGTGCGTGTCGCGGTGGCAACACCCGAACCCGCTGGTGGACACTGGCGGTAAGGGATGCTGTCAGGCTGAAGAAGGAGCTCTATCGGGTCTTTTTTGCTTGTGTGACCCCTGAAGCAGCTGATAGGTACCGGCAGGCCAAGCGGAGTGCGGCTCGGATGGTCACTGAGGCAAAAACTCGGGTGTGGGAGTTTGGAGAGGCCATGGAGACTGACTTCTGTGTGGCTTCGAAGCAATTCTGGTTCACCATCCAGCGTCTATAGGGGGAAAGAGGTCTGCCACCAACACTGTTTACAGTGGGGATGGTGTACTGCTGACCTCGACACGGGACATTTTGGGTCGGTTGATGGAATACTTCGAAGACCTCCTCAATCCCACCGGCACGCCTTCCAATTTGGAAGCAGAGTCTGGGGACTTTGGGTCGGGCTCTCCAATCCCTGGTGCTGAGCTCACCGAGGTCGTTAAAAAGCTCCTCGGTGGCAAGGCTCCAGGGGTGGATGAGATTCGGCTGGAGTTCCTCTAGGCTCTGGATGTTGTGGGGCTGTGTTGGTTAACGTGGCTCTGCAGCATTGTGTGGACATCGGGGGCAGTTCCCTTGGATTGGCAGGCCGGGGTGGTGGTCCCCCTGTTTAAAAAGGGGGACCACAGAGCGTGTTCCAAACTCAGTAAATAAGTTGGTAGATAATTTCCTTGCGAAAATCTCAGACATCATGGATTCCATTGCTCCAACTAAAGTGAAAGTAGTCTCAGGTAGAAAGAAGTCTCCGTGGACAAGTAATCCACTGGTACGTAGTGAAAAAAGAGAGTGTCGACGAGCCGAGAGAAAATGGCGGAAAACTCGACTCCAGGTTCACTGTGAGCTCTACAAAGAGAGACTGAATAGATATCAGCTAACTATAAAAGATGCTAGGGAATCGTTCTTTTCTGAAATCATCAACAGAAACATTAATAATGCACGGACTCTATTTGCAACAGTGGAAAGACTAACTAATCCTTCAGTGACAGTAGCCCCTGAACTAAACTCTACCAGGGCCTGCAATGAATTTGCCAGCTTTTTCACTGAAAAGATTCTAACAATTAGACGGTCAATCTGTACCTCAATATCGAACCCACAACCAGTGCCATCCCCAATCAACAACAATGTAGAGAAAATGTCTGAATTCCACGAATTAAACCAGAACAGCCTTGAAAAAATCATTATCCAATTAAGCTCCTCCTCCTGCTGTCTTGATATCCTACCCACAGCTTTTCTAAAGAAGGTTCTTCCTGTTATTGGTTCTGATCTTGTTCAAATAGTGAACTCATCACTGCTATCAGGTGTCTTCCCTCAGGCTTTAAAAACAGCAGTTATTAAACCACTGCTAAAGAAGAAAAATCTGGACAACACGTTAATGCAGAACTACAGGCCAATCTCTAATCTCCCATTCATTAGTAAGATTATTGAAAAAGCTGTGTTTCAGCAGTTAAATGGCTTCATAACAATGACAAACCGTTTTGATGCTTTTCAGTCTGGTTTCCGCGCTCACCACAGCACCGAGACTGTCCTCGTCAAAGTATTGTAATGGCAAAAAATTGTATCTCAGGGTTTCCATTATAAAGAAGACTTGAGTCCAAGAAGGCGTTTAAGTATTTAATTCAAACATATCTGGCAAGACACGGAGGGGACAGAGTTACTCGTGCATCACCCTCCCCAACCTTTCTAACTAACCGCTTTAATAGTATTCAGCAATCATTGTTTATCTCTGTAGACGTCTTCTCCAACGTTCACGCCCCGCCTCCAGAGAACTGCTTCATGCGAGTCTTATATCAACGCATAAAGCAGCTCATCCGAAGGCCAGACTGTTATCTTACTTCCCCGGCGTCTGTCTCTCTGGTGACCTGACACATATATCTTTCTCATAGCATTAAGCTGGAACAATAAGCTAGTCATTTTACACTAGATGTATTCACTAAACAGAGAATATACACTTAATTCCTAATTGCATAACAATTTTCCACCACAGTATTTAATGACATCCGCATAAATACAGACTGTGGAAGAACCACAGTGCTGGTTCTGTTGGACCTCAGTGCAGCATTTGACACTGTTGATCATGATATTTTATTGGAACGACTGGAGAGCTGGGTCGGACTCTCTGGTACAGGACTTGGCTGGTTCGAGTCTTACCTAAAGAACAGGGACTTCTATGATTCAATAGGAAACTTTTCATCAGAACGAACAGAAATCACATGTGGGGTGCCCCAGGGCTCCATCCTGGGGCCCTTCTTATTTAATATCTACATGCTCCCACTAGGCAAGATTATAGCAACCAATAACATTAGCTACCATAACTACGCGGATGACACTCAGCTCTGCATTACAATGTCACCAGGTGACTCTGAACCCATTCAAACCCAAAATCAATGCATTGACCAAATAAATGGATGGATGTGCCATACCTTTCTCCAGCTGAATAGAAACAAAACTGAAGTGATTATTTTTGGACCCAAGGAGGAACGATCAAGAGTCAGCACACAGCTTCAATTAATACAGCTAGAAACTACTGATCAGGTTCGTAACCTAGGTGTAGTAATGGACTCAGACCTGAACCTCCAGGGTCACATAAAGGCAATAACAAGGTCAGCGTTCTATCACCTGAAGAACATCTCTAGGATTAAAGGACTGATTTTGCAACACGACCTAGAAAAACTCATCCATGCGTTTATCTTTAGTCGGATTGATTACTGCAACAGCATCTTCACAGGTCTGCCTAAAAAGTCAATCAGACGGCTGCAGCTGATCCAGAACGCTGCTGCTCGTGTTCCTCACTAGAACCAGGAAAGTAGAGCACATCACCCCAGTTCTAAAGTCCTTACACTGGCTCCCTGTAGCTCAGAGAATAGACTTTAAAATACTTTTACTAGTTTATAAATCATTACATGGTTTAGCACCAAAATATGTTGAAGTCCTGTTGTCATGGTACCAACCACCAAGACCACTCAGGTCCTCCAACTCTAGCCTACTAAACATCCCTAGACTCAGAACTAAACATGGAGAAGCAGCTTTCAGTTTCTATGCTCCCCTTATCTGGAACAGACTTCCTGACGAATGTAGAGCTGCTGAAACTCTGAACTGCTTTAAATCGAGACTAAAAACCATCTGTTTAGAATTGCCTTTGAGTAAATGCTTGATGTCATATGTATGAAATGTGTTCATGCTCGCTTGCTTTTTTTAAAATTTTTCTCTTGCTTTATTGTGTATCATGTGTAATGTGTGTTTCTTTTATGTGTTTCTTTTAAATCACCAAATCATGTAAAGCACCTTGAACTACCCTGCTGTTGAAAGTGTGCTATACAAATAAAATTGCCTTGCCTTGCCTTGCCTTGCCTACAGGGGGATCACACTTCTTAGCCTCCCTGGTAAGGTCTATTCAGGGGTTCTTGAGAGGAGTGTCAGACGGATAGTCGAACCTCGGATCCAGGAGGAACAATGCGGTTTTCGTCGTGGGCGTGGAACACTGGACCAGCTCTACACCCTCAGCAGGGTCCTGGAGGGTGCGTGGGAGTTCACCCAACAGGTCTACAAGTGTTTTGTGGACTTGGAGAAGGCGTTCGACCGTGTCCCTCATGGAGCCCTGTAGGTGGTACTCTGGGACTATAGCATACCGGGCCCCTTGATACTGGCTGTACGACCGGTGCCAGAGTTTGGTTCGCATTGCCAGCAGTAAGTCGGGCTTGTTTCCAGTGAGAGTTGGAGTCCGCCAAGGTTGCCCTTTGTCACCGATCCTGTTCATAACATTTATGGACAAGATTTCTAGGCGCAGCCAAGGTGTTGAGGGGATAGGTTTCGGTGGCTTTATGATCGGGTCTCTGCTTTTTGCAGATGATGTGGTCCTGTTGGCTTCATCGGCACGTGATCTACAGCTTTCGCTGGAGCGGTTCGCAGCCGAGTGTGAAGCGGCTGGGATGAGATTCAGCACCTCCAAATCCGAGACCATGGTCTTGAGCCGGAAAAGGGTGGGGTGCCTTCTCCGGGTCGGGGTTGAGGTCCTTCACCAAGTGGAGGAGTTTAGGTATCTGGGGGTCTTGTTCATGAATGAGGGAAAAATGGAGCGGGAGATCGATAGACGGATTGGTGGGGCATCTACAGTTATGCGGGCACTGTACCGGTCTATCGTGGTGAAGAGAAAGCTGAGCCGAAAAGCTCTCGAAAAACATTTATTGAAAAAAACAAATAGATCCGTAAAAATAAGATATCAATCTCACTAAAAAACAATTATTTTATATATAACAAAAGAAAAAAAACACACAAAAACAAACAAAAAAGCACCCTCCCTCCAAACAAAACCCTAAAGCACCCCCCTCCCCCTCCAAAAAACCATACAAATAAAAGCACCAAAAATATTATAGCAAAAAACCAATTTTTAAAACACTGCTCCCAGAAACAAAACAAAGACACACAAAAAACAAAAACAAAAAAATACTAAAAATAAAAGCACCCCCCTCCAAAAAAATCGCAATATTTTAAACAAAACAGAAAAAAACTTTTATAGAAAAAAAAAATCAAGCAGTAAAAATTACATATCAATCTCACTCAAAAACAATTCTTTTATATATAGCAAAAGTGAAAAAAACACAAAAACAAAAAAAGCAACCTCCCTCCAAACAAAACCCCAAAGCACCCCCTCCACCTCCAAAATACATACAAATAATTGAAACAAAAAGAGCAACAAAAAAAAATGTTATAGCAAAAAAAAAGTTCATAAAACACTGCTCCCAAAAACAAAACAAAACACTAAAAACACCCTAAATGTTGGTCAAGATCCGCCGCTGATTAAGGTCTATTTTAACTGACATTTCCCCGTTATGTTTCCAATCGTCATATTGTGTGTGTTTATTATAAAGTTAAATAAATAGTAACTGAGGAACTGTTACAACCTTAATTCATCATCGTCAGGTTATTGCCTCAACTGCATGAGCAGTTCTTGTTGTATGCGCGTGTATTCACGGCGTGCTTGTCCAGCTAGTGTCACGTCAGCGAAGATCATGAAAAGAAAGGCTTTCCTTCTTTCTTTGGTCTTTGACTCATCTCTGCTGCATCTTAGCTTTGGCTTTGTAAACGGGGAAATTTTTGTCTCGGGACACAAAGAATTTATAGGTTCTGGAAGAAGAGTAAGACATACGTATAAAGTATGGGACGATATTTATTCATAGTAGGATTGCTGTTATTTAATATTTTAAATGTGGTGTTTTGAATCAGTGTATTAGGGATGTAAGAAAATATCGATACACCGATATACCGCAATATTTTATTTCCCGATATTGTATCGATATTCAAAACAAAAATATCGACTTTTTTATTTTTTAAGGATTTGAATGGAACCATTAATGTTGATTAATGTCATTTTTGTAGTAAAATTAAAAGCATGACTGGTAGTTTGTGGCTGTTTTCACCTTCTTGGTTCCAGTGGATCAACTAGATCTAGTAATTAAACTGGATGTGTTAAAGTATGAAACAGGTTGGAGTGTTTAGAATGCTGTGGTAGTTTTTCTACTGTTAAATTGAGTTTTAACAATCACAATATATCGTCTTACTCATATTATCGCTATATATCACAATATATCGTATCGTCTCCCCCTGTATCGCGATACGTATCGTATTGCCAGATTGAAAATAAATAAATAAATGTATAAATAAATAAATGGGTAAATACAATTGACAATAAACAAATATTTGAATCTGGAAATACATTTGAAAAATTATTTAATTTCACAATCATTTATTTATTTACACATTTATCCCTACATTTATTTATTTATTTCCACATTTATTTATTTCTACATTTATTTATGTCCAGGTTTACAGATCCGATTTATTTACAGAAGTGTATTCTAATTAGTGGGGTGTTTCTAACACAGGCCTAAACCCTGATTGGTCAGCTCCAAGTCTGTGTAAGCTAACACACAACAGTGGCTCTCAGCTGAGGAGCGTTTGCATCAGGTGGCTACACTGTGTGTCTGTGACAGAGATGAGATATCCGGCTGCTGGAATCTCACTGTCAGAGTAATGCTGGTTCAACACCAGGCCTGTCCTTGGTAGGGAGGTCTCCTGGAAACAGACGAAAACAGAGGTGCAGGGGTGCAAAGGTTAACAATTGAAGGCTAACCCGGCTTAGCGAGAAGCTCCCAAGTAGCACCTCACTGCCTTCGCATCTCGTCTTAAGTTTTTGTCAACAGTTCACAAGCACCTGTCCATGTCTCATGTTGAATTCCCCACTTGGGACCGCGGTCAAGGGATCCGACACCTCGAAATAGGATGTCAAGCCTGCCGACGTTAGCACTCTTATAAAGATTAGCTTCGCGCATACACTGTGCATTACGGTAATAGAGATTTGCACGGAATTGAAGCAGCCTTGCAGACGAAAACAATGAAAGGGTGAGGAAGTGAGAGGCTTTAACCATAATTTTCTAAATTTATGACCTACCTACTACCTTTTCCATACTATTTCCACAATGAATATAATGTTGCTGTCAATTTTTGGAGAAATATCAAGTAAAATACCTTATAATACCTATGGTTGGGTCACTTTCAGGAATTCATTTCTGAGTGTCTTCTTTTATTATGGAAACCCTGAAGTATTTTCTTCCATTACAGGGGGTTGAATGGGCCTTGAAGATTTCACTGGGGAAGATAAAGCTAATTTTTTACAATTAAAAATAAATAAAATAAAAAAATAAAGGAAAATAACAACTTGTATTTTTATGGGAAATGTTTGAAATGGGTTAATTGTTTTAGATTTTCTGGGTTCATTTTTGATTGGAAACTAACTTGTAAAAATTACATTCACCATATTATTCAGAAAAGCAAATGGTACTTCATCTTATGAGATGATTGGTGGGAGTAAACTGGGGTCCAAGTTTGAATCTCTCAAATGTATTTATGTGTCATTATTCCGGTCAAGATTAGATTATGGATGTCTACTATATGGGTTAGATGTTATTCAAGCTAGAACATAAGACTTTGTTTAAGAGCAGGTAAATGTGCATTACAAACTCAATCAGATGAAATGCCTTGGATAATTAGAAGATAACAACTAATGGATAATTATTTGGTTAATCTAAAAGAACATAATGAGAGTCATTCGGTTTAGAGTTTTAGAGGCTTGTTGGGAGAAAGGAAAGGAATCAAAAAATATCTTTGGATGGACTGATGTCATATTGTTGTGTCTTTCCTTCTCACTGCATCCTTCATTGCAGGTCAAGTTTTCTGGTACATACACAGTGTGAAACAACTGTCAAAATGATCTCATTGCTTTTTCTGAAACTGTATGAAACACCAGTTGCTTCATGTCAGCCTTTTAAAACTGTACCATGTTCGTGCAGCTCAGAATGCATTGGTGGATGAAGTTCCCCCTGCTTGTGGTGAAAACACAGCGACATCTGCTGGAGAAGAACTGAATGAATATGGCTTCCCACTTCAAATTCAGCAATGTTAAATGGTCAACTGGAGAACTCTGAAGTGCTAGAAAACTTGGACACAGTGCTAAGTTATTTGCCAGAGTCACAACACTGTGTGTTGATTAGGTTGATAAGTTCTTACATTATCTTATTTGCAGACTTTCCATCCTGCAATATGACTGAATATGATATTGATGTGAGTGACATTCTTGAAAACCAGGGTCTTTAACTGTATCCAAAGATCAAAGTCCCTTGATTTTTCTGAACTCTTCCACTGCCCAAATCAGAGACTCAGGAGGTGGTCTCTCCTTCTGCAAACTTGTTCTTCAGATATTTATCATATCAAAGGAAGAAATAATGTTTTTGCAGATGCTTTGTCAGGGTAGCTTTCGTTTCTCACTTGTCTCCACCCAAATCCCTTAGGGTACCGGTTGTTGACGTGTGATGGGTTCTCTAAAGCACAGTTCAAATTAAATCAAACTTTATTTATAAAGCGCTTTTCATACAAGAAGTTGCATCACAAAGTGCTTTACAGATTAAAATGACCCCACATAAAACCACCTTCCCTTCCCTCCCCCACAGATTTAAAAGCATGGTCACAGGTATACCCCCCTCCCCCCAACCCAACTCCCATGCACACACACAGTTAAAAGAAAAAGTAAAAAAGGACATTGGGCCGAGTGTAGATGAACCATGCAAGGAAACGCCATCAGAGGAGCCATCTGCCCCGGCAGCGGTAGATCAACAGCAGCAGCTGAGGCACCGACACAGGGCGCCCTGTGGAGGCAAGGCCAAGACCCCCACCTCCAACCAAGCTCCACCTGGAGAGCACCCAGGCAGCTACAGCCGACCACCGCTCCCAGGCAGAGGGCTACCACAGAGAAAACACTGCAACGGGGATTAAGATAAATTAAAGTATAAAAATAAACAGTAAATTAATGTGCTAAGATTAAATAGTAAAACTGATAAAAATATAATCATATAAAACATGCAGAGCAATTAAACAAACAGTAATAAATAATAATCAGTTAAAAGCTAGGCTAAAAAGGTGAGTCTTGAGCCTGCTCTTAAAAACATGAACGTTCTCTGCAGCCCTGAGGTTCTCCAGGAGCCTGTTCCAGAGGTGAGGGCCATAAAACTGGAACGACGCCTCGCCATGAGTGTGTGTCCTGACTTTTGGGGTGACAAGGAGACGGCTGCCAGAGGAGCGCAGAGACCGCAAAGGTTTATATGGTAAAAGTAGTTCAGAGAGATAATTCAATTCAATTCAGTTTATTTATATAGCGCCAATTCACAACAGATGTCATCTCAAGACACTTAACAAGTAGTCATTTCAATACATTTATACCAACATTCCAATCAGTTAAAAAGTTTCCTATTTAAGGAATCCCAGCAGATTGCGTCAGTCATTGGCGTGAGGTTGGGAAGACTTTCCAACCACAGCAATCCTTCAGCAATCCCTCATACTGAGCAAGCATGTAGCGACGGTGGAGAGGAAAAACTCCCCTTTAACAGGAAGAAACCTCCAACAGAACCAGGCTCAGTAGGAGCGGCCATCTGCCACGACCGTCTGGGGGTTTGAGAAGACAGAGCAGAAACACAGAAGGAACAGAAGATCTGATATAAGAGAACTTTCTATGTTACAGAAAGTAAAAAGTTGATAACAGGACACAGTGGATGTTCAGTTACTGGGAGGATCATCCCAGTCGATGCCCCCCGTCCAACAGGGCATTGCAGCCAAGCAGGATACCAGACCAGGTATATTTTCTATGGAGAGAAAAACACTGAGAGAAAACAAAGTTAACAGTCGAAATAACAGAATGTACTGTAATACAACTGGATAGGGCTCTGTTAGGAACATAAGGAACAATTAGATCTCTGATGTATGATGGAGCTTGATTATTAAGGGCTTTGTATGTAAGAAGAAGGATCTTAAATTCTATTCTGGATTTAACAGGGAGCCAATGAAGGGAAGCTAAAACAGGAGAAATGTGATCTCTCTTTTTAATATTCATCAGAACTCTTGCTGCAGCATTTTGGATCAACTGAAGGCTTTTAATGGCATTTTGTGGACTTCCTGATAGTAAAGAATTACAGTAGTCCAGCCTTAAGGTAACAAATGCATGGACTAGTTTCTCAGCATCACTCCTGGACAGGATGTTTCTAATTTTAGCAATATTCCGGAGGTGAAAGAAAGAAATCCTAGAAACCTGTTTAATATGGGGTTTAAATGTCAAGTCTCGGTCAAAAATAACGCCGAGGTTCTTTACGTTATTACTGGGGGCCAATTTAATGCCATCCAGATGAAGTGATTGACTAATCAGTTTCTGTTTAAGAACTTCTGGTCCAAAGACAGCAACTTCTGTTTTGTCAGAATTTAAAAGCAAAAAGTTTAGGGTCATCCATGTTTTTATGTCTTCCAGACATGCCTGTAATCTACTTAACTGACTGGGTTCATCAGGGTTTATGGATAAATATAGTTGTGTATCATCTGCATAGCTGTGGAAATTTATCCCATGCTGTCTAATGATTCTACCAATTGGGAGCATATATATGGTGAACAGAATTGGTCCAAGCACAGAACCCTGTGGAACTCCACAAGTAACCCTTGAGAGTGAAGAAGATTGATCATTTAGATGAACAAACTGGAATCTGTCAGACAAATATGATTTAAACCAGCCTAGTGCTGTTCCTTTGATCCCTGCAACATGTTCAGGTCTTTCTAGGAGAATATTATGATCGACTGTGTCAAAAGCAGCACTGAGATCTAACAAAACCAGAACAGACACCAGTCCATTATCTGAGGCCATGAGAATATCATTAGTAACTTTCACCAGTGCTGTTTCAGTGCTATGATGAGCTCTAAACCTGACTGAAACTCTTCAAACAGCTCGTTACTGTTTAGATGCTCACAGACTTGATTAGCAACAATTTTCTCAAGGACTTTGGATAAGAAAGGAAGGTTAGATATAGGTCTGTAATTCACCAAGTCATCTTGTTTAAGGGAAGGTTTCTTGAGTAAAGGTTTAATTGCAGATGGCCCAAGACCATTAAGACACTTAAAAACCATTTAAAGAACCTTAAAGTCGATCCTGAAATGTACGGGGAGCCAATGCAATGATTTTAAGACGGGTGTAATGTGCTCCCGCCTCCTGGTCTTCGTCAGGACACGTGCTGCTGAATTTTGTAGTAGTTGTAAACCTGATATACTCTTTTTGGGAAGACCAGAAAGCAGGGCATTACAGTAATCAATTCTACTGGAGTTAAAAGCATGCATCAGTGTCTTCGTATTGGCCAGAGAGAGAATGGGGCGGACTCTGGCGATGTTCTTTAGTTGATAAAAACCTATTTTAGTAATATTTTTTATGCGAGGAATAAAAGTCAGCTCAGAGTCAAAAATCAAGCCCAGGTTCTTCACTTGTAAAGAGGGATTAAAAGACAGAGATTGTAGTTTTGGTAAAAGTTTCTCTCTCTGAGCCTCAGGACCGATGACTAAAACTTCAGTTTTGTCCTGGTTGAGCTGGAGAAAGTTTTCTGCCATCCAGGATTTAATGTCTAAAATGCAGTTAAAAAGTGCATCCATTGGCCGTGTGTCATCGGGAGACATGGAGATATACAGCTGTGTATCATCAGCATAACTGTCAAAGTTGACTCCATGTCTTCTGATGATGCTGCCAAGAGGGAGCATATACAGGTTAAAAAGCACTGGGCCTAAAATCAAACCCTGGGGCACACCACATGTAATCCTGTAGACCTTAGAGGAGCAGGTATCTAAACTTACCATAAAAGTCCTGTCTGTGAGATAGGATGTGAACCATTTGTGAACAACACCAGAGAGGCCAATCTGTTTTAAACAGGTTAAAAGAATAGTGTGGTCTACTGTATCAAAGACAGCGCTTAGATCCAGTAGAACCAACACTGTCACCCTCTGTGCATCATAGTTTAATCTAAAATAATTTAAAATCTTTAGAAGGGCCGTCTCTGTGCTGTGGTTCACCCTAAAACCAGACTGAACTTTCTCCTGGACATTGTGCTCATTAATAAAATCATTAAGTTGAATTAAAACAATTTTTTCTAAAATTTAGCTTAAAAAAGGCAAGTTAGATACCGGTCTAAAATTGTTAAAATCCTTAAAATCTAAATTGCTCTTCTTCAACAGGGGCCTCACTACCGCCCCTTTAAAGGCGGCAGGAAAGACCCCCGTCTGAAGGGAGCAATTCATCATGGTTAAAATCTCATCTCTAAAAGATCCATAAAATTGCTTAAAAAAGGAAGTGGGAATCGGGTCCAAAACACATGTGGTGGGCCTCACTGAGGAGAAAACTTTATCAAGAGTCCCAGCTTCTACCAGGACAAAACTGTCCAGCGTTTCCTCTGGTAAAGACACACATTCAGATTTGTCTAAAACCATGTGACTCTGAGAAGATAAAATCTTACATCTGATGGTGTCTACCTTCCTTCTGAAGTGGTCTGCGAACTCCTCACCAAGAGTGTTTAAGGGGGTTTTAGGAAATGCAGTAGTAGCTCTGTTAAAAAGGTTATCAATGGTGGAAAAAAGGATTTTGGAATTATTTTTATGTTCCGAGATGATTTTGGAGAAATATTAATTTCTTGAATTTCTTACTGCATTGTTGTATAATTTGAGAAGATCTGTGTATATTTGATGGTTTATTGTGATTTTACTTTTCCTCCATTTTCTCTCTGGCGCCCTACAATTTCTCTTCATTTTCTGAGGTTTTCATTTTTCCACGGCGTTGCAGCTTTAGATTTTAAAATTTTAACTTGTAGTGGAGCAAGCCGGTCAAGAGTGGACTGAAGCCTTCTGTTAAAATCATTGACAATAAAATCACAGGGGACAAGTAAAACAAGGGAGGATTCTTTTTTTTTATTCCAGAAAACCTGCAGCCACTTCAGGGGTTAGATGGCGCTTCCTGACAGTTCTCACAGAGGTCTCCTGCTGAATAAAACTGGTGATGTTAAAAAACACACAGTAGTGGTCAGAGACAGCCAAGTCAACAACAGAGGACACACGGGTGGACAGGCCATGCGTGATGACCAAGTCCAGGGTGTGTCTTTGTTGTGAGTCAGCTGCATAACATGTTGGCTAAAATCCATATAAGTCAGGATGTTTAAAAAATCTGTTGATAAAGGATCTTAAAGGTTATCTATATGTAGATTAAAATCACCAGCTAAAATGATCCTTTCAAAGGAGTTGTGCAAAATTGATAAAAACTCTGAAAATTCTTGAATAAAAAGTGCGCTCTTTTTAGGAGGCCAATAAATTGTGACACATAAAATCTGAGGAGTGCTAAAAACATTTGCATTATATTCAAAAGTAAAATTGTTATCAAATAAAACAGGTTTGGCAGAAAGTGTTGATGAACTTATAAAAGCAGTTCCGCCTCCCCTTTTGCTACTCCTCGTAGAATAAGTGAAGTTAAAATTAGGTGGGGAGGCCTCTGTAAGAACAACAGGGGCATCTGCACTCAGCCAAGTTTCTGTTAAAAATAAACAATGAAGATTATGGTCTAAAATCAGATCATTTATTATAAAAGTTTTGTTCAGCAGAGAGCGAACATTAAAAAGTGCCATATTTATTGTGATTGGAGATGGAGGAACTGTATGATTTACTGAAAGTGGGGCTTTTGGCAACTTTTTGAGATTATTTGGATTGCATTTGTTTGGTTTATGATTTTTAGTCCGCTCTCTGCTGATAATAACAGGTATGAATGAGGTAGAACAAGGTCCAAGTCCAGTATGAGTTACTGTTAAAATCAGGGGTGAGTTCATAGGAGCAGGGACCATTTGCAACTCAGAATGTGGCGGAGGAATCAGAGAGGGCAGGGGCATCTGGGGCCAGTGTAGTTGACAGGGGGGGGGGCGTGGACATGCCAGGCTCAGTGTCAGTGTACGAGTGCCTTGTCTATTTAGATGGAGCCCATCTGGTCCAAACAGGTGCTTCCTGCCCCAAAAATGTTAAAATTGTCTATAAAACCAATATTGTGAACGGCGGTGATGGAGGAGAGCCAAGTATTAAGGGATAAAAGTCTGCTAAAATGGCCAATTCCTCTGCCGACAGTGGGAGTGGGGCCAGAAATAAAAACAGAGACGTGTGTTTTCTAGAAGATTAAAAAGGTGAATAAAATCACACTTCAGGAGCTCAGACTGCTGTTTATAAATGTCATTGGTGCCAGCATGAATCACAACTTTACTCACAGATTTGTGTTGATCAATGAGCTGCAGGATCTGTTCGGTAATGTCCGTGACAGTGGCTCCAGGGAAACACAGTGTAAGGGCTCCTCTCATCCTCACGTTTCTGATGATAGAGTCCCCGATAATGAGTGTGGTGGGCGACGGGTCTGCAGGCGGATGTTTGCGCTGGGCAGAGGATCGTTCACCATCCAGGACTTGCTGTATGCCAGGTGTAGAAGCTTCCCCAGGACTGCAGCGATGTTTAATCGGCGCCGAGGGCTCGTTCCATGGGTTTGGGGTGAAGTGGAGCACTCCTCCCCTGTCAACACACTCATGTGGGGCCCATATGGGTTAAACGTGGGCTGATGAATGGGCCCCAGATGGGAAGCCCAGTTGGGCCCCAGTTAATTTTGTCCGGGGGTTCCACGGTGCCCCCACGTGGGAAGCCCATGTGGGCTTTAGGTGGGTTTTACATGGGCCCTATATTAAACACATATGGGCTACCCAGAATTATCCCATCTGGGGCCCACATAGTGTGGGCTATGTGGGCCCCAGATGGGCAGCCCAGCTAGGCCCCAGTTAATTTTGTCCAGGGGTTCCACGGTGGCCCCACGTGGGCAGCCCATGTGGGCTTTAGGTGGGCTTTACACGGGCCCTATATTAAACACATATGGGCAACCCAGAATTATCCCATCTGGGCCCCAGTTAATTTTGTCCGGGGTTTCTATGGTGGACCCAAGTGAGCAGCCTATGGTGGCTTTAGGTGGGCTTTACATGGGCCCTATATTAAAACCATATATGTAACCCATTTTTATCCGATATAAAAATTATTTTAGGGGCTTATTTTACAGTCAGCACAAACAGTTCTTTAAACAAGATACAATGACAAACGATACTAGTGATACTATTAATTTCCTTTTTATTAGTAAAGTGAAATTAAGTGTAAATGACTTACTCCAGGACATAAACAATTCTCATGAAAAGCAAAGCATCAGTTTCCTTCTTAGAGAAAAGTCTCTTAAAAATAACAGCTACTACACAGAAAATACCAATTTTAAGACACAGAACTGAATACAGGTAGTGATAATGGAAAATAAATGCTGTTAGAACTCTGAACAGCTCTCAAAGCCCTCAACATCTGACACCTTTCTTTTCCTTTGTTTCTACAAGATTCTCAAACATCTTATAACAAAATCAACAAAATAAATTCCTAGAAAATATCGGAATGATACATACAGTACAATGCCAAACAAAAAGGAGTGTCATAAGGGTTCACATTTTAAGGTTTTTGTCAGTCAGGTTATGGAGGAAGACTTCCACATCATACATGTGGTTTAAAAAGTTCCAGAATGTGCAACAGTGAACCATTTATTTTGAGCAAGATGAGGCTGAGAGAAAACCAAAATGAACGAATATATGTGACAAAATTAGTTACTTTCCATAAATGATCCTGTAGCCTGAAGTCCTTGTTGTAAAGTTCCTTGTCTGGCTTGTTTATTACCGCCGCGATCCCTAGCACCAATGAGCCACTTCGAGATGGCTTTCTCTGCGTCCTTTCATGTGATTTAGCTGGTCATGGTGTTTTTCTTCAAGGCTCCTGCATGGGCCAAATATAACAGTCACTCAATTGTTGTGTCAACAAAACTCTCTTCTAAGACTGTGAAAATAACTATACAGGTAACATCTTTGACTTGAAAATACCCTATAGATTCCTAAATCTATGTTAAATCCAGAATAGAATTGAAGATCCTTTTTCTTACACCTAATTCACACCGGGTGCGGTATGAATGCTTTCGGTTTGCATACGGATTGCAGTTCAGGGGCAGAATATTTTCGGAATACACAATCTGGAAGCAATGAACGTTGGATGAATGAAAATTAAAGGAGCTCTGCACAGCCAGCGTGAATGCTCTGACTGGAGTAAAGCTCTTTGCGGAAGTCATACGGAGAGCACACTGCATCCGTTCCACACCCAGCTCCATCATTCAGAGATCTTCCTGTTCTATATGTTCTTAACAGAGGACCTAGCTTCTATTGACCAATTCAGCGACATAACCAGAAGTCAATCCGGTGCCATTGCTGCAGTGACAGCTCTCAGTCAGGCAGCCATAGTACCTGAGGTAAAATGGGCATATGAATATAATGTTTATAATATAGCATTCAGTTATTGCTTGTTCTAATAACCCCAGATTTGGAAAAAAACATGTGTGACACTAAGGCCCTTAAAATGCCTGTTGGCTTTGTAGTTTTGCTAGCAACGCATCAGACACCCTTGAACGCTATTTTGTAGACATATCTTAATTTATTCTCATGTTTGGTCGTGTAGTGGCCATTCAACTACCACCTGTGTACCACAGATCAAGCAAACACATCTAGGATAAGAAACAATTACTGAAAGTTAAAGCCTACCTGTTTATAAAATTGTGGTCACAGCTCATAGTATCAGTAAAATTTAATAGTCCACGAGCACACTTACCATACATTACTTCAAACAGCTTCAAGACCTTGAACTCTCTCTTCCCATTTCGGCCCACAAAGTTGTACTGCCTGGATAGGCCATGGTCCAGGAGGAAGCTCATCATCCTTCTAGTGGCCTCGTCAACAGTTGCACCCCTTATGTCAGCCACAGAAACAACCTGAGGGAAAAAAACAACAAATACAAATCAAAGTTATCGAAATTGCTCACTGGAATACATTGCACTAGTCAACATGACAGAACTGCGAGAAGCACGTATGTAAACATACTGTCACAAAAAGCAGCTAGTCCCCCAATAGAAAGAAATGCAGTTTCACTACCATAAACATAACATACATACATACCAGTTCAGACAGGAAGTTGGGGTCAGACAGTTTTTCCTCCATAAGCTCCACATCGTTAACCGTCTTTAAGTGGAAACCCTCTGGGGTAGCTGAGATGGTTGTGCCGATCTTGTCCTGCTGTTGAAGCAGTGTTTGTAAAATCCTCCCTTGGATTATTTGGGTCTCTTTGATGTCCTCAAGAAGTGTTAGAATGCGAACAAACATGTTCTCCCTGATTTGTCCTTGAAGGGTTTGTGGTGAAATGGTGACATGTTGCTGGGCTGAAACACAGGGAAATCTTTGGGTACCCAGTGGTGGTAAGAGTGGAGATCTGATAGTGGATGGAGGCTGTGGTGGTGTCTGATTACATCTGATGTTGGGGGGAGGTGGGGATGTAGACGGGATGGGGCTCCTTGGCCGATTGTTCTCATCCTCATCCTCACTGGAGAAAATTACTGGCCTAAAAATGTAACATACAATCTCAATCAATTAGGTTACATGGCCTAAATTTATATCTCTTTTTAATTGCCTTATGACTCTGAAGCTCTTCACATAGGGGTGTCAAACTCAAGTGCTCGAGGGCCACTGTTTTCAAAACCTACAAGAGTCCATCTTGTATCACGCCAGTTAAACCATTCGACTCGACTCCACTGGTGGCTCGGACCCGTTGTTTGTTAGCATTGCGTTTTGGGGCGGGCGCATGGGCACCAAACATACCCAGAATAGGCCACAAACTCATACTCGAGCTGTGAAATAAGGGCAGCCCATCAATGTTGATTCGGAGTGTTAGAGTATCAGTTACATTTGCAAAATGTCCTAATGATGTTAGTTCAGCTTTAAGAGCATTTTCGATTCCAAAGTGGTAGTAGGAACCTCCTGCCAAATTATTCACACTGCAGGACCTGTCTGTAGACATAAGAGTTCTGGCATCCATTGGGACATCAAGGCCCTCTGCCTTTAGGATTTTAAGAAGTGCAGTTTGTGGTATGTTAAATTCTGCAGCCCACTCCGCAAGCATGACTCCAACACATGAACCATCATCAGTATCATCAGAATCATGATCACCTCTAAAGTCATAACATTCTTCACCATTCAAATTAGAAACATTGTGATAACGTGGCATATCACCTGCCACCCAGGTTTCACAATCCAAATCATCAAATGAGGAAGTGTTACAGTCATAAAACAAATCAGAGGAATGTCCATCATCAAACTTATTTGATGAATTCTCAAAATAGTCCTGATCACAAGCATCATAGAAAATGTCAGTGGAACCTTCTCTTTCTGAATGCTCTAACAAATCCTCAATTGGATATTCCTTTTCAGAATCATGTACCATTAAATCATCCATCATAGCCTTTTTTTCAATGAGATGCAAATGTTCCTCCACTTTTGCTGAAATTTTTCTCCTTTTGTTTCTTTCTGAATGCTCCATTATTTCTAAAAGGAAAAAAAAGCCTATTAGATATCATCTATGATTACAGAGGATCAGAAATGACAAACTTCAATGTTATAGCAAATTATATCGTTTATTGCTGGTTTATTGCTGCTAATTTTAGCATTTGTTCTTTTAATAGTCTGCAATGCTGAGCCTAGGGCTGGGCGGTATGGCAACATTTTCATATCACTTTTTTTTATCCCATCGGTTTTATGGTATTTGACTCTTTTTTTACATACAAGACAATTCTTACTTACATAATCTTGAAACGGGATAAGAATTAATGCAGTAGATTATAGCTTTGGGTTTTGTAAAATAGGAGTTGCTAGCGAAGCAGTTTAAAAGCAAACCGAAACACGGCAACCAGCGCTGCTTCTTCGTCAATCTTTTGTTCCTTCTGCTGCTGTGACACTGCTTGCTGCTGAAACAGTGGTGTAATGCAGAAAAAAAACAATAATAAGTGTTTAACTTGGAAATGAATGCCTGTGATATTTGTAAGTCTTATTGCTGGAACATGCATTGCTCCATACATCCGCATAATGAGGAAGAAAACAAATTTAAAAAAAGATGTGCGGCAAAGTATCCCGGCCGGAAAGAGAAATTATATTCTTGAAACACTTTCACTTCGATTCGACTCAAATAACGCAAACAAACTGTGTTCATATTAATATTACAAATATGTTTTAAAGACACACTCCGTAACTTTGCAGGTATTTAAGCTCTGTCGCCCCCTCAAGGCTTGCGGCGTAATGTCACTGTAAAAGCCAATGTATCTGGAGCGCATCTGAAGCGGCCAGTGTACTGTCAGTGTTTCCTCTGGTGAAGGTAGACACTCAGATTTGTCTAAAACCATGTTACTTTGAGAGGATAAAATATTACATCTCATGGTGTCTACCTTCCCTCTGAAGTGGCCTGCAAACTCATCACAGTGTTTGAGGGGGTTTTCTGAAATGCATTAGAGGTATGATTTAGAATATTCTATGGTGCAAAACAGAATTTTAGGATTATTTTTATGTTCTGAGATAATTCTGGAGAAGTATGCATTTCTGGAATTTCTTAAAGGATGACGCGGAAGCAACGCCTCCGCGTCATCCATTTATTTCTGTTAATGGACACCTTGAAGGGCATTATCCTGCTTATACCATGGTCACTTACGAAAGAAAGAAGTATTTAATCAGTTAATAATAATGTGTTTTAGAGTTAAAATCGTGAGGGTTTTTATTTTATAAGTCGAGCGCACTATTTAATATCTCCCGTTTACAGGCGTTTCCAAGCAACGTGGCATAGCGACCCGACCGCAGCAGTTGATCAGTGATGGGAAGTGAGATTGTGGCTTTACCTTACGTTATGTGATACAAAGTTTTAATATGTTAATTTTATCAAACTCACCAAATAAGTTAAAAGAAATGATAAAATCACTCATGTTTTGTCTGTCTTGCTGTTGCGATGAGTCAACTGTGAAATAACGTTGAGTCTCCGTTGCCATGGTTACCATCTACAATCATTATTAGCATGATATATTGACTAGGGCTGGGTAAAAAAATCGATTTAATCGATTTTGGATCGATTTAATTTAAATTCATAAGGCATGAGATCGATTTTTCCTTTGTTGCGTTAACCCCATCAGTCTCGTGCGTGATGTCAGGTTTACGTTCAAGCGCACGAGTGTGCATAAACAAAATGGCCGTCGCAAGTAAAAGACTGCGCAGCAATCAATCCCAACTAAGGTCTGATGTCTGGAACCATTTTGGATTTAAAACAACAAAGGACAAAGAGCTGGATAAAACCAAAGTAGTATGCAAGGTCTGCCAAGCGGAGGTCAGTTATTGTAGAAATATCACAAACCTCAGAAACCACTTGACAAGGTACCATGCTACGCTAGCCTTAGCTTCCGACAACAAGCCGCCTGGAATAAAACAAAAGAAACTGAGGGAATTACTAACAGTGCCAGCCAATTCTCCGCAGGCCATAAAGATAACTGAGGCTGATAACTGATAACATATGCTTCCAATTGGTAGAATCATTAGACAGCATGGGATAAATTTCCACAGCTATGCCGATGATACAGAACTATATTTATCCATAAATCCTGATGAACCCCGTCAGTTAGGTAGATTACAGGCATGTCTGGAAGACATAAAAACATGGATGACCCTAAACTTTTTGCTTTTAAACTCTGACAAGACAGAAGTTGCTGTCTTCGGACCAGAAGTTCTTAAACAGAAACTGATTAGTCGATCACTTCATCTGGATGGCATTAAATTGGCCCCCAGTAATAACGTAAAGAACCTCGGCGTTATTTTTGACCAAGACTTGACATTTAAATCCCATATTAAACAAGTTTCTAGGATTTCCTTCTTTCACCTCCGGAATATTGCTAAAATTAGAAACATCCTGTCCAGCAGTGATGCTGAGAAACTAGTCCATGCATTTGTTACCTCAAGGCTGGACTACTGTAATTCTTTACTATCAGGTAGTCCACAAAATGCCATTAAAAGCCTTCAGTTGATCCAAAATGCGGCCCCCAGGTGCTCGCCAATGTGCCCCGCCTCCAGGCCTGGCTCCCGCGGGGGGGCCCCGGTGACCCGGGTCCGGGCGAGGGAACACTAAATTAATTTGCCGTATTCATCATAGGGGTCTTTTGGGCTGCACTTTGTCTGATCCCTCACCTTGAACCAAATTGCCATGGGTGACCCAACCAGGAGCAAAAAGCCCCCGACAACATAGCTCCTAGGATCATTGGGACACTCAAACCCCTCCACCACGATAAGGTGGCAGTCCAGGGAGGGGATTTTAAATTTTTTATTTGAAGTTTTTTGTTTGTTTGTTTTCAAGGTACCTTAAGAAGTTGAAATGAATAGATAAAATATAATTTGTAAATATATATAGCAGATTTTGTTTCAATTATTTCTATTCTTTGGAGGGGGTGCTTTAATTTATATATATTTTTTTGTTTTGTGTTTTTGTGTGCGTTTGTTTTGTTTTTGGGAGCAGTGTTTTATCAAATATTTTTTTCCTATAACATTTTTTGTGTGCTATTTTTAGAGCTGGAGGGGGGTGCTTTGGGGTTTTGTTTGGGGGGAGGGTGCTTTTTTTGTTTGTTGTGTGTTTTATTTCTTTTGCTATACATATAAGAGTTGTGTTTGAGTGAGATTGATATTTCATTTTAACTTATTTCTTTTTTTTTTTCTATAAAAGTTTTTTCTGTTTTGTTTAAAGTATTTCTATTTTTGGAGGTGTGCTTTTATTTTTAGTATTTGTTTTGTTCATTGTGTGTGTTTGCTTTGTTTTTGGGTTTTGTCTTGAGGGAGGGTGATTTATTGTATGTTTTTGAGTGTTTTTCTTTTGCTATATATAAAATAATTGTTTTCGAGTGACATTGATAGATCTATTTTATTGATTTATTTGTTTTTTTATTTAAAAAAATTTGTTTCGTTTAAAATATTTCTAGTTTTGGAGGCGTGCTTTTATTTTTAGTATTTTTTTTGTTTTGTTTATTGTGTATTGTGTGTGTTTGTTTTGTTTTTGGGTTTTGTGTTGAGGGACGGTGTTTTTTTGTGGGTTTTTGTGGGTTTTTTCTTTCTTACTGATTTACTTGTTTTTTTTTATAAAAATGTTTGAGTGGTTTTTTTGTGTTTTTTTCTTTTGCTATATATATATAAAATAATTGTGTTTGAGTGAGATTGATAGGTCTATTTTACTGATGTATTTGTTTTTTTTTATAAAAATGTTTTTTGTTAAGTTTAAAGTATTTCTATTTTTGGATTTAGTGTTTGTTTTTTAATCATTTTTGTTTAGTTTAAAGTATTTCTATTTATGGAGGCGTGCTTTTATTTTTAGTATTTTTTTTGTTTTGTTTATTGTGTGTGTTTGTTATGTTTTTGGGTTTCGTGTTGAGGGACGGTGGTTTTTTGTGGGTTTTTGTGTGTTTTTTTTATTTTGCAATATATATAGAAGAATTGTGTTTGAGTGAGAATGATAGATCTGTTTTACTGATTAATTTTTTATAAAAATCTTTTTTGTTAAGTTTAAAGGATTTCTATTTTTGGAGGCGTGCTTTTATTTTTAGTATTTTTTTCTGTTTTGTTTTTTGTGTGTGTTTGTTTTGTTTTTGGGTTTTGTGTTGAGGTAGAGTGGGTTTTTTGTATGTTTTTGAGTGTTTTTTTGGGCTATAAATAAAATAATTGTTTTTTAATGAGATTAATTTGTCATTTTCATTTATTTATTTGTGTCGCTTGTTTCCCAAGTCTTTCCTTCGTTTGATCATTCTATACTTCTCGTAAATGTGTATATACCCATTTTGATAGATGTCTTCTACTCTGTCCTCAGGTACGATCGTTACCTGGTCGTCATCAGCCTTAAACGTCAACGGTCCACGCAGTAGATATGTGTAAAAGTGGTCAGTCTGAGAACTTTGGATTTGGCGGCAAATGACTGAGGATAGACGGTATACCTGGGTTCCAGTTTTTACAGGAATGGAAATGATTGGACTAGGAATCACGGGAGGTCTTAAGTCCCCCTGATCGTATGACCAGACCGGAAGCATTGCTATCACATCAGCATCGTTGAGGAGGAATTTTCTCTCGAAGATGGAGTTGCAGACATCACAGGAGGTTCCTATACTATTATCAAACCAACGCTTAAGAAGAGAACTGGTATTGTCGTATGGCTCTGCAAATGGTAGGACAACAAGGGGACAGAGTTTTGCAGTCTCAGATGCATACACATCACATTGTTCACATAGGAACGCTCTTAACATCCAGGGACCTTTGTCGCCAACACGAAAATAACTAAACAATTTCAAAATACAGTCCAAAAATTTGTCAATGCTGCAGTTTGCCGAACACATTACATTTTCAACTATTTCCATCTGAACTTTCCTGATTTCTTTTGAGGAAAAATATTTCCCTGGATTGCTCATGGCTGTATGTAAAAGGTTGGCAAACAATGGAGTTTCTGACAACGCTCCAACACCCGTTTCAGGATACTGAGCCACAAGCTGTTTGGTAATACTCAGGTTCAGAATACTCTGCATTGTGGCATTTATCCAGCCGTTATTGAATGAGTTGGAAAACTTGCAAATGTACATGGTTGGATCAGGATTAGAATTTGTTTGACTTCTGTTGGCTTCTGCTCTGTAGAAATGATCTGTGTCATTTTGTGTTTCATCTTCAAAACGGGCACTAGGTTCATTCATCTTGATGGTTTCGTCAGTTTGAGAGTCGGGATAGGTTAAAGCGTTTAGTTCTCCCCCCAATCTCCTCATTGTTGGTGTATTTGCTGTGCTTTCAGGGTTGCAATTTACCTGGTCAGTGGTCACTGTGACCCCAACGCTAAATTCATCCTTTCCTTCTGTATACTTCTCGTAGATGTAGAGAAACCCGTTACGGCAGAGGTCTGCTGCACAGTCTGTAGTTGAAGTTGTTATCTGGTCATCGTCAGCCTTAAACACCAATTGTCCACACATCAGATATGTGTAAAAGTGTTCAATCTCAGAACCCTGGGTTTGGCTGCAAATGACTGAGGATAGACGGTATACCTGGGTTCCAGTTTTTACAGGAATTTCAATGGTTGGATTAGGAACCACAGGAGGCTCCAAATATTCATGACTGTCTAACCGTCGCATATACAGGGCTATCACATCAGGGTCAGTGAGACAGAATTTTCTCTCTAAGTTGAAGTCGCATATGTCACAGTATGTTCCCAAAATGATATCAACCAAATCGTTTAGAAGACAAGCGGTACTGTCGTATGGTTGTGCACATGGTAGGACAACTATGGGATTGAGTAAAGTGTTGAGATTTTGGGAAATCTTACATTCTTCACAGCTGATAACGCTTTTCATCTGGCAAGATGTGTTAAAACCACATGGATATAACCATCTTAAAATAGCACTGAAAAACACTTCTACCATGTTTACCTCATCCAAACCTAGTAACGGTACGTTTTCAACCATTTCCATCTGAACTTTTCTGATTTCTCTTGGGGAAAAATGTTTCCCTGGATTGTGCATGGCTGTACGTAAAAGGTTGGCAAACAATGGAGTTTCTGACAACGCTCCAAAAACTTCTTTAGGTTTCTGAGCAACAAGCTTTCTGGTAATATTCAGGTTCAGAATACTTTGCATTGTGGCATTTATCCAGCCATTATTGAATGAGTTGGAAAACTTGCAAATGTACATGGTTGGATCAAGATTAAAAGTTGTTTGACTTCTGTTGTCTTCTGCTCTGTAGAAATTATCTGTGTCATTTTGTATTTCATCTTTGAAACAAGCACTAAGTTCATTCATCTTGATGGTTACGTCTGTTTGAGAGTCGGGATAGGTTAAAGCTTTTAGTTCTCCCCCCAATCTGCTCATTGTTGGTGTATTTGCTGTGCTTTCAGGGTTGCAATGTACCTGGTCAGTGGTCACTGTGACCCCAACGCTGAATTTGTTAACTTTCTCCTCCTCAGAGCGAGCGTCCATGTCTGGCTTCATTTTGTCTTCAGGAACACTGTCCAAAGCAAAGTTTTCTGAAGTCTTCATTGTCAGAGTGTTAGCTGAGGTTTCAGAGTAAACTTTCTCCTCCTCAGAGCGAGCGTCCATGTCTGGCTTCATTTTGTCTTCAGGAACACTGTCCAAAGCAAAGTTTTCTGAAGTCTTCATTGTCAGAGTGTTAGCTGAGGTTTCAGAGTTAACCGTCTCCTCCTCAGAGCGAGCGTCCATGTCTGGCTTCATTTTGTCTTCAGGAACACTGTCCAAAGCAAAGTTTTCTGAAGTCTTCATTGTCAGAGTGTTAGCTGTGGTCTCAGAGATGATTTGTTCATTCTCAGAGCCAGATGCAAGCGAATAATTTCCTCTGAAGCAGCAGGAAAAGAGTGTTTCCATTGCCGTATTAACTATGGCTCCAATGGCGCAACCAACTTGAAAAACCATCTTGAGTGTAAGTTCAGTTTGGATTGAATTGGTCGTAAAATAAAATCACTTTCAGACGTCGTCTGCAAGCAGTCTACCTTCAACGAAGTTGAGAAGTAAATTGACAGAGAAAGTTCTGTCTAACATAAACAGTCCTTTGAACCTCTATGACATCATCAACGAGAACACTGCATTATGATGTCGCAGAGCTTCTGAGGCCAGTTCTTGTTTTTTATAGTTGCTATGGAAACTCTAAGATTTATGGAAGTTGTGCAAAAGGAAAGGTCATAATTCAAATGAACTATGCCCACTGGTTAGATTTAGGGTTATGTGTTATTGTCACATTGTATTCAGTTATTATTTTAACTGATACTTACATTTTTTTCACAAAATCTACTGTTTCGTCAGAAGTAGTTTTTGTTAAGGTGACGCTTGTTATTGGATATAGCTGTTGAAATGTTTTTGGGTAGAGAGGTTTGCCTGAGTCGAAGGAACTGTCAGAAAGCTAGATCCTTTGAAAGCTCATGAGGGCCTAGCCGAGCAGTAAACCAGAAAACAGACACTGTAGAAAACCAGTTTTTCTGCTTCTGGCTTAATACTATAAGAGCTCTATAGTTGATCATTTAAATACACTTTGAAAAAAAGAAATTACAAGGCTAAAAATAATTATGTCACCAATATACATAATAACATATTAAATAGCTAATTAAAATATGATGATGTATGTTTCACTATTAGAATGGTAACAGCTTGTTAGAACGCATTTATTCCCCAGTAATGTCTAGAGAGAAATGGGATTGGAAGATAAATGTCTCACTAATGTTTACCAACGACGCATGAGTTTCTCAAGGATAAATGTTCTTATCAGGAAGCCTAAACTGTACAATTTAATGAAAACAATGAGAGAAATGTAATATGAAAATTTACTTTACTCCCATCAATTTTGATTAATGAATTACAGAAAAAAATACTACATGGATTTAATCATACCATAGAATATAACCCTATGTGAATGAAATGCCAAATGCTCAAAAAATAAGAATGAACTAATAAAATCTGATGATATAAATGTTTACATGAATCAGTATTACGTGCAGCTCCCTGCATATGTTTTTTACCCCCCTCACTCTGTTATGAGCACTGCAGCTGAGTGTAGCTGCACCCCTTTGGACAATTAGGCAGGCTCAGAGTATTTAAGATGTGGCAAACCTACAGAGATTGTCAGACCTAGCTTAGTTTCAGAGGTGGCCGCTTGTGTGCAGGTTGTGACGAGCTTTGGTCTGACCACATACCCACCTGGCTGTTGGGGCGTTGTTATTCCTGAGGGAAGGTAAGCACTAAGTTTCTTTGTGTAGGAGCTTAGTTACTGCTTGTTTACTCCTTGGTGTGAGGAGGGTGTTTGTATTTCGGCCATCTTCTCCTTTGTTAAAGGAGTGTGTTTTGGTTATTTTCCCTCTGTTAAAGGAGGATGACTTACCTTTCTGCCTCCTTTGTTGTTAAAGGAGTATGACTCCCTGCTTACTTTGACTAGGGCCGATTAGGGAGGAAGGCTCTTATGTTGCTTCTACACTAACACGGCTAAGGTTTATATCCCACCTAACCTTATAGCTGTCCACACACACACAAAGCATCGTTTACGACCCCCGCCCGCTGGCGCAACCCCGACCTAGTAAGAATGTGTGAAAAATGGTAGACCCACATATATGATGTCACCGTATGAGATATGGTGTATCCGACATTGCTGCAATCACGCCGTGCCTTCTCTTAAGGTATTCTTTTGATTTTTACAAGCGCCTCTACATGTACAAGAAGGAGCAACAAGGGCATGTCTGGATGATTCGCCTCCATATTTCCATTGTTTACCTCAGAGTGGTCACCGGTTAGGCTGGCTGTGGCGCATGTTTTCTGACGTCATTTCCTTACCTAACGAATCCAATCCAAGACCCGGAGATTTAAGAAATAGTCGGCCCCCTTACCCGTGTAATAATATATCCGGGGAGTGGGAACCTTTAACCATGCGCTAGTGTGGCCGAGAAGGGGTATTGACTAAATATTCGTTTAAGCACTTAAATGGCCTAATGTAGACAGGGCCTTAGTTTAATCTTTTTTTTTAATTAGACTGATTGACCGCCTTTTCATTCAACCCTACTTATTCAACCCTACTTATTTTTCCTACTTATTCCCCCATCTCTTAGCCTCCATCTGGGGGGGGCAAAACAATAAATAATAGACCAATATATCATGTGTCAATGAAATTGTGAAAAAACTGAATTCATATTCATATGATATTCTTGGTTTGTTAGTAGGAAATATTTTTCACTTTCTTTGAAAAATGTATTTATTAATATTAAACATTTAACTGTAAATTTGTCCTAATAGATTTTATTTTTGAACCATTTGTATTTAATTCCATCAGTTTTTATTCCAAAATGTCTTTTTCACAAAGTCAGCTTTTATTTCCTAATGGTGTTTTCCCCAGTTTCTTTTTTATGTCGTAATGACACTTTTCATCTGAATGAGTTATTCAGCCAATCAGGGTCAGTAGGTCACCTACTGTAGGTGGAACCTGAATTCTCATTGGCTAGTGCTTAAACATTGATCTTCCTAGAGAAGAAGAATAACGAGGAAGGGCTGAAGTTGTCCTATACCAATATAAAATTTAATACCTGTAGGATTTTGTGTATGGCTTTCTCCAGATGGTCATAATGTTGGAAGAATATTTACCCTCTTTTTTAAATCCAGTCGGCCGGTGTTGCATCAGTGTTCTAGGTGTTAAGCCGCCCGGGCGCCATGCCCGAGGTGAGATTGGCAAAACAAGCCCGGGTCGGTGGTTGGTGTTGTAAATATTTTTATTAGTTAAATGCATTAAACATATAAATGAGTTTATATGTCTCAAATCTGTGTGAAGAAAAAGCTGCATTCAAGCAGCTTATTATTAAAGGGCACTGAGGAGGTGTAGTGTCTGTTGCAGACCTTGCAAAACAGGAACTGTGCCAGCCACAGGATCTTCCCGTGTGACCCAAGGTTAAAGGATGAAACGGCAAACCACATGGGAAAGTTTGCATGAGAAAGAAAAGGAGGATAATAGCAACAGAATAATGAACCAATAAGAAATGGTGATCTATGATGGGTGGAGCTGACTGTGAGCAGGGGACGGACCGCCCCTCCCCTGAAAGGCTGTAAGTTAAACTGCTACAATAAAACTGGCATAGCACCCACAGAAAACACAAAGACAGAAGGTGCTAGAGACCATCTACTCTTCCTGGCATATGCCATTAACTGAGGCTGAGTCCTGAAACCTGGGATGTTCCGGTCAGGAGCGCAGTAAGTAGTGAAGTGGATATTCGAGGTTGGACGTGGGACAGAAAACGGGTCGACCCTACAACACGTTAAGGCAGTACCTTTAATAAACTGCTTTACTGAATATTCTAAAAATGTGACTGTCCCATGACTGACTGGAAAATGGTCCAAGGACTGAAATATTGATAATCTTTGTCTTTCTTCAGAGGTGACATGGGGACCCATGTGAAGGGTTTCAGATACCTTCTGGTTCTAACCGATCCACTGACAGGCTTGCCAGAGGCCTGGCCAGCCAATTCAATTCAGTTTATTTATATAGCGCCGATTCACAACAGATATCATCTCAAGACACTTAACAAGAAGTCATTTCAATACATTTATACAAACATTCCAATCAGTTCAAAAGTTTCCTATTTAAGGAATCCCAGCAGATTGCGTCAGTCATTGGCGTGAGGTTGGGCCCCGTTGATGCAGACTTTCCAACCACAGCAATCCTTCAGCAATCCCTCATACTGAGCAAGCATGTAGCGACGGTGGAGAGGAAAAACTCCCCTTTAACAGGAAGAAACCTCCAACAGAACCAGGCTCAGTAGGAGCGGCCATCTGCCACGACCGTCTGGGGGTTTGAGAAGACAGAGCAGAAACACAGAAGGAACAGAAGATCTGATATAAGAGAACTTTCTATGTTACAGAAAGTAAAAAGTTGATAACAGGACACAGTGGATGTTCAGTTACTGGGAGGATCATCCCAGTCGATGCCCCCCGTCCAACATTGCAGCCAAGCAGGATACCAGACCAGGTAAATCATGTATAATATAAATATTTACACAGTGTCAAAAAGGCCCGTTTTGACCCGGAAATATTTAACACACTGCCAACGGGAAGTGAAAACGTTAAGGGGTTAAATAAAAACTGGGTCCCCCCAAAATAAGCTGCGATCCCCCCCCCTCCAGCTAAATTGCCCTGGCGCCGGGTCTGGAATGACGTAAGCTTTGTGTGGCTGCAGATTCTGCAGTCTGAGGGAAGTGACGGTGTTATAAGAATTTGCTTGAGGGACCTGCAAAACAGAAACCCAGTGGGTAAAATCAGAAATACTCTGCTGCTGTATCTGAAATAACAGAACCAGAAAAGAATTTTGGTTTATCTCTGTGCTGTTATCATAATATATACTTTAAGAAACAGCAAGACAGAGCGTGAACAGCTGCCATTTGGTCCAACACACATTAGCTGTGATTACACAAAACTAAACTTATCCAGGAGTCTTAAAGCTAGCAGAGCTCCTGCTTTTCCTCCAGATGATCAGAATACTCCGTGTTTCAACCAGAATGGCCACATAAACATTATTGATCCATAAAGAGTGAAGGCAACATACACTTTCAGTGCTCCAGGTATGGGATCCATTTTGGCAGTATTGGATTTGATAAGTCAGTTTCATTTGTGTTTCATGAATGGGATGTTTCCATTTAATGAGGAGTGAAGTAGGAAACCCCTCCTCTGCAATCACTTTCAGGTCGGATGGAGGGTACGTTTTCACTGAAACAGATCAAAAACAGACCAGGTTGAACTGAGGCAGTAGAAGAACACAGGAGTCTGATATAGAGCAGAGCTACAAACATCTACTCACCAAAGTCAGTGGAATCCCGTATCACATGCTCAGACTCCACTGTTCCCAGTAGATTGCGTGCCACCAGCCAGATGTTCAGGTTCATATGAAAGGGGAAGGTACCCAGAGACACATCGGCAGTGTTGTGATGCGTCGTTACATTTTGTGTGCCCACACTGCAGACAAAGGATTATTAAAGAATTTAGAAGGTGAAACAGGTTGCACTGCAGGACATAGTCTCCAACTCTCTCACTGTACCATTAAACAAAGACATGAAGTCTAAAACCTTCCAACAGAAGGTACATGAACCACAATCAAACCTGAACATCTGAAGCTAAAGTAATCTGTGTCTGATCTGCAAACAACTGCAGGACCCAGTTCAGTCCAGGCCGCAAACTTCAGCAGCCTGCAGGTTAACAATACTGTAGCCTCAGCTGATGGTACGCATGCTCTACCACTGAACCACATGGCACCCTGAGACTTTTTAGAAGGAAACAAGTCATTAATAGGGTTGTAATGGCACATGTCTTCTGATTCTGGCTGTTTTCTACCTGAACATGTGGAGAATGTTTATATCCAGAGCTCAGAGCGCAGTGCAACGTTCCACAGGGAGACTTTAAAAAGTGACACTAAAACAAAACAGAAAGGACTATCACTAAACTCTGCTATGTGGGAACATTAATGGTTTCTCATGCAGTTACAGTAGAAAAAGAACGATGGATCAAACCAGAACTTTGTCAGTGAACGCATCTTTCAACACCAATAAGGTCCATAACACGTTCTGCACTGAACTGGAGGACTCACCTGAAACAATGTCAAACTGAATGGAAACATCAGTGATACTAGAGGAAAACAAGCTGACGTCCAACATGGCTACCAGTTGCATCCAATCAGACCAAATGTCTTATTTTGAATAAAACACAAGTAAGAGGAATCCCCATTGATGAGAAGGGTTTTTCCCAACAGCTGCCCATGCTGCATTCAAGTACAGGTGGGAGACTAGACTGTCGATATATCAAAACAACTCTAATGTGATTTAATCATGTTTGATTCTTAAATATGGGCAAAGCATTATTTAAACATTTCTAAATATGAACACTGACTGTTTTCAATTGGTTATATTGTTTCTTTCTCTGGCTATGTCTGTGTAACCATGCCAGCCCTGGTACTGGCAGGTTCAGTTCTTTTTCTCACGTTGATTATACTCTGCGTTGTGTTAAAGAGTATTTAGACAATGGTACGGTCTCGCCAGCACCGGACATTTATTCTGTACAAAACACGAGAATGCTGATCAGGCACAGTAAACTCACAGTCAGGTCACATAAATAAAAATGAAGATTGTGGTTTAAAATCAGATAATTTATTATAAAAGTTTTGTTCAGCAGAGAGCGAACGTTAAAAAGTGCCATATTAATGGTGATTGGAGATGGAGTGACTGTATGATTTACTGAAAGTGGGGCTTTTGGTAACTTTTTGAGATTATTTGGATTGCATTTGTTCAGTTTATGATTTTTAGTCCGCTCTCTGCTGATAAGAACAGGTATGAATGAGGTAGAACAAGGTCCAAGTCCAGAATGTGAGTTACTGTTAAAATCAGGGGTGAGTTCATAGGAGCAGGGACCATTTGCACATCAGGATGTGGCTGAGGAATCGGAGAGGGCAGGGGCAGCTGTGGCCAGTGTAGTTGACGGGGGGGGCATGGACATGCCAGGCTCAATGTCAGTGTACGAGTGCCTTGTCTATTTAGATGGAGCCCATCTGGTCCAAACAGGTGCTTCCTGCCCCCAAAAATGTTAAAATTGTCTATAAAACCAATATTGTGAATGGCGGTGATAGAGGAGAGCCAAGTATTAAGGGATAAAAGTCTTCTAAAATGGCCAATTCCTCTGCCGACGGTGGGGGTGGGGCCAGAAATAAAAACAGAGACGTGTGTTTTCTAGAAGATTAAAAAGGTGAATAAAATCACGCTTCAGGAGCTCAGTCTGCTGTTTATAAATGTCACCTGTGAGACCAGTTTCTTCTTTTAGGAAAAAAGGAAGGAAAGAATGGATTGCATATTGGTGAAAGGAAGGGCAGGTAAGGAGGGGTTTTAGTATTTGTACCCTGGAAACAAAGTACAGTAGGGTTTTAGTGTATTTTGCCCTGTCTGGTGATAAATAATTAAAATACAAGGATTGCTTAAGTGTTTTGCTGAACAGATCACCAGTGTGAGAAGACGTTCTACACTGCAAGAGTGCACTCCCCCATTAGGAAATGGTTAAAATGGGGTTTTTGGGATCCAAACCGCTTCCTAATGGCCAATATGCAAACCAAATGGCCATAATAGTTTTGGGGTAAAATGGATCAAATATAAGGTTTAATGTTTGAAATAATGTAACTGTAAAGCTGCTGTGGAACTGGAGGGAAGCAGGTAGTGGTTTGGTCCAGGTGTCATGCTGGGGCTTCTGAAAAGATGGGTTCAGGAAAAAACTACTGAGGCTGCCTGAAAGTCCCATGTAGACTGGATGAATTTGTGAGTAAGTTTTATGTTTTCTATGTTGTTTTTTTTCTATCCCTGAATGGAGAAAGATTTTTAAGTCTTAAAATACGTGTATTTTGTTCTGGATTTTGTTTTTGTTTTGAAGAGCTCTGGGAATTTTTTGTTGATGAGTTGAATGAAATTGAATATAATGAGAGAGAAAGAGAATGTCAAGAGAAAGTTTTCTGTATATATATATATGTAAGAAAAGGAAATAAGAAAATAATAAGAAAATACTTTTTTTCCGCCTTAATTTGTTTTTAACCCCTGATGTTTTCTCTGTCTGAGCCTCGCTGCAGTGCGTCTGAACTCCGACCTCGACTCTTGCTCTCACATGGCTTCATTGCAACAGCAAGCAGTGGACCCTTTTCTTGCTTACATGACAGCTTGATGACAGCAAATCCAGTGGATTGATGTGACTAAAAGTGATGTGCATCTACAGACCCTACTTGTTACAACGGTTTGGTGAGCAAGTCAAGATTTTCTGCAGCAGGAGCAGGAGGAGAGGAGAGGAGAGGAGAGGGGTGACGACTACACTGCCACGACTCTCAGATCAGGGAAGTAATTTACGCATAATACATGTGCATTGCAAATGATGACATGCTTGTTATTAATTTGAGTTTTTTGTTTACATTTAGATTCCCAGCACCAGAAAAGAATGTTTAAAAGTTTCACTAGTTTGATTGTCTTTTTCTTTGAAAACAAAAAGCCATTTGTGGAAAATCATCCGAATACTGGACTCTCAGTGTAAAACTGGAATTATGGTTCCCTTCAGACTCCTTGGTGTGGAGCTCACTGTTTCCTGTGAAGATGATCAGGACAGAGGGATAACCCACTGAGTGCAGTTTGTTAAAAAAATATGTGAACTCAGAAGGATCCACCTTGCCTTGACTACAAGAGTCAGTAATTTAGTTAAGTGTGTTTCAATTTAAGGATGTTCTCTGGAATGCACATTTACAGGTCAGCAACCCTACAGGTCAGCTGCCAGGGTCATTTAGGCTCTGTAAGATGTCATGAGATACTGGTTTATGGGGCGGGAGAATCTCCTCTGATACAATCTGTTTTCTAAAACTGGCTGGTGGGGTAATAAAACCCCCTGGACTTCTTAGAGTTTGGATTAGTGGAAAATAATTGTTGGATGTGGGGTGTGACCTAACTATGTATATAACAGGGTTGTAAGTCTGATTTTGTCAGACACAGACCAGGATGAAATGCTTGATCTGTCTCTCCTTGCATGCAAGAAATAAAACCAAAGAACTGTCTCAACCGTCTATATTTAAAACTTAACTCTGCCAGCACAGGGGGAAATCCGCATCCAGGGCGCTGAAACGGTTTGATAGAGGCAGGCAGGTTGGAGGAGAGCGGTGGCGGCTGCTCCAAACGCCCCCACCACGGCCGGGCCCAACCGTTAACCGGGCACCCTGGAGCACCCCAGTGGAGCTGATGGGGGATTTTGGTTTAGCCCCCTACTGGAACCAGCGGTCCTCTGCAGCAGATGTTACACGGGCGTTTGGCACTCCGAGTCCGCCTGGAGGCCCAGCGATGGATCCTCCCTTCACAGCTTCGCCGGGCTGGCAGGGAATGGTGTCCGCCAGCTGTGCAGTGCTGGGGGTGGCGAAAGTCCGGTCAAAGTTGATGTCCACGTCGCGCTCATGGTCCTGGATTTGGTGGAGTGTTGAGATCCTCTGCTCCAGCTCCAGAACCCTCTGGCTAAGTTTTGCGCAGCCATCACACCCAGGACTGCAGGTGAGCGGAGAAATGGTGAGGGGAGAAGTAGTCCGCGCTTCCCATCGATTAAAACGATCCGATAAAAAAACATCCAGATTATTAATAAGTTAGTGGTGTTAAAAATCGGTTAAAAGCAGTCTTTAAAAGGGTTTAAAACCAGTTAAAAACCGTGCTTGAGAGGGAGTCGGTCTTGGCGGGGCTGACAGACGCTGACGCATGCGCACAGTTCAATGACGCTTCCTGACAGTTCTCACAGAGGGGGTGTGAGGGGTATGATTCTGATAAGCTCCTCCTCCTGCTGTCTTGATATCCTACCCACAGCTTTTCTAAAGAAAGTTCTCCCTGTTATTGGTTCTGATCTTGTTCAAATAGTGAACTCATCCCTGCTATCAGGTGTCTTCCCTCAGGCTTAATAAGCAGCTGTTATTAAACCACTACTAAAGAAGAAGAATGCCCCAGGGCTCCATCTTAGCGCCCCTTCTATTTAATATCTACATGCTCCCACTAGGCAAGATTATAGCAACCAATAAGATTAGCGACCATAACGACACGGATGACAGTCAGCTTTACATTACAATGTCACCAGGTGACTGAACCCATTCAAACCCTAAATCAATGCATTGACCAAATAAATGGATGGATGTGCCATAACTTTCTCCAGCTGAATAGAAACAAAACTGAAGTAATTATTTTAAACCTAAGGAGGAACGATCAACAATCAGCACACAGCTTCAATTAATACAGCTAGGAACTACTGATCAGGCACGAAATCTAGGTGTAGTGATGGACTCAGACCTGAACCTCCAGGGTCACATAAAGGCAATAACAAGGTCAGCCTTCTATCACCTGAAGAACATTTCTAGGATTAAACAACTGATATTGCAACAGGACCTGGAAAAACTCATCCAAGCGTTTATCTTTAGTCAGATTGATTACTGCAACAGCATCTTCACAGGTCTGCCTAAAAAGTCAATCAGACAGCTGCAGCTAAACCAGAACGCTGCTGCTCGCGTCCTCACTAGAACCAGGAAAGTAGAGCACATCACCCCAGTTCTAAAGTCCTTACACTGGCTCCCTGTAGCTCAGAGAATAGACTTCAAAATACTTTTACTAGTTTATAAATCATTACATGGCTTAGCACCAAAATATGTTGAAGACCTGTTGTCACGATACCAACCACCAAGACCACTAAGGTCCTCCAACTCTAGCCTACTAAACATCCCTAGACTCAGTTTCTATGCTTCCCTTATCTGGAACAGACTTCCTGGTGAGTGCAGAGCTGCTGAAATTCTGAATTGCTTTAAATCAAGACTAAAAACTCATCTGTTTAGAATTGCCTTCGAGTAAATGCTTGATGTCATATGTATGAAATGTGTTCATGCTCTCTTGCTTTATTGTGTATCATGCGTTGTGTATGTTTATTGTGCATCATGTGTACTGTGTGTTTCTTTTACTTTTAATTTCCAATGTTATATTCCATGTCTGTTTTTTTTTTGTTTTTTTTTTTTAATCACCAAATCATGTCCCCCCGCTTCCCCCGAGACGTGTTCAAATTTCTGCCGGAGGTGTGAGTTGAAGCTACTTCTGACAGGAGACTCTGACACACGTTTCCAGCAGACCCTCACAACATGTTTGGGCCTGCCAGGTCTGTCCAGCGTCCTCCCCCACCATCGGAGCCGACTCACTACCAGGTAGTGGTCAGTGGACAGCCCAGCCCCTCTCTTCACCTGAGTGTCCAAGACATGCGGTCGAAGATCAGATGAAACGACTACCAAGTCGATCATCGAGCTGCGGCCTAGGGTGTCCTGATACCAAGTGCACATATGGACACCCTTATGCCTGAACATGGTGTTCGTTATGGACAATCCATGATGAGCACAGAAGTCTAATAACAAGACACAGCTCAGGTTCAGATTTGGGGGGACATTCCAGTCAACCACACCCCTCCAGGTCTCTGTTGTGATTGCATTTCTCATAATGTTGGGGACACACAGCCATTGGGTGGTGCTAACCCACATTCTAGCTCTGACAGGAGGAGAAGAAGACCAGAGGTTATATAAGGCACCGCCACAGATATCCAATCCCTCTCCATTTCTGGCTTTCAGCCAAACAGCGCCAGGAGAGATCCAATCCAATTGGAGTTCCTCTCAGAACTCCAATTGAGTTCTGAGAGGAACTCACTCCGAGGACGACAATACTGCTGATCAATCAGGTGAATCAAACCCAGTGTTTTGAGATAAACCCCACTGTTCCGCCCTGAGCCCTGCTTTCTGAACAGATGCTGCTGTATGAAGCGAGCCGCTAACAGCTACTGAATGCCACAGAACCGGGTCGAGACTGGAGCGTTACCCCACCGCGACAAAGCCTGGGACAATGCTATCTTGAACCTGCAGAGAAGGTACTGTGTCGGTGAACTGAGGTGCAGCTGATCGCTGTTTAGCAAGCCGAAGAGGACGACACGACTTTCCGAGCTAATGCTACCCGCGATTCAACAGCTATAATCCTCCCACTGCTAACGGACCGTAGCTGTGGCTAGCCTGCGGGCTAACGTTGTTTTGGCTTCGCCCATCATCCACGGAGCAACCTGGAGAACTTTAACCGTTCAATAAGGTCTGTCTGGGCAGAGGCGAGATTAGGTTAGTTTAAACAAGATTTAAGGGTTGTGTATTTTCACTGTGATTTGTTACTTTGTGTAAGATTTCATTTATTGTTCGGGTACAAACAGGCCGGTCGGCCTGGAGGTTTAAACAGTGATTTTCGAGGTTTCCGATGGAAAGTCGTTTTATATCCTGCAACCTGAGTTACTCAATCCAACAGTTTTTCGTTTGATGTTTAATAAATGATCCAGAGCGACTTTAAGCAGCACCACGTGAGTTAGCTGTAAGCTACAGGCTCTAGTGAACAACGTGGGCCCGCCATTGACGGTATTTTATTCATGAACAATAAAGACTGCCGTTAATGCTACTCAAAATAGAGATTGACTATAAACAGAAAGTTTAAACACTAAACTAATCTTTTAAGTCATCTTTGAGACCGGCTTCTTGGTAAGTCAAAATACTAAATTAGATCGACATAATTGGTACTGCCGTTAACGTCAACATAAAGTCTAAATATTAAATTAGATCAATCACTGCGGTGACCGATCCATTAAATAGAATCAATTATCTAAAGGTTATTGATTTCTAATTCAGCAAATGGTTTAATGAAACATTGCTTCTTCCAAACAATGTTTTTCTTCACTTCTGCTTTGCATTGTGAATTGGTGGTTTGAAAACAAACCAGAATCTGCTGATTAGTCTTAAACTAATCGCAATTAGTTTAAAACTAACTTAGCTTTATTCCCAACACTGTTCAATACAAGCCTTGGTCTTTGAGCAAACATATTCATTCTGAACTGTGACATCATTATCAATTTATTGTTTGTTTCTATTTTTGTGCATTTTTTATCACTTTTACTGTTTTACTTCGGAGTGTGAGTTTTATTATCGTTATTCTTTTCTTAGTAGTTTAGTTGTGTTTTACTAGTTTGGTGAGTTTTTTGATTAAAGTATGTTAACTGAAAGTAAATTCTTGTTGTAATAAACTCTTGTATTTTGGAAAACTGTTGTTATTTCACCTACATGTGTAGTAACTTGCTGTTCAGGTACGCCAAGAACTTATTCCTTCATCTATTGTTTAATTATCTCAGCCTTATCAGGCAGGTAATCATAAACATAAACTGAGACTGAACAATTTGGCTATTGATATTCCTGGAATCCAGGTGGTGCCCTAAACGAGGTAAATTTTACATAAAATTATTAATCTGATTAATAATTGCCCTAAGCAATTATTCATAATTATTCATAGCCAAAACCTACCTATCTGTGGCACAACAATAAGATGAACTGAACAGACGTTTTGATGGCTGGGAGCTATCTCAAAGACCACATTTCCTACCAAGCCTAGCAGTGACGCCCAACACACTCCTATTGGTCCGTGACCACCCATGCTGACATCGGTGATGGCATCACGGCCAAAGGGGCTATAAGAGTAGTCACGCCCATTTTCAAACTGTTCTCAAGCCAGAAGTTCTTGGATGAACTACTGCTAAACAGAGGACACCTCACCGGTGAAGATTCTCTTTTGTTCTGACCCGCTGGACCGGGAAGGACACTCATTTCAAAGCTTCAAAGTGCTCATTCGGTTTGTGTATCTCGTTTGAGCTATATCAGAACTGTTCCAAGACAGTTCGCTAGACGTCGACCTGCAGGCCACCCAGCCTGCATTTGGGCCACACGGTTCTTAAATCCTGTACAGGTTTTTTTTATAACTCTTCCTTTTCTGGCTCAACTATGGACACAATTCGCTCTCCTCCTAGTAGACTGGACCTCCTTCAAGGCAAAGTAAGACTGAACCGGTTTATTTATAGTAATATTGTGTCTGGGCAGAGATAAATAGAGAAAATAGAGTTTTAACGAGTTAGATCTCGTTCATTGTTGGCTTAAAGTGTTTTTAAGCGCTGTACCTGTTTGCTCATTTTTGCGTAGCCGCACGCATAAGTTGAGCTGTAATTGCTGTGCTTGAAACAGTTTGTTTTATCCTGAGCGGATCACACCTTTCTTTCTTTTTTCCCTTCCTCTCCTTTCCTCTCTCTCTCTCTCTCTCTCTCTCTCTCGCTCCCTGATCACCGTCGGCAGAGTCGGGCTCGGTCCGGCCTGCGTTAGCTGGTCTTACCTCAAAGGTTAACTCCATTGTCTTTAGTCTGTTCGTAAAGCAGAGGCCTTCCACATGGTCGCTACAGCCTATGTGCTCTGTCCATTTTAGCCAAAGCTAGTTTATGGCCCTTTGTCTCCTTACACTACATGTGCCCCCATCTCCATCTTGGCACAGAACTGAGATTTATGACTTTGTCTCCTAGGCTATCTGTGATTTGAGACCCCTGGAGTGAGTCCAACCCCCCCTCAGCTGTTCTCATTGATTCATTTCATGTTAATTGTGTTTAATGTTAACCTATTATTGTTGTCTAAGATCTGTAGAACTTTTTTACATGCTTTAGAATAGATGGGATTTTCTATTTTCTAACTAAACTCCCCTTAAGTTAAAGAGACGCTGTCTGGGATTACTTGGGGTAATGCGTACAATTAATGTCCACAGCGTAAGAGCTTATTTCTTCATCTATTGTTTAATTATCTCAGCCTTATCAGGCAGATAATCATAAACACAAACTGAGACTGAACAATTTGGCTATATAAATTTCCTGGAATCATCCAGGATGGTGCCCCCAAACTTGATTTTACATAAAATTATTAATCTTATTAATAATTGCCCTAGGCAATTATCCATATTTATTCATAACCAAATCCTACCTATCTGCGGCACAACATAATTGGTTCCCCGTGTGAGGGACATTGAGTGGACATAATTGTTCTGCATACATATAAGTAATGCAGATTAAACAGACGTTTTTAGAGTTATTATTCCAAACCTTGAAGCTGACAGGTGTTGGTAACTCTTGGAAATTTCCTCTCTTGCTTTTGAAGCTCAAATAAGCTACATAGATCATGTTCAGGGGATTTTGATGCTGCATTGTGTGGTTTTGGATGTTTAATTCATCTTAAACAGTGGACTTTAATCCTGAAATTCTAAATTTAAACCTTTATTGTGCTTGTGTTAAACACAGCACCCTGTTTCAACTAGCAGTTAACTTCATGGTAACCTGGATTTATTTAAATTGCATTTAAATGAATCACTCAGATTTTCAATTCCTGTGCTAATATAATTATACTGATTTCAGTGTGCTCTGTGTTGACTGCAGATCACAGCCTAGGTTATCTTGCAGCTAATCTCATATGCTGCTATCACAGTGACCTAGCCTGCAGTTATTTCACCAATTCACTTGACATTTCTTGGAGAGATTTTGCAAATATATGTTGTTAATCTTCCCTTGTGTTTAACCGTTTAAGCATGTATGTTGCCTGAGTTAACTTCCAGAGTTAATTTGATCCTGGCTAACTTACTGCTCATCTGACTAGAGAGGGTGATTTTTCCTAACTGCATTGCTGAGATTTCCTTAAAGAGTAGGAAAAGCAATTTTAATTCTTAAAGTGGGTGATAAGTCACAGACTGATCCACCAGCCTATGCACCAGTTCGACACAAATAGCAATTTTAACACTAATCACAGTGTTGGGTAAATCAAAGGTTGATTTCATAGCTTGTGCACCTATTTAACCGGACATGACCACACCCATATATGTAGAGGAGAGAGTGCATATTTATAAGAGGTGTTTTGAAGTGTCCGTTGACGTGCGTGTTGTTGCTATTCAGCAACTCTTTTGACAGCTAAGGCTTGGTTGCTTTGCTGTTTGTTGTTGCTTTTCAGCAACTCTTTTGATAGCTAAGGCTTGTTTGTTTTGTTGTTGTCTTTGTGGCTGTTGCTATTTAGCAACTCTTTTGACAGCTAAAGCTTGGCTGCTTTGCTGTTTTCTTGTTGTTGTTTGCCTTCCCATAGCTTTAATAGATATGAAGAAATCAGGTACCCAGGTAGCTGCAGCTGTGACTCTCCAGGAGTTCACAGACTTACAGGTGCAACAGATCATTGGTAACGTCATCAGTTTGTCTTCAGAGGAACGTGTTTGCTTGGATAGTTATGACATTGTTGAATGTGAAGAAAGAATACAGGCGTTGGCGGAATTCATGAAAAAGCCAGATAAGAAGGTTCCGATTTCAGATGTGTTTGGACAACTTGCCTTGCTCTACCAACGGAGAATGAAATTAGAGGCTGAAAGATGTGCCAGATTGACTCAGGAACGTGATGAAGCCCTGGACAGGAAGCAAGACAACTAGAACAGAGCTCTCCAAAGCAGAAGCAAGGGTTGAACTGGGTGAGAATAGAATGAAGGAGCTGGTTGACACTGAGAACACAGAAGAAGAGGTGGAAGAGCAGACAGAGGAACCACCTGACGTGGGTCAGATTTAGCTGCATGCTTGTCCAAGGTTTTCACCCCACATTAAAGCCACACCTCTCATCTCCACAGAACCTAGAGTAGGTGTTGATGCTAATTTGACAGCTGCCACTGTCAGCAAGCCACAGGGCCTGGGCTCTGCAGGGGTCCAAAGTGGAGGAGCAGAATGCAGCCAGCTGATCTGACTCGCAGCACCCTGTACTTTGAACCAGTGTCTCCTCAGAGACGACCAGAGGGCCATCCTTGGGTCTCAGGTGGACCAGACTATCCTGATTCCGATGAGGCAGGCCAACTCAATGAGTACGCCGTGCGCACAAGACAACTGGAATCGTTGGCACAGGACATAGAACGCTTTGATCCAAGTGATTCTACCTCAAATGTTGACGATTATTTAAGAGAAGTAGAACATTTCCTCCTAGACCTGCCCTACCCGTCGTCACGTGAGAAATTAAAACTTATTTGGAAAACAACCTCCAGGGGTGTACACAGTTTCATGGAAACCTTACCTCCTGAGATCAGAGACTGCTATTCTACCCTCTGTCAAGCCTTGAGGGTAGAATATGCTATTTTTACAGATCAGGCCTCTGCAACATTAGCTGCTTTTTCTCTGAAACAGAAGAAACATGAACCGCCGAGATAATTTTACCGTCGCTTAAGAGTTGCGTATTTCCAAGGACGCAGCGCTCCTGGTTTAGAGGAAGATCAGACTTTCAAATCTTTATTTCTTCGTAACCTGCATGAATCTATTCACTTCCAGGGTAAGCCGTATTGCGTCATTTCCTGTTGTCACTGTTGTGCTCCGTGGAGCTGTTGTTCAGACTCTCTTGAATTGATCTTTTTTTCTCTGTGCTGAGGCCTCTCTAAGTTATTTTAACACACAAGCACACTAAAACACACGTTTTGTGGTGGTGTACTTTACGTTTTGGGAACTCCTTGGGTTTCACACAGCTTTTCCTGGGGTGCTAAGGTATCGCTAGCTCAGTTAGCTTAGCTTCATTGCGGCTATGGCTACTCTTTTCTCTCCTGTCTCTAACTGTTCTCTTCTCTCTTGCTCTCTCTGTCAGATGTTTAGTTACTTCCCTGCCTCCTTTAGTGATAATGGTAACTGTAATAAATGTAATATTTTTTTAGCTTTGGAGGTGAGGGTATCAGAATTAGAAGCACGGCTCTGCGCTGTTGAAAAACCAGGAGATAGCCGAAGCCCATTAGCCAGCGCGGAGCCAACAAGGGTAGAACCCCCTAGCCGTCCTCCGGTAGAGCCCGTGCAGCCGGGACCTCAGGCCGGCTGGGTGACTGTACGTAGGAAGCATAGTTCTAGGACCCAGCCCACGGGCCACCACCAACTGGTCCACGTTTCTAACAGATTTTCCCTGCTCAGCGACAAACCCGCTGTGAAGCCGACCCTGGTAATTGGCAGCTCCATAGTCAGAAACGTGGCATTAGAGACACCATTGACCATAGTCAAATGCTTGCCAGAGGCCAGAACGGGCGACATCAAATCCTACCTGAAACTGCTGGCTAAAGATAAGCATAAATACAGTAAGATTGTTATTCACGCTGGTGGTAATGACACCCGGTTACGCCAATCGGAGGTCACTAAAATTAGTGTTGCTTCGGTGTGTAAGTTTGCAAAAACAATGTCAGACTCGGTAATCTTTTCTGGTCCCCTGCCTGATCGGACCAGTGACGACATGTTTAGCCGCATGCTGTCATTCCATAGATGGTTGTCTGGGTGGTGTCCTGCAAACGATGTGGGCTACATTGATAACTGGAGAACATTTTGGGGAAAACCTGGTCTGATCCAGAGAGACGGCATCCATCCCACTTTGGATGGAGCAGCTCTTCTTTCTAGGAATATGGCCGAATTTATTAGTCCCCCAAAACACTGACAACCCAGGGTCCAGATCAGGAAGCAGAGTCGTAGTTTAACCCACCTCTCTGCTGCTTCTGTACTGTTACCCACCCATTACCCTATAGAAACAGTGTCTTGCCCATGGCCAAAATTAAATGGATTAAAAGTTAAGCCAACAAAAGCAAATTATGGAAATCTCAAAAAAAAATATATACAACTTTGACTGAACAGAAAAATAAATCTATTAAATGTGGTTTATTAAACATAAGATCTCTCTCCTCAAAGACTTTGTTAGTAAATGACTTGATTTGTGATAATCACATTGATTTGCTTTGTCTCACAGAAACCTGGTTGCAGCAGGAGGATTATGTCAGTATAAATGAGTCAACTCCTTCCAGTCATTTAAATTTTCACATTCCTAGAAATACTGGGCGAGGAGGAGGAGTTGCAACCATTTTTCGTTCTGATTTACTAATTAGTCCCAGACCAATTGATAGCTACAGTTCTTTTGAACATCTAACCCTTAATTTTCCTCATCCAAGTTGCAAAACATTAAGACCATTTTTGTTTGTGGTTTTGTATCGTCCACCAGGCCCTTACTCTCAATTCTTGGATCAGATCTCACATTTTTTATCTGATTTAGTATTAAATACTGATAGGGTTATTATAGTGGGGGACTTCAATATTCATGTGGATACTGAAAGTGATAGCCTAAATGCAGCCTTTAATGCTATTTTAGACTCAATTGGCTTTACTCAAAAAGTACAGGGATCGACCCACTCAGGTAAACACACTTTGGACCTTGTACTGACATACGGTATTGAGTGTGAGGAAATAACAGTCCATCCACATAACCCGGTCCTGTCTGACCACTTCTTGATAACTTGTGAATTTACTTTAACTGGCCATCTTAAATCTGAAAGAAAATTTCATTATAGTAGAGCTTTATCAGACAATGCTGTAACAATTTTTAAAGAATCTGTTCCAATCTTACTTTCCTCAGTGTCTCAGAGTAACACAGTGGATGGCAGCAATTCTATCTCTAACCCTTCAGAAATTGATCTGGTTCACAGCGTTACATCCTCATTGCGTTTGGCATTGGATAGTGCAGCCCCCTTAAAAAGAAAGTGGCTAGCCATAGGAGGCTGACTCCTTGGTTTAACGCAGAGTTGCGTACTTTAAAGCAGAGCACTAGGAAGTTGGAGAGAAAATGGCGCTCTACACACCTAGAGGATTCCTATTTAACCTGGAATAACAGTCTATTGCTGTATAAAAAGACCCTTCGACAAGCTAGAACAGCATATTTTTCATCATTAATAGAGGCGAATAAAACAATCCTAGGTTTCTTTTTAGTACAGTTGCCAAACTTACACAGAGTCATAGCTCTGTTGAGCCAACTATTCCCCCAGCTCTTAGCAGTGATGATTTTATGGGATTCTTCGTAAATAAAATTATTCTATTAAAAATAAAATAATTGGCATCCTCCCAAACATGATTACTTCTTCCTCAGTAAATGAGGCAGCATCGGAAAGAACTGCAGAACCTCAGTTGTGCTTAGGCTGTTTTGATTCAGTCGAGCTTTCGGAATTATCAAAAATATTAGCCTCATCTAAACCTTCAACTTGTATGTTGGACCCAATTCCAACCAAATTATTCAAAGAAGTGTTCCATTTGGTTCCTGGCCTCATTTTGGATATGATGAATCTATCCTTAGTAAACGGATACGTAACACAGGAATTTAAAATAGCTGCAATTAAACCTTTACTCAAGAAACCTTCCCTTGATCAAGATGACTTAGTGAATTACAGACCTATATCTAACCTTCCTTTCTTATCCAAAGTCCTTGAGAAAATTGTTGCTAATCAAGTCTGTGAGCATCTAAACAATAACGAGCTGTTTGAAGAGTTTCAGTCAGGTTTTAGAGCTCATCATAGCACTGAAACAGCACTGGTGAAGGTTACTAATGATATTCTCATGGCCTCAGATAATGGACTTGTGTCTGTTCTGGTTTTGTTAGATCTCAGTGCTGCTTTTGACACAGTCGATCATAATATTCTCCTAGAAAGGCTTGAACATGTTGCAGGGATCAAAGGAACAGTACTAGGCTGGTTTAAATCATATTTGTCTGACAGAGTCCAGTTTTTTCATCTAAATGATCAATCTTCTTGATTCTCAAGGGTTACTTGTGGAGTTCCACAGGGTTCTGTGCTTTGACCAATTCTTTTCACCATATATATGCTTCCAATTGGTAGAATCATTAGACAGCATGGGATAAATTCCCACAGCTATGCAGATGATACACAACTATATTTATCCATAAACCCTGATGAACTCAGTCAGTTAGGTAGATTACACGCATGTCTGGAAGACATAAAAACATGGATGACCCTAAACTTTTTGCTTTTAAACTCTGACAAGACAGAAGTTGCTGTCTTCGGACCAGAAGTTCTAAAAAATGAAACTGATTAGTCAATCACTTCATCTGGATGGCATTAAATTGGCCCCCAGTAATAACGTAAAGAACCTCGGCGTTATTTTTGACCAAGACTTGACATTTAAATCCCATATTAAACAGGTTTCTAGGATTTCTTTCTTTCACTTCCGGAATATTGCTAAAATTAGAAACATCCTGTCCAGGAGTGATGCTGAGAAACTAGTCCATGCATTTGTTACCTCAAGGCTGGACTACTGTAACTCTTTACTATCAGGTAGTCCACAAAATGCCATTAAAAGCCTTCAGTTGATCCAAAATGGAGCAGCACGAGTTCTGATGAATATTAAAAAGAGAGATCACATTTCTCCTGTTTTAGCTTCCCTTCATTGGCTCCCTGTTAAATCCAGAATAGAATTTAAGATCCTTCTTCTAACATACAAAGCCCTTGATAATCAAGCCCCATCATACATCAGAGATCTAATTGTTCCATATGTTCCTAACAGAGCCCTTTGCTCTCAGACTGCAGGTTTACTTGTAGTTCCTAGGATTTCTAAAAGTAGAATGGGAGGCAGATATTTTAGTTATCAGGCTCCTCTCCTGTGGAACCAGCTCCCAGCTTTAGTCCTTGAGGCAGACACTCTGCTTGTGGTTTCCTCCTGTTAAAGGGGAGTTTTTCCTCTCCACCGTCGCTACATGCTTGCTCAGTATTAGGGATTGCTGAAGGATTGCTGTGGTTGGAAAGTCTGCATCAACGGGGCCCAACCTCACGCCAATGACTGACGCAATCTGCTGGGATTCCTTAAATAGGAAACTTTTTAACTGATTGGAATGTTTCTATAAATGTATTGAAATGACTTCTTGTTAAGTGCCTTGAGATGATATCTGTTGTGAATTGGCGCTATATAAATAAACTGAATTGAATTGAATTGAATTGAATTAACTTACAGCCTTTCAGGGGAGGGGCGGTCCGTCCCCTGCTCACAGTCAGCTCCACCCATCATAGATCACCATTTCTTATTGGTTCATTATTCTGTTGCTATTATCCTCCTTTTCTTTCTCATGCAAACTTTCCCATGTGGTTTGCCGTTTCATCCTTTAACCTTGGGTCACACGGGAAGATCCTGTGGCTGGCACAGTTCCTGTTTTGCAAGGTCTGCAACAGACACTACACCTCCTCAGTGCCCTTTAATAATAAGCTGCTTGAATGCAGCTTTTTCTTCACACAGATTTGAGACATATAAACTCATTTATATGTTTAATGCATTTAACTAATAAAAATATTTACAACACCAACCACCGACCCGGGCTTGTTTTGCCAATCTCACCTCGGGCATGGCGCCCGGGCGGCTTAACACCTAGAACACTGATGCAACACCGGCCGACTGGATTTAAAAAAGAGGGTAAATATTCTTCCAACATTATGACCATCTGGAGAAAGCCATACACAAAATCCTACAGGTATTAAATTTTATATTGGTATAGGACAACTTCAGCCCTTCCTCGTTATTCTTCTTCTCTAGGAAGATCAATGTTTAAGCACTAGCCAATGAGAATTCAGGTTCCACCTACAGTAGGTGACCTACTGACCCTGATTGGCTGAATAACTCATTCAGATGAAAAGTGTCATTACGACATAAAAAAGACACTGGGGAAAACACCATTAGGAAATAAAAGCTGACTTTGTGAAAAAGACATTTTGGAATAAAAACTGATGGAATTAAATACAAATGGTTCAAAAATAAAATCTATTAGGACAAATTTACAGTTAAATGTTTAATATTAATAAATACATTTTTCAAAGAAAGTGAAAAATATTTCCTACTAACAAACCAAGAATATCATATGAATATGAATTCAGTTTTTTCACAATTTCATTGACACATGATATATTGGTCTATTATTTATTGTTTTGCCCCCCCCAGATGGAGGCTAAGAGATGGGGGAATAAGTAGGAAAAATAAGTAGGGTTGAATAAGTAGGGTTGAATGAAAAGGCGGTCAATCAGTCTAATTAAAAAAAAAGATTAAACTAAGGCCCTGTCTACATTAGGCCATTTAAGTGCTTAAACGAATATTTAGTCAATACCCCTTCTCGGCCACACTAGCGCATGGTTAAAGGTTCCCACTCCCCGGATATATTATTACACGGGTAAGGGGGCCGACTATTTCTTAAATCTCCGGGTCTTGGATTGGATTCGTTAGGTAAGGAAATGACGTCAGAAAACATGCGCCACAGCCAGCCTAACCGGTGACCACTCTGAGGTAAACAATGGAAATATGGAGGCGAATCATCCAGACATGCCCTTGTTGCTCCTTCTTGTACATGTAGAGGCGCTTGTAAAAATCAAAAGAATACCTTAAGAGAAGGCACGGCGTGATTGCAGCAATGTCGGATACACCATATCTCATACGGTGACATCATATATGTGGGTCTACCATTTTTCACACATTCTTACTAGGTCGGGGTTGCGCCAGCGGGCGGGGGTCGTAAACGATGCTTTGTGTGTGTGTGGACAGCTATAAGGTTAGGTGGGATATAAACCTTAGCCGTGTTAGTGTAGAAGCAACATAAGAGCCTTCCTCCCTAATCGGCCCTAGTCAAAGTAAGCAGGGAGTCATACTCCTTTAACAACAAAGGAGGCAGAAAGGTAAGTCATCCTCCTTTAACAGAGGGAAAATAACCAAAACACACTCCTTTAACAAAGGAGAAGATGGCCGAAATACAAACACCCTCCTCACACCAAGGAGTAAACAAGCAGTAACTAAGCTCCTACACAAAGAAACTTAGTGCTTACCTTCCCTCAGGAATAACAACGCCCCAACAGCCAGGTGGGTATGTGGTCAGACCAAAGCTCGTCACAACCTGCACACAAGCGGCCACCTCTGAAACTAAGCTAGGTCTGACAATCTCTGTAGGTTTGCCACATCTTAAATACTCTGAGCCTGCCTAATTGTCCAAAGGGGTGCAGCTACACTCAGCTGCAGTGCTCATAACAGAGTGAGGGGGGTAAAAAACATATGCAGGGAGCTGCACGTAATACTGATTCATGTAAACATTTATATCATCAGATTTTATTAGTTCATTCTTATTTTTTGAGCATTTGGCATTTCATTCACATAGGGTTATATTCTATGGTATGATTAAATCCATGTAGTATTTTTTTCTGTAATTCATTAATCAAAATTGATGGGAGTAAAGTAAATTTTCATATTACATTTCTCTCATTGTTTTCATTAAATTGTACAGTTTAGGCTTCCTGATAAGAACATTTATCCTTGAGAAACTCATGCGTCGTTGGTAAACATTAGTGAGACATTTATCTTCCAATCCCATTTCTCTCTAGACATTACTGGGGAATAAATGCGTTCTAACAAGCTGTTACCATTCTAATAGTGAAACATACATCATCATATTTTAATTAGCTATTTAATATGTTATTATGTATATTGGTGACATAATTATTTTTAGCCTTGTAATTTCTTTTTTTCAAAGTGTATTTAAATGATCAACTATAGAGCTCTTATAGTATTAAGCCAGAAGCAGAAAAACTGGTTTTCTACAGTGTCTGTTTTCTGGTTTACTGCTCGGCTAGGCCCTCATGAGCTTTCAAAGGATCTAGCTTTCTGACAGTTCCTTCGACTCAGGCAAACCTCTCTACCCAAAAACATTTCAACAGCTATATCCAATAACAAGCGTCACCTTAACAAAAACTACTTCTGACGAAACAGTAGATTTTGTGAAAAAAATGTAAGTATCAGTTAAAATAATAACTGAATACAATGTGACAATAACACATAACCCTAAATCTAAGCAGTGGGCATAGTTCATTTGAATTATGACCTTTCCTTTTGCACAACTTCCATAAATCTTAGAGTTTCCATAGCAACTATAAAAAACAAGAACTGGCCTCAGAAGCTCTGCGACATCATAATGCAGTGTTCTCGTTGATGATGTCATAGAGGTTCAAAGGACTGTTTATGTTAGACAGAACTTTCTCTGTCAATTTACTTCTCAACTTCGTTGAAGGTAGACTGCTTGCAGACGACGTCTGAAAGTGATTTTATTTTACGACCAATTCAATCCAAACTGAACTTACACTCAAGATGGTTTTTCAAGTTGGTTGCGCCATTGGAGCCATAGTTAATACGGCAATGGAAACACTCTTTTCCTGCTGCTTCAGAGGAAATTATTCGCTTGCATCTGGCTCTGAGAATGAACAAATCATCTCTGAGACCACAGCTAACACTCTGACAATGAAGACTTCAGAAAACTTTGCTTTGGACAGTGTTCCTGAAGACAAAATGAAGCCAGACATGGACGCTCGCTCTGAGGAGGAGACGGTTAACTCTGAAACCTCAGCTAACACTCTGACAATGAAGACTTCAGAAAACTTTGCTTTGGACAGTGTTCCTGAAGACAAAATGAAGCCAGACATGGACGCTCGCTCTGAGGAGGAGAAAGTTTACTCTGAAACCTCAGCTAACACTCTGACAATGAAGACTTCAGAAAACTTTGCTTTGGACAGTGTTCCTGAAGACAAAATGAAGCCAGACATGGACGCTCGCTCTGAGGAGGAGAAAGTTAACAAATTCAGCGTTGGGGTCACAGTGACCACTGACCAGGTACATTGCAACCCTGAAAGCACAGCAAATACACCAACAATGAGCAGATTGGGGGGAGAACTAAAAGCTTTAACCTATCCCGACTCTCAAACAGACGTAACCATCAAGATGAATGAACTTAGTGCTTGTTTCAAAGATGAAATACAAAATGACACAGATAATTTCTACAGAGCAGAAGACAACAGAAGTCAAACAACTTTTAATCTTGATCCAACCATGTACATTTGCAAGTTTTCCAACTCATTCAATAATGGCTGGATAAATGCCACAATGCAAAGTATTCTGAACCTGAATATTACCAGAAAGCTTGTTGCTCAGAAACCTAAAGAAGTTTTTGGAGCGTTGTCAGAAACTCCATTGTTTGCCAACCTTTTACGTACAGCCATGCACAATCCAGGGAAACATTTTTCCCCAAGAGAAATCAGAAAAGTTCAGATGGAAATGGTTGAAAACGTACCGTTACTAGGTTTGGATGAGGTAAACATGGTAGAAGTGTTTTTCAGTGCTATTTTAAGATGGTTATATCCATGTGGTTTTAACACATCTTGCCAGATGAAAAGCGTTATCAGCTGTGAAGAATGTAAGATTTCCCAAAATCTCAACACTTTACTCAATCCCATAGTTGTCCTACCATGTGCACAACCATACGACAGTACCGCTTGTCTTCTAAACGATTTGGTTGATATCATTTTGGGAACATACTGTGACATATGCGACTTCAACTTAGAGAGAAAATTCTGTCTCACTGACCCTGATGTGATAGCCCTGTATATGCGACGGTTAGACAGTCATGAATATTTGGAGCCTCCTGTGGTTCCTAATCCAACCATTGAAATTCCTGTAAAAACTGGAACCCAGGTATACCGTCTATCCTCAGTCATTTGCAGCCAAACCCAGGGTTCTGAGATTGAACACTTTTACACATATCTGATGTGTGGACAATTGGTGTTTAAGGCTGACGATGACCAGATAACAACTTCAACTACAGACTGTGCAGCAGACCTCTGCCGTAACGGGTTTCTCTACATCTACGAGAAGTATACAGAAGGAAAGGATGAATTTAGCGTTGGGGTCACAGTGACCACTGACCAGGTAAATTGCAACCCTGAAAGCACAGCAAATACACCAACAATGAGGAGATTGGGGGGAGAACTAAACGCTTTAACCTATCCCGACTCTCAAACTGACGAAACCATCAAGATGAATGAACCTAGTGCCCGTTTTGAAGATGAAACACAAAATGACACAGATCATTTCTACAGAGCAGAAGCCAACAGAAGTCAAACAAATTCTAATCCTGATCCAACCATGTACATTTGCAAGTTTTCCAACTCATTCAATAACGGCTGGATAAATGCCACAATGCAGAGTATTCTGAACCTGAGTATTACCAAACAGCTTGTGGCTCAGTATCCTGAAACGGGTGTTGGAGCGTTGTCAGAAACTCCATTGTTTGCCAACCTTTTACATACAGCCATGAGCAATCCAGGGAAATATTTTTCCTCAAAAGAAATCAGGAAAGTTCAGATGGAAATAGTTGAAAATGTAATGTGTTCGGCAAACTGCAGCATTGACAAATTTTTGGACTGTATTTTGAAATTGTTTAGTTATTTTCGTGTTGGCGACAAAGGTCCCTGGATGTTAAGAGCGTTCCTATGTGAACAATGTGATGTGTATGCATCTGAGACTGCAAAACTCTGTCCCCTTGTTGTCCTACCATTTGCAGAGCCATACGACAATACCAGTTCTCTTCTTAAGCGTTGGTTTGATAATAGTATAGGAACCTCCTGTGATGTCTGCAACTCCATCTTCGAGAGAAAATTCCTCCTCAACGATGCTGATGTGATAGCAATGCTTCCGGTCTGGTCATACGATCAGGGGGACTTAAGACCTCCCGTGATTCCTAGTCCAATCATTTCCATTCCTGTAAAAACTGGAACCCAGGTATACCGTCTATCCTCAGTCATTTGCCGCCAAATCCAAAGTTCTCAGACTGACCACTTTTACACATATCTACTGCGTGGACCGTTGACGTTTAAGGCTGATGACGACCAGGTAACGATCGTACCTGAGGACAGAGTAGAAGACATCTATCAAAATGGGTATATACACATTTACGAGAAGTATAGAATGATCAAACGAAGGAAAGACTTGGGAAACAAGCGACACAAATAAATAAATGAAAATGACAAATTAATCTCATTAAAAAACAATTCTTTTATTTATAGCCCAAAAAAAACCACTCAAAAACATACAAAACAAGTACCCTCCCTCCACACAAAACCCAAAAACAAACACACACAATAACCAAAACAAAAAAAATTCTAAAAATAAAAGCATGCCTCCAAAAATACAAATACTTCAAACTAAACAGAAAAACATTTTTATAAAAAAACAAATAAAACAATAAAATAAATCTATCAATCTCACTCAAAAACAATTCCTTTATATTTATAGCAATAGAAAAAAAACACTCAAAAACATTTTAAAAATCCACCCTCACTCAACACAAAACCCAAAAACAAAACAAACACACACAATGAACAAAACAAAAAAAATACTAAAAATAGAAGCACGCCTCCAAAAATACAAATACTTTAAACTAAACAGAAAAACATTTTTATAAAAAACAAATAAATCAGTAAGATAGATCTATCAATCTCACTCAAAAATAATTCTTTTATATATAGCAAAAGAAAAAAAAACACTTAAAAACATACAAAAAAGCACCCTCCTTCAACACAAAACCCCAAAAAAACCAAACACAATAAACAAAACAAAAAAATACTAAAAATAAAAGCACACCTCCAAAAATAGAAATACTTTAAACTAAAAAGAAATTTTTTTTAAATAAAAAAAAAACAAGTAAATCAGTAAGATAAATCTATCAATCTCACTCAAAAACAATTATTTTATATATATAGCAAAAAAAACACTCAGAAAAAACACACTCAAAAACACACAAAAAAGCACCCTCCTTCAACACCAAACCCAAAAACAAAACAAACACACACACACGATAAACAAAACAAAACTAAAAACTAAAAATAAAAGCACGCCTCCAAAAATAGTAATACTTTAAACTAAACAAAAAATGTTTTTATAAAAAACAAATAAATCAATGAAATAGATCTATCAATGTCACTCAAAAACAGTTCTTTTACATATAGCAAAAAAAAAAACATTAAAAATTATACAAAAAAGCCACCCTCCCTCCCCACAAAACCCAAAAACAAAACAAACACACACAATAAACAAAACAAAAAAATACTAAAAATAAAAGCACGCCTCCAAAAATACAAATACTTTAAACTAAACAGAAAAACATTTTTATAAAAAAACAAATAAATCAGTAAGATAGATCTATCAATCTCACTCAAAAACAATTCTTTTATATATAGCAAAAGAAAGAAAAAACACTTAAAAACATACAAAAAAGCACCCTCCTTCAACACAAAACCCCAAAACAAACACACACAATAAACAAAACAACAAAATACTAAAAATAAAAGCACGCCTCCAAAAATAGAAATACTTTAAACTTTTTTTATAAAAAAAAAACAAGTAAATCAGTAAGATAAATCTATCAATCACACTCAAAAACAATTATTATATATATATATAGCAAAAAAAAAACACTCAGAAAAAACACACTCAAAAACACACTAAAAAGCACCCTCCTTCAACACCAAACCCAAAAACAAAACAAACACACACAATAAACAAAACAAAAAAAATACTAAAAATAAAAGCACGCCTCCAAAAATAGTAAAACTTTAAACTAAACAAAAAACATTTTTATAAAAAAACAAATAAATCAATAAAATAGATCTATCAATGTCACTCAAAAACAGTTCTTTTATATATAGCAAAAGAAAAAAAAAACACTTAAAAACATACAAAAAAGCACCCTCCTTCAACACAAAACCCCAAAACAAACACACACAATAAACAAAACAACAAAATACTAAAAATAAAAGCACGCCTCCAAAAATAGAAATACTTTAAACTTTTTTTATAAAAAAAAAACAAGTAAATCAGTAAGATAAATCTATCAATCACACTCAAAAACAATTATTATATATATATATATAGCAAAAAAAAAACACTCAGAAAAAACACACTCAAAAACACACTAAAAAGCACCCTCCTTCAACACCAAACCCAAAAACAAAACAAACACACACAATAAACAAATCAAAAAAAATACTAAAAATAAAAGCACGCCTCCAAAAATAGTAATACTTTAAACTAAACAAAAAACATTTTTATAAAAAAACAAATAAATCAATAAAATAGATCTATCAATGTCACTCAAAAACAGTTCTTTTATATATAGCAAAAGAAAAAAAACACATTAAAAATTATACAAAAAAACCACCCTCCCTCAACACAAAACCCAAAAACAAAACAAACACACACAATGAACAAAATAAAAAAATACTAAAAATAAAAGCATGCCTCCAAAAATAGAAATACTTTAAACCAAACAATAAAACATTTTTATAAAAAAATTAATTAATCAGTAAAATATATCTATCAATCTTACTCAAAAACAATTCTTTTATGTATAGCAAAGAAAGAAAAACACAAAAAGAGCACTCAAAAACATACTAACAAAAAAGCACCCTCCCTCCACACAAAAACAAAGCAAACACACACAATAAGCAAAACAAAACACTAGAAATAAAAGCACACCTCCAAAAATAGAAATACTTTAAACAAAACAGAAAAAACTTTTCTAGAAAAAAACAAAGAAAAAAAGTTAAAATGAAATATCAATCTCACTCAAACACAATTCTTATATATATAGCAAAATAAATAAAACACACAACAAACAAAAAAAGCACCCTCCTCCCAAACAAAACCCCAAAGCACCCCCCTCCACCTCTAAACATAGCACACAAAAAATTTTATAGGAAAAAAATATTTGATAAAACACTGCTCCCAAAAACAAAACAAACACACACACAAAAGAAAACAATAAAATACTAATAATGAAAGCACCGCCTCCAAAAAATTGAAGGAATTGAAACAAAACAGGAAAAAACCTTTATAAAAAAACAAATAAATAAGTAAAAATCATATATCAATCTCAATCAAAAATAATTCTTTTTTTCATAGCAAAAGAAAAAAAAACACACAAAAACAAACAAACAACAAAAAGCAACCTCCCTCCAAACAAAACTCCAAAGCACGCCCTCCCCTAAAAAAAAACTAAATTGAAATAATTGAAATAAAAATAGCACACAAAAAATGTTATAGCAAAAACCAATTTATAAAACACTGCCATCAAAAACAAAACAAAGGCACCCAAAAACACAAAACAAAAAAATTTATAAAAATAAAAGCACCCCCTTCAAAAAATAGAAATAATTGAAACAAAACATGCTATATATATTTACAAATTATATTTTATCTATTAATTTTAACTTCTTAAGGTACATTAAAAACAAACAAACAAAAAACTTCAAATAAAAAATAAAAAAAACCCTCCCTGGGTTGCCACCTTATCATGGTGGAGGGGTTTGAGTGTCCCAATGATCCTAGGAGCTATGTTGTCGGGGGCTTTTTGCTCCTGGTAGGGTCACCCATGGCAATTTGGTTCAAGGTGAGGGATCAGACAAAGTGCAGCCCAAAAGACCCCTATAACAAATACGGCAAATGGATTTAGTGTTCCCTCACCCGGACGCAGGTCACCGGGGCCCCCCTGCTAGAGCTAGGCCTGGAGGCGGGGCACATTGCCGAGCGCCTGGTGGCCGGGCCTTTACCCATGGGGCCCGGTAACATGTGCCCCCCTTCCCATGAGCTCACCACCTGTGGGAGGGGCCATAGGGGTCGGGTCCAATGCAGGATGGGCGTCGGCCGAAGGCGGGGACCTTGGCGGTCCGATCCTCGGCTGCAGAAGCTGGCTCTTGGGACCTGGAACCTCACCTGTCTGATGCAAGGTTGAGAAGTTTCGACTGGACGTCGGACTCGCCTCGACGCACGGCTCTGGCTCTGTAACCCATCTTCTTGGTGGGTCTTGTTATTGGACTTTTATGCTCATCATGGAATGTCCCTAACGAACACCATGTTCAGGCATAAGGGTGTCCATATGTGCAGTTGGCACCAAGAAACTCTAGGCCACAGCTTGATGATCGACTTGGTTGTCATTTCATCTGATCTGTGGCCGCATGTTTTGGACACTCTGGTGAAGAGAGGGGCTGAGCTGTCCACTGACCACTACCTGGTGATGAGTCGGCTCCGATGGTGGGGGAGGACGCCGGACAGACTTAGCAGGTGCAAAAGTGTTGTGAGGGTCTGCCGGGAATGTCTGGCAAAGTCTCCTGTAAGAAGGAACTTCTACTCAAACCTCTGGTAGAACTTCGAACACGTCCCGGGGGAGGCGGGGGACATTGAGTCCGAGTGGACCATGTTCCGCACCTCCATTTTCGAGGCGGCTGACCAAAGCTGTGGCCGCAAGGTGGTCGGTGCGTGTCGCGGTGGCAACACCCGAACCCGCTGGTGGACACTGGCGGTAAGGGATGCTGTCAGGCTGAAGAAGGAGCACTATCGGGTCTTTTTTGCTTGTGTGACCCCTGTAGCAGCTGATAGGTACCGGCAGGCCAAGCGGAGTGCGGCTCGGATGGTCACTGAGGCAAAAACTCGGGTGTGGGAGTTTGGAGAGGCCATGGAGAACGACTTCTGTGTGGCTTCGAAGCAATTCTGGTTCACCATCCAGCGTCTATAGGGGGAAAGAGGTCTGCCACCAACACTGTTTACAGTGGGGATGGTGTACTGCTGACCTCGACACGGGACATTTTGGGTCGGTTGATGGAATACTTCGAAGACCTCCTCAATCCCACCGGCACGCCTTCCAATTTGGAAGCAGAGTCTGGGGACTTTGGGTCGGGCTCTCCAATCCCTGGTGCTGAGCTCACCGAGGTCGTTAAAAAGCTCCTCGGTGGCAAGGCTCCAGGGGTGGATGAGATTCGGCTGGAGTTCCTCTAGGCTCTGGATGTTGTGGGGCTGTGTTGGTTAACGTGGCTCTGCAGCATTGTGTGGACATCGGGGGCAGTTCCCTTGGATTGGCAGGCCGGGGTGGTGGTCCCCCTGTTTAAAAAGGGGGACCACAGAGCGTGTTCCAAACTCAGTAAATAAGTTGGTAGATAATTTCCTTGCGAATATCTCAGACATCATGGATTCCATTGCTCCAACTAAAGTGAAAGTAGTCTCAGGTAGAAAGAAGTCTCCGTGGACAAGTAATCCACTGGTACGTAGTGAAAAAAGAGAGTGTCGACGAGCCGAGAGAAAATGGCGGAAAACTCGACTCCAGGTTCACTGTGAGCTCTACAAAGAGAGACTGAATAGATATCAGCTAACTATAAAAGATGCTAGGGAATCGTTCTTTTCTGAAATCATCAACAGAAACATTAATAATGCACGGACTCTATTTGCAACAGTGGAAAGACTAACTAATCCTTCAGTGACAGTAGCCCCTGAACTAAACTCTACCAGGGCCTGCAATGAATTTGCCAGCTTTTTCACTGAAAAGATTCTAACAATTAGACGGTCAATCTGTACCTCAATATCGAACCCACAACCAGTGCCATCCCCAATCAACAACAATGTAGAGAAAATGTCTGAATTCCACGAATTAAACCAGAACAGCCTTGAAAAAATCATTATCCAATTAAGCTCCTCCTCCTGCTGTCTTGATATCCTACCCACAGCTTTTCTAAAGAAGGTTCTTCCTGTTATTGGTTCTGATCTTGTTCAAATAGTGAACTCATCACTGCTATCAGGTGTCTTCCCTCAGGCTTTAAAAACAGCAGTTATTAAACCACTGCTAAAGAAGAAAAATCTGGACAACACGTTAATGCAGAACTACAGGCCAATCTCTAATCTCCCATTCATTAGTAAGATTATTGAAAAAGCTGTGTTTCAGCAGTTAAATGGCTTCATAACAATGACAAACCGTTTTGATGCTTTTCAGTCTGGTTTCCGCGCTCACCACAGCACCGAGACTGTCCTCATCAAAGTATTGTAATGGCAAAAAATTGTATCTCAGGGTTTCCATTATAAAGAAGACTTGAGTCCAAGAAGGCGTTTAAGTATTTAATTCAAACATATCTGGCAAGACACGGAGGGGACAGAGTTACTCGTGCATCACCCTCCCCAACCTTTCTAACTAACCGCTTTAATAGTATTCAGCAATCATTGTTTATCTCTGTAGACGTCTTCTCCAACGTTCACGCCCCGCCTCCAGAGAACTGCTTCATGCGAGTCTTATATCAACGCATAAAGCAGCTCATCCGAAGGCCAGACTGTTATCTTACTTCCCCGGCGTCTGTCTCTCTGGTGACCTGACACATATATCTTTCTCATAGCATTAAGCTGGAACAATAAGCTAGTCATTTTACACTAGATGTATTCACTAAACAGAGAATATACACTTAATTCCTAATTGCATAACAATTTTCCACCACAGTATTTAATGACATCCGCATAAATACAGACTGTGGAAGAACCACAGTGCTGGTTCTGTTGGACCTCAGTGCAGCATTTGACACTGTTGATCATGATATTTTATTGGAACGACTGGAGAGCTGGGTCGGACTCTCTGGTACAGGACTTGGCTGGTTCGAGTCTTACCTAAAGAACAGGGACTTCTATGATTCAATAGGAAACTTTTCATCAGAACGAACAGAAATCACATGTGGGGTGCCCCAGGGCTCCATCCTGGGGCCCTTCTTATTTAATATCTACATGCTCCCACTAGGCAAGATTATAGCAACCAATAACATTAGCTACCATAACTACGCGGATGACACTCAGCTCTGCATTACAATGTCACCAGGTGACTCTGAACCCATTCAAACCCAAAATCAATGCATTGACCAAATAAATGGATGGATGTGCCATACCTTTCTCCAGCTGAATAGAAACAAAACTGAAGTGATTATTTTTGGACCCAAGGAGGAACGATCAAGAGTCAGCACACAGCTTCAATTAATACAGCTAGAAACTACTGATCAGGTTCGTAACCTAGGTGTAGTAATGGACTCAGACCTGAACCTCCAGGGTCACATAAAGGCAATAACAAGGTCAGCGTTCTATCACCTGAAGAACATCTCTAGGATTAAAGGACTGATTTTGCAACACGACCTAGAAAAACTCATCCATGCGTTTATCTTTAGTCGGATTGATTACTGCAACAGCATCTTCACAGGTCTGCCTAAAAAGTCAATCAGACGGCTGCAGCTGATCCAGAACGCTGCTGCTCGTGTTCCTCACTAGAACCAGGAAAGTAGAGCACATCACCCCAGTTCTAAAGTCCTTACACTGGCTCCCTGTAGCTCAGAGAATAGACTTTAAAATACTTTTACTAGTTTATAAATCATTACATGGTTTAGCACCAAAATATGTTGAAGTCCTGTTGTCATGGTACCAACCACCAAGACCACTCAGGTCCTCCAACTCTAGCCTACTAAACATCCCTAGACTCAGAACTAAACATGGAGAAGCAGCTTTCAGTTTCTATGCTCCCCTTATCTGGAACAGACTTCCTGACGAATGTAGAGCTGCTGAAACTCTGAACTGCTTTAAATCGAGACTAAAAACCATCTGTTTAGAATTGCCTTTGAGTAAATGCTTGATGTCATATGTATGAAATGTGTTCATGCTCGCTTGCTTTTTTTAAAATTTTTCTCTTGCTTTATTGTGTATCATGTGTAATGTGTGTTTCTTTTATGTGTTTCTTTTAAATCACCAAATCATGTAAAGCACCTTGAACTACCCTGCTGTTGAAAGTGTGCTATACAAATAAAATTGCCTTGCCTTGCCTTGCCTTGCCTTGCCTACAGGGGGATCACACTTCTTAGCCTCCCTGGTAAGGTCTATTCAGGGGTTCTTGAGAGGAGTGTCAGACGGATAGTCGAACCTCGGATCCAGGAGGAACAATGCGGTTTTCGTCGTGGGCGTGGAACACTGGACCAGCTCTACACCCTCAGCAGGGTCCTGGAGGGTGCGTGGGAGTTCACCCAACAGGTCTACAAGTGTTTTGTGGACTTGGAGAAGGCGTTCGACCGTGTCCCTCATGGAGCCCTGTAGGTGGTACTCTGGGACTATAGCATACCGGGCCCCTTGATACTGGCTGTACGACCGGTGCCAGAGTTTGGTTCGCATTGCCAGCAGTAAGTCGGGCTTGTTTCCAGTGAGAGTTGGAGTCCGCCAAGGTTGCCCTTTGTCACCGATCCTGTTCATAACATTTATGGACAAGATTTCTAGGCGCAGCCAAGGTGTTGAGGGGATAGGTTTCGGTGGCTTTATGATCGGGTCTCTGCTTTTTGCAGATGATGTGGTCCTGTTGGCTTCATCGGCACGTGATCTACAGCTTTCGCTGGAGCGGTTCGCAGCCGAGTGTGAAGCGGCTGGGATGAGATTCAGCACCTCCAAATCCGAGACCATGGTCTTGAGCCGGAAAAGGGTGGGGTGCCTTCTCCGGGTCGGGGTTGAGGTCCTTCACCAAGTGGAGGAGTTTAGGTATCTGGGGGTCTTGTTCATGAATGAGGGAAAAATGGAGCGGGAGATCGATAGACGGATTGGTGGGGCATCTACAGTTATGCGGGCACTGTACCGGTCTATCGTGGTGAAGAGAAAGCTGAGCCGAAAAGCTCTCGAAAAACATTTATTGAAAAAAACAAATAGATCCGTAAAAATAAGATATCAATCTCACTAAAAAACAATTATTTTATATATAACAAAAGAAAAAAAACACACAAAAACAAACAAAAAAGCACCCTCCCTCCAAACAAAACCCTAAAGCACCCCCCTCCCCCTCCAAAAAACCATACAAATAAAAGCACCAAAAATATTATAGCAAAAAACCAATTTTTAAAACACTGCTCCCAGAAACAAAACAAAGACACACAAAAAACAAAAACAAAAAAATACTAAAAATAAAAGCACCCCCCTCCAAAAAAATCGCAATATTTTAAACAAAACAGAAAAAAACTTTTATAGAAAAAAAAAATCAAGCAGTAAAAATTACATATCAATCTCACTCAAAAACAATTCTTTTATATATAGCAAAAGTGAAAAAAACACAAAAACAAAAAAAGCAACCTCCCTCCAAACAAAACCCCAAAGCACCCCCTCCACCTCCAAAATACATACAAATAATTGAAACAAAAAGAGCAACAAAAAAAAATGTTATAGCAAAAAAAAAGTTCATAAAACACTGCTCCCAAAAACAAAACAAAACACTAAAAACACCCTAAATGTTGGTCAAGATCCGCCGCTGATTAAGGTCTATTTTAACTGACATTTCCCCGTTATGTTTCCAATCGTCATATTGTGTGTGTTTATTATAAAGTTAAATAAATAGTAACTGAGGAACTGTTACAACCTTAATTCATCATCGTCAGGTTATTGCCTCAACTGCATGAGCAGTTCTTGTTGTATGCGCGTGTATTCACGGCGTGCTTGTCCAGCTAGTGTCACGTCAGCGAAGATCATGAAAAGAAAGGCTTTCCTTCTTTCTTTGGTCTTTGACTCATCTCTGCTGCATCTTAGCTTTGGCTTTGTAAACGGGGAAATTTTTGTCTCGGGACACAAAGAATTTATAGGTTCTGGAAGAAGAGTAAGACATACGTATAAAGTATGGGACGATATTTATTCATAGTAGGATTGCTGTTATTTAATATTTTAAATGTGGTGTTTTGAATCAGTGTATTAGGGATGTAAGAAAATATCGATACACCGATATACCGCAATATTTTATTTCCCGATATTGTATCGATATTCAAAACAAAAATATCGACTTTTTTATTTTTTAAGGATTTGAATGGAACCATTAATGTTGATTAATGTCATTTTTGTAGTAAAATTAAAAGCATGACTGGTAGTTTGTGGCTGTTTTCACCTTCTTGGTTCCAGTGGATCAACTAGATCTAGTAATTAAACTGGATGTGTTAAAGTATGAAACAGGTTGGAGTGTTTAGAATGCTGTGGTAGTTTTTCTACTGTTAAATTGAGTTTTAACAATCACAATATATCGTCTTACTCATATTATCGCTATATATCACAATATATCGTATCGTCTCCCCCTGTATCGCGATACGTATCGTATTGCCAGATTGAAAATAAATAAATAAATGTATAAATAAATAAATGGGTAAATACAATTGACAATAAACAAATATTTGAATCTGGAAATACATTTGAAAAATTATTTAATTTCACAATCATTTATTTATTTACACATTTATCCCTACATTTATTTATTTATTTCCACATTTATTTATTTCTACATTTATTTATGTCCAGGTTTACAGATCCGATTTATTTACAGAAGTGTATTCTAATTAGTGGGGTGTTTCTAACACAGGCCTAAACCCTGATTGGTCAGCTCCAAGTCTGTGTAAGCTAACACACAACAGTGGCTCTCAGCTGAGGAGCGTTTGCATCAGGTGGCTACACTGTGTGTCTGTGACAGAGATGAGATATCCGGCTGCTGGAATCTCACTGTCAGAGTAATGCTGGTTCAACACCAGGCCTGTCCTTGGTAGGGAGGTCTCCTGGAAACAGACGAAAACAGAGGTGCAGGGGTGCAAAGGTTAACAATTGAAGGCTAACCCGGCTTAGCGAGAAGCTCCCAAGTAGCACCTCACTGCCTTCGCATCTCGTCTTAAGTTTTTGTCAACAGTTCACAAGCACCTGTCCATGTCTCATGTTGAATTCCCCACTTGGGACCGCGGTCAAGGGATCCGACACCTCGAAATAGGATGTCAAGCCTGCCGACGTTAGCACTCTTATAAAGATTAGCTTCGCGCATACACTGTGCATTACGGTAATAGAGATTTGCACGGAATTGAAGCAGCCTTGCAGACGAAAACAATGAAAGGGTGAGGAAGTGAGAGGCTTTAACCATAATTTTCTAAATTTATGACCTACCTACTACCTTTTCCATACTATTTCCACAATGAATATAATGTTGCTGTCAATTTTTGGAGAAATATCAAGTAAAATACCTTATAATACCTATGGTTGGGTCACTTTCAGGAATTCATTTCTGAGTGTCTTCTTTTATTATGGAAACCCTGAAGTATTTTCTTCCATTACAGGGGGTTGAATGGGCCTTGAAGATTTCACTGGGGAAGATAAAGCTAATTTTTTACAATTAAAAATAAATAAAATAAAAAAATAAAGGAAAATAACAACTTGTATTTTTATGGGAAATGTTTGAAATGGGTTAATTGTTTTAGATTTTCTGGGTTCATTTTTGATTGGAAACTAACTTGTAAAAATTACATTCACCATATTATTCAGAAAAGCAAATGGTACTTCATCTTATGAGATGATTGGTGGGAGTAAACTGGGGTCCAAGTTTGAATCTCTCAAATGTATTTATGTGTCATTATTCCGGTCAAGATTAGATTATGGATGTCTACTATATGGGTTAGATGTTATTCAAGCTAGAACATAAGACTTTGTTTAAGAGCAGGTAAATGTGCATTACAAACTCAATCAGATGAAATGCCTTGGATAATTAGAAGATAACAACTAATGGATAATTATTTGGTTAATCTAAAAGAACATAATGAGAGTCATTCGGTTTAGAGTTTTAGAGGCTTGTTGGGAGAAAGGAAAGGAATCAAAAAATATCTTTGGATGGACTGATGTCATATTGTTGTGTCTTTCCTTCTCACTGCATCCTTCATTGCAGGTCAAGTTTTCTGGTACATACACAGTGTGAAACAACTGTCAAAATGATCTCATTGCTTTTTCTGAAACTGTATGAAACACCAGTTGCTTCATGTCAGCCTTTTAAAACTGTACCATGTTCGTGCAGCTCAGAATGCATTGGTGGATGAAGTTCCCCCTGCTTGTGGTGAAAACACAGCGACATCTGCTGGAGAAGAACTGAATGAATATGGCTTCCCACTTCAAATTCAGCAATGTTAAATGGTCAACTGGAGAACTCTGAAGTGCTAGAAAACTTGGACACAGTGCTAAGTTATTTGCCAGAGTCACAACACTGTGTGTTGATTAGGTTGATAAGTTCTTACATTATCTTATTTGCAGACTTTCCATCCTGCAATATGACTGAATATGATATTGATGTGAGTGACATTCTTGAAAACCAGGGTCTTTAACTGTATCCAAAGATCAAAGTCCCTTGATTTTTCTGAACTCTTCCACTGCCCAAATCAGAGACTCAGGAGGTGGTCTCTCCTTCTGCAAACTTGTTCTTCAGATATTTATCATATCAAAGGAAGAAATAATGTTTTTGCAGATGCTTTGTCAGGGTAGCTTTCGTTTCTCACTTGTCTCCACCCAAATCCCTTAGGGTACCGGTTGTTGACGTGTGATGGGTTCTCTAAAGCACAGTTCAAATTAAATCAAACTTTATTTATAAAGCGCTTTTCATACAAGAAGTTGCATCACAAAGTGCTTTACAGATTAAAATGACCCCACATAAAACCACCTTCCCTTCCCTCCCCCACAGATTTAAAAGCATGGTCACAGGTATACCCCCCTCCCCCCAACCCAACTCCCATGCACACACACAGTTAAAAGAAAAAGTAAAAAAGGACATTGGGCCGAGTGTAGATGAACCATGCAAGGAAACGCCATCAGAGGAGCCATCTGCCCCGGCAGCGGTAGATCAACAGCAGCAGCTGAGGCACCGACACAGGGCGCCCTGTGGAGGCAAGGCCAAGACCCCCACCTCCAACCAAGCTCCACCTGGAGAGCACCCAGGCAGCTACAGCCGACCACCGCTCCCAGGCAGAGGGCTACCACAGAGAAAACACTGCAACGGGGATTAAGATAAATTAAAGTATAAAAATAAACAGTAAATTAATGTGCTAAGATTAAATAGTAAAACTGATAAAAATATAATCATATAAAACATGCAGAGCAATTAAACAAACAGTAATAAATAATAATCAGTTAAAAGCTAGGCTAAAAAGGTGAGTCTTGAGCCTGCTCTTAAAAACATGAACGTTCTCTGCAGCCCTGAGGTTCTCCAGGAGCCTGTTCCAGAGGTGAGGGCCATAAAACTGGAACGACGCCTCGCCATGAGTGTGTGTCCTGACTTTTGGGGTGACAAGGAGACGGCTGCCAGAGGAGCGCAGAGACCGCAAAGGTTTATATGGTAAAAGTAGTTCAGAGAGATAATTCAATTCAATTCAGTTTATTTATATAGCGCCAATTCACAACAGATGTCATCTCAAGACACTTAACAAGTAGTCATTTCAATACATTTATACCAACATTCCAATCAGTTAAAAAGTTTCCTATTTAAGGAATCCCAGCAGATTGCGTCAGTCATTGGCGTGAGGTTGGGAAGACTTTCCAACCACAGCAATCCTTCAGCAATCCCTCATACTGAGCAAGCATGTAGCGACGGTGGAGAGGAAAAACTCCCCTTTAACAGGAAGAAACCTCCAACAGAACCAGGCTCAGTAGGAGCGGCCATCTGCCACGACCGTCTGGGGGTTTGAGAAGACAGAGCAGAAACACAGAAGGAACAGAAGATCTGATATAAGAGAACTTTCTATGTTACAGAAAGTAAAAAGTTGATAACAGGACACAGTGGATGTTCAGTTACTGGGAGGATCATCCCAGTCGATGCCCCCCGTCCAACAGGGCATTGCAGCCAAGCAGGATACCAGACCAGGTATATTTTCTATGGAGAGAAAAACACTGAGAGAAAACAAAGTTAACAGTCGAAATAACAGAATGTACTGTAATACAACTGGATAGGGCTCTGTTAGGAACATAAGGAACAATTAGATCTCTGATGTATGATGGAGCTTGATTATTAAGGGCTTTGTATGTAAGAAGAAGGATCTTAAATTCTATTCTGGATTTAACAGGGAGCCAATGAAGGGAAGCTAAAACAGGAGAAATGTGATCTCTCTTTTTAATATTCATCAGAACTCTTGCTGCAGCATTTTGGATCAACTGAAGGCTTTTAATGGCATTTTGTGGACTTCCTGATAGTAAAGAATTACAGTAGTCCAGCCTTAAGGTAACAAATGCATGGACTAGTTTCTCAGCATCACTCCTGGACAGGATGTTTCTAATTTTAGCAATATTCCGGAGGTGAAAGAAAGAAATCCTAGAAACCTGTTTAATATGGGGTTTAAATGTCAAGTCTCGGTCAAAAATAACGCCGAGGTTCTTTACGTTATTACTGGGGGCCAATTTAATGCCATCCAGATGAAGTGATTGACTAATCAGTTTCTGTTTAAGAACTTCTGGTCCAAAGACAGCAACTTCTGTTTTGTCAGAATTTAAAAGCAAAAAGTTTAGGGTCATCCATGTTTTTATGTCTTCCAGACATGCCTGTAATCTACTTAACTGACTGGGTTCATCAGGGTTTATGGATAAATATAGTTGTGTATCATCTGCATAGCTGTGGAAATTTATCCCATGCTGTCTAATGATTCTACCAATTGGGAGCATATATATGGTGAACAGAATTGGTCCAAGCACAGAACCCTGTGGAACTCCACAAGTAACCCTTGAGAGTGAAGAAGATTGATCATTTAGATGAACAAACTGGAATCTGTCAGACAAATATGATTTAAACCAGCCTAGTGCTGTTCCTTTGATCCCTGCAACATGTTCAGGTCTTTCTAGGAGAATATTATGATCGACTGTGTCAAAAGCAGCACTGAGATCTAACAAAACCAGAACAGACACCAGTCCATTATCTGAGGCCATGAGAATATCATTAGTAACTTTCACCAGTGCTGTTTCAGTGCTATGAGGAGCTCTAAAACCTGACTGAAACTCTTCAAACAGCTCGTTACTGTTTAGATGCTCACAGACTTGATTAGCAACAATTTTCTCAAGGACTTTGGATAAGAAAGGAAGGTTAGATATAGGTCTGTAATTCACCAAGTCATCTTGTTTAAGGGAAGGTTTCTTGAGTAAAGGTTTAATTGCAGATGGCCCAAGACCATTAAGACACTTAAAAACCATTTAAAGAACCTTAAAGTCGATCCTGAAATGTACGGGGAGCCAATGCAATGATTTTAAGACGGGTGTAATGTGCTCCCGCCTCCTGGTCTTCGTCAGGACACGTGCTGCTGAATTTTGTAGTAGTTGTAAACCTGATATACTCTTTTTGGGAAGACCAGAAAGCAGGGCATTACAGTAATCAATTCTACTGGAGTTAAAAGCATGCATCAGTGTCTTCGTATTGGCCAGAGAGAGAATGGGGCGGACTCTGGCGATGTTCTTTAGTTGATAAAAACCTATTTTAGTAATATTTTTTATGCGAGGAATAAAAGTCAGCTCAGAGTCAAAAATCAAGCCCAGGTTCTTCACTTGTAAAGAGGGATTAAAAGACAGAGATTGTAGTTTTGGTAAAAGTTTCTCTCTCTGAGCCTCAGGACCGATGACTAAAACTTCAGTTTTGTCCTGGTTGAGCTGGAGAAAGTTTTCTGCCATCCAGGATTTAATGTCTAAAATGCAGTTAAAAAGTGCATCCATTGGCCGTGTGTCATCGGGAGACATGGAGATATACAGCTGTGTATCATCAGCATAACTGTCAAAGTTGACTCCATGTCTTCTGATGATGCTGCCAAGAGGGAGCATATACAGGTTAAAAAGCACTGGGCCTAAAATCAAACCCTGGGGCACACCACATGTAATCCTGTAGACCTTAGAGGAGCAGGTATCTAAACTTACCATAAAAGTCCTGTCTGTGAGATAGGATGTGAACCATTTGTGAACAACACCAGAGAGGCCAATCTGTTTTAAACAGGTTAAAAGAATAGTGTGGTCTACTGTATCAAAGACAGCGCTTAGATCCAGTAGAACCAACACTGTCACCCTCTGTGCATCATAGTTTAATCTAAAATAATTTAAAATCTTTAGAAGGGCCGTCTCTGTGCTGTGGTTCACCCTAAAACCAGACTGAACTTTCTCCTGGACATTGTGCTCATTAATAAAATCATTAAGTTGAATTAAAACAATTTTTTCTAAAATTTAGCTTAAAAAAGGCAAGTTAGATACCGGTCTAAAATTGTTAAAATCCTTAAAATCTAAATTGCTCTTCTTCAACAGGGGCCTCACTACCGCCCCTTTAAAGGCGGCAGGAAAGACCCCCGTCTGAAGGGAGCAATTCATCATGGTTAAAATCTCATCTCTAAAAGATCCATAAAATTGCTTAAAAAAGGAAGTGGGAATCGGGTCCAAAACACATGTGGTGGGCCTCACTGAGGAGAAAACTTTATCAAGAGTCCCAGCTTCTACCAGGACAAAACTGTCCAGCGTTTCCTCTGGTAAAGACACACATTCAGATTTGTCTAAAACCATGTGACTCTGAGAAGATAAAATCTTACATCTGATGGTGTCTACCTTCCTTCTGAAGTGGTCTGCGAACTCCTCACCAAGAGTGTTTAAGGGGGTTTTAGGAAATGCAGTAGTAGCTCTGTTAAAAAGGTTATCAATGGTGGAAAAAAGGATTTTGGAATTATTTTTATGTTCCGAGATGATTTTGGAGAAATATTAATTTCTTGAATTTCTTACTGCATTGTTGTATAATTTGAGAAGATCTGTGTATATTTGATGGTTTATTGTGATTTTACTTTTCCTCCATTTTCTCTCTGGCGCCCTACAATTTCTCTTCATTTTCTGAGGTTTTCATTTTTCCACGGCGTTGCAGCTTTAGATTTTAAAATTTTAACTTGTAGTGGAGCAAGCCGGTCAAGAGTGGACTGAAGCCTTCTGTTAAAATCATTGACAATAAAATCACAGGGGACAAGTAAAACAATAGGAGGATTCTTTTTTTTTTATTCCAGAAAACCTGCAGCCACTTCAGGGGTTAGATGGCGCTTCCTGACAGTTCTCACAGAGGTCTCCTGCTGAATAAAACTGGTGATGTTAAAAAACACACAGTAGTGGTCAGAGACAGCCAAGTCAACAACAGAGGACACACGGGTGGACAGGCCATGCGTGATGACCAAGTCCAGGGTGTGTCTTTGTTGTGAGTCAGCTGCATAACATGTTGGCTAAAATCCATATAAGTCAGGATGTTTAAAAAATCTGTTGATAAAGGATCTTAAAGGTTATCTATATGTAGATTAAAATCACCAGCTAAAATGATCCTTTCAAAGGAGTTGTGCAAAATTGATAAAAACTCTGAAAATTCTTGAATAAAAAGTGCGCTCTTTTTAGGAGGCCAATAAATTGTGACACATAAAATCTGAGGAGTGCTAAAAACATTTGCATTATATTCAAAAGTAAAATTGTTATCAAATAAAACAGGTTTGGCAGAAAGTGTTGATGAACTTATAAAAGCAGTTCCGCCTCCCCTTTTGCTACTCCTCGTAGAATAAGTGAAGTTAAAATTAGGTGGGGAGGCCTCTGTAAGAACAACAGGGGCATCTGCACTCAGCCAAGTTTCTGTTAAAAATAAACAATGAAGATTATGGTCTAAAATCAGATCATTTATTATAAAAGTTTTGTTCAGCAGAGAGCGAACATTAAAAAGTGCCATATTTATTGTGATTGGAGATGGAGGAACTGTATGATTTACTGAAAGTGGGGCTTTTGGCAACTTTTTGAGATTATTTGGATTGCATTTGTTTGGTTTATGATTTTTAGTCCGCTCTCTGCTGATAATAACAGGTATGAATGAGGTAGAACAAGGTCCAAGTCCAGTATGAGTTACTGTTAAAATCAGGGGTGAGTTCATAGGAGCAGGGACCATTTGCAACTCAGAATGTGGCGGAGGAATCAGAGAGGGCAGGGGCATCTGGGGCCAGTGTAGTTGACAGGGGGGGGGGCGTGGACATGCCAGGCTCAGTGTCAGTGTACGAGTGCCTTGTCTATTTAGATGGAGCCCATCTGGTCCAAACAGGTGCTTCCTGCCCCAAAAATGTTAAAATTGTCTATAAAACCAATATTGTGAACGGCGGTGATGGAGGAGAGCCAAGTATTAAGGGATAAAAGTCTGCTAAAATGGCCAATTCCTCTGCCGACAGTGGGAGTGGGGCCAGAAATAAAAACAGAGACGTGTGTTTTCTAGAAGATTAAAAAGGTGAATAAAATCACACTTCAGGAGCTCAGACTGCTGTTTATAAATGTCATTGGTGCCAGCATGAATCACAACTTTACTCACAGATTTGTGTTGATCAATGAGCTGCAGGATCTGTTCGGTAATGTCCGTGACAGTGGCTCCAGGGAAACACAGTGTAAGGGCTCCTCTCATCCTCACGTTTCTGATGATAGAGTCCCCGATAATGAGTGTGGTGGGCGACGGGTCTGCAGGCGGATGTTTGCGCTGGGCAGAGGATCGTTCACCATCCAGGACTTGCTGTATGCCAGGTGTAGAAGCTTCCCCAGGACTGCAGCGATGTTTAATCGGCGCCGAGGGCTCGTTCCATGGGTTTGGGGTGAAGTGGAGCACTCCTCCCCTGTCAACACACTCATGTGGGGCCCATATGGGTTAAACGTGGGCTGATGAATGGGCCCCAGATGGGAAGCCCAGTTGGGCCCCAGTTAATTTTGTCCGGGGGTTCCACGGTGCCCCCACGTGGGAAGCCCATGTGGGCTTTAGGTGGGTTTTACATGGGCCCTATATTAAACACATATGGGCTACCCAGAATTATCCCATCTGGGGCCCACATAGTGTGGGCTATGTGGGCCCCAGATGGGCAGCCCAGCTAGGCCCCAGTTAATTTTGTCCAGGGGTTCCACGGTGGCCCCACGTGGGCAGCCCATGTGGGCTTTAGGTGGGCTTTACACGGGCCCTATATTAAACACATATGGGCAACCCAGAATTATCCCATCTGGGCCCCAGTTAATTTTGTCCGGGGTTTCTATGGTGGACCCAAGTGAGCAGCCTATGGTGGCTTTAGGTGGGCTTTACATGGGCCCTATATTAAAACCATATATGTAACCCATTTTTATCCGATATAAAAATTATTTTAGGGGCTTATTTTACAGTCAGCACAAACAGTTCTTTAAACAAGATACAATGACAAACGATACTAGTGATACTATTAATTTCCTTTTTATTAGTAAAGTGAAATTAAGTGTAAATGACTTACTCCAGGACATAAACAATTCTCATGAAAAGCAAAGCATCAGTTTCCTTCTTAGAGAAAAGTCTCTTAAAAATAACAGCTACTACACAGAAAATACCAATTTTAAGACACAGAACTGAATACAGGTAGTGATAATGGAAAATAAATGCTGTTAGAACTCTGAACAGCTCTCAAAGCCCTCAACATCTGACACCTTTCTTTTCCTTTGTTTCTACAAGATTCTCAAACATCTTATAACAAAATCAACAAAATAAATTCCTAGAAAATATCGGAATGATACATACAGTACAATGCCAAACAAAAAGGAGTGTCATAAGGGTTCACATTTTAAGGTTTTTGTCAGTCAGGTTATGGAGGAAGACTTCCACATCATACATGTGGTTTAAAAAGTTCCAGAATGTGCAACAGTGAACCATTTATTTTGAGCAAGATGAGGCTGAGAGAAAACCAAAATGAACGAATATATGTGACAAAATTAGTTACTTTCCATAAATGATCCTGTAGCCTGAAGTCCTTGTTGTAAAGTTCCTTGTCTGGCTTGTTTATTACCGCCGCGATCCCTAGCACCAATGAGCCACTTCGAGATGGCTTTCTCTGCGTCCTTTCATGTGATTTAGCTGGTCATGGTGTTTTTCTTCAAGGCTCCTGCATGGGCCAAATATAACAGTCACTCAATTGTTGTGTCAACAAAACTCTCTTCTAAGACTGTGAAAATAACTATACAGGTAACATCTTTGACTTGAAAATACCCTATAGATTCCTAAATCTATGTTAAATCCAGAATAGAATTGAAGATCCTTTTTCTTACACCTAATTCACACCGGGTGCGGTATGAATGCTTTCGGTTTGCATACGGATTGCAGTTCAGGGGCAGAATATTTTCGGAATACACAATCTGGAAGCAATGAACGTTGGATGAATGAAAATTAAAGGAGCTCTGCACAGCCAGCGTGAATGCTCTGACTGGAGTAAAGCTCTTTGCGGAAGTCATACGGAGAGCACACTGCATCCGTTCCACACCCAGCTCCATCATTCAGAGATCTTCCTGTTCTATATGTTCTTAACAGAGGACCTAGCTTCTATTGACCAATTCAGCGACATAACCAGAAGTCAATCCGGTGCCATTGCTGCAGTGACAGCTCTCAGTCAGGCAGCCATAGTACCTGAGGTAAAATGGGCATATGAATATAATGTTTATAATATAGCATTCAGTTATTGCTTGTTCTAATAACCCCAGATTTGGAAAAAAACATGTGTGACACTAAGGCCCTTAAAATGCCTGTTGGCTTTGTAGTTTTGCTAGCAACGCATCAGACACCCTTGAACGCTATTTTGTAGACATATCTTAATTTATTCTCATGTTTGGTCGTGTAGTGGCCATTCAACTACCACCTGTGTACCACAGATCAAGCAAACACATCTAGGATAAGAAACAATTACTGAAAGTTAAAGCCTACCTGTTTATAAAATTGTGGTCACAGCTCATAGTATCAGTAAAATTTAATAGTCCACGAGCACACTTACCATACATTACTTCAAACAGCTTCAAGACCTTGAACTCTCTCTTCCCATTTCGGCCCACAAAGTTGTACTGCCTGGATAGGCCATGGTCCAGGAGGAAGCTCATCATCCTTCTAGTGGCCTCGTCAACAGTTGCACCCCTTATGTCAGCCACAGAAACAACCTGAGGGAAAAAAACAACAAATACAAATCAAAGTTATCGAAATTGCTCACTGGAATACATTGCACTAGTCAACATGACAGAACTGCGAGAAGCACGTATGTAAACATACTGTCACAAAAAGCAGCTAGTCCCCCAATAGAAAGAAATGCAGTTTCACTACCATAAACATAACATACATACATACCAGTTCAGACAGGAAGTTGGGGTCAGACAGTTTTTCCTCCATAAGCTCCACATCGTTAACCGTCTTTAAGTGGAAACCCTCTGGGGTAGCTGAGATGGTTGTGCCGATCTTGTCCTGCTGTTGAAGCAGTGTTTGTAAAATCCTCCCTTGGATTATTTGGGTCTCTTTGATGTCCTCAAGAAGTGTTAGAATGCGAACAAACATGTTCTCCCTGATTTGTCCTTGAAGGGTTTGTGGTGAAATGGTGACATGTTGCTGGGCTGAAACACAGGGAAATCTTTGGGTACCCAGTGGTGGTAAGAGTGGAGATCTGATAGTGGATGGAGGCTGTGGTGGTGTCTGATTACATCTGATGTTGGGGGGAGGTGGGGATGTAGACGGGATGGGGCTCCTTGGCCGATTGTTCTCATCCTCATCCTCACTGGAGAAAATTACTGGCCTAAAAATGTAACATACAATCTCAATCAATTAGGTTACATGGCCTAAATTTATATCTCTTTTTAATTGCCTTATGACTCTGAAGCTCTTCACATAGGGGTGTCAAACTCAAGTGCTCGAGGGCCACTGTTTTCAAAACCTACAAGAGTCCATCTTGTATCACGCCAGTTAAACCATTCGACTCGACTCCACTGGTGGCTCGGACCCGTTGTTTGTTAGCATTGCGTTTTGGGGCGGGCGCATGGGCACCAAACATACCCAGAATAGGCCACAAACTCATACTCGAGCTGTGAAATAAGGGCAGCCCATCAATGTTGATTCGGAGTGTTAGAGTATCAGTTACATTTGCAAAATGTCCTAATGATGTTAGTTCAGCTTTAAGAGCATTTTCGATTCCAAAGTGGTAGTAGGAACCTCCTGCCAAATTATTCACACTGCAGGACCTGTCTGTAGACATAAGAGTTCTGGCATCCATTGGGACATCAAGGCCCTCTGCCTTTAGGATTTTAAGAAGTGCAGTTTGTGGTATGTTAAATTCTGCAGCCCACTCCGCAAGCATGACTCCAACACATGAACCATCATCAGTATCATCAGAATCATGATCACCTCTAAAGTCATAACATTCTTCACCATTCAAATTAGAAACATTGTGATAACGTGGCATATCACCTGCCACCCAGGTTTCACAATCCAAATCATCAAATGAGGAAGTGTTACAGTCATAAAACAAATCAGAGGAATGTCCATCATCAAACTTATTTGATGAATTCTCAAAATAGTCCTGATCACAAGCATCATAGAAAATGTCAGTGGAACCTTCTCTTTCTGAATGCTCTAACAAATCCTCAATTGGATATTCCTTTTCAGAATCATGTACCATTAAATCATCCATCATAGCCTTTTTTTCAATGAGATGCAAATGTTCCTCCACTTTTGCTGAAATTTTTCTCCTTTTGTTTCTTTCTGAATGCTCCATTATTTCTAAAAGGAAAAAAAAGCCTATTAGATATCATCTATGATTACAGAGGATCAGAAATGACAAACTTCAATGTTATAGCAAATTATATCGTTTATTGCTGGTTTATTGCTGCTAATTTTAGCATTTGTTCTTTTAATAGTCTGCAATGCTGAGCCTAGGGCTGGGCGGTATGGCAACATTTTCATATCACTTTTTTTTATCCCATCGGTTTTATGGTATTTGACTCTTTTTTTACATACAAGACAATTCTTACTTACATAATCTTGAAACGGGATAAGAATTAATGCAGTAGATTATAGCTTTGGGTTTTGTAAAATAGGAGTTGCTAGCGAAGCAGTTTAAAAGCAAACCGAAACACGGCAACCAGCGCTGCTTCTTCGTCAATCTTTTGTTCCTTCTGCTGCTGTGACACTGCTTGCTGCTGAAACAGTGGTGTAATGCAGAAAAAAAACAATAATAAGTGTTTAACTTGGAAATGAATGCCTGTGATATTTGTAAGTCTTATTGCTGGAACATGCATTGCTCCATACATCCGCATAATGAGGAAGAAAACAAATTTAAAAAAAGATGTGCGGCAAAGTATCCCGGCCGGAAAGAGAAATTATATTCTTGAAACACTTTCACTTCGATTCGACTCAAATAACGCAAACAAACTGTGTTCATATTAATATTACAAATATGTTTTAAAGACACACTCCGTAACTTTGCAGGTATTTAAGCTCTGTCGCCCCCTCAAGGCTTGCGGCGTAATGTCACTGTAAAAGCCAATGTATCTGGAGCGCATCTGAAGCGGCCAGTGTACTGTCAGTGTTTCCTCTGGTGAAGGTAGACACTCAGATTTGTCTAAAACCATGTTACTTTGAGAGGATAAAATATTACATCTGATGGTGTCTACCTTCCCTCTGAAGTGGCCTGCAAACTCATCACAGTGTTTGAGGGGGTTTTCTGAAATGCATTAGAGGTATGATTTAGAATATTCTATGGTGCAAAACAGAATTTTAGGATTATTTTTATGTTCTGAGATAATTCTGGAGAAGTATGCATTTCTGGAATTTCTTAAAGGATGACGCGGAAGCAACGCCTCCGCGTCATCCATTTATTTCTGTTAATGGACACCTTGAAGGGCATTATCCTGCTTATACCATGGTCACTTACGAAAGAAAGAAGTATTTAATCAGTTAATAATAATGTGTTTTAGAGTTAAAATCGTGAGGGTTTTTATTTTATAAGTCGAGCGCACTATTTAATATCTCCCGTTTACAGGCGTTTCCAAGCAACGTGGCATAGCGACCCGACCGCAGCAGTTGATCAGTGATGGGAAGTGAGATTGTGGCTTTACCTTACGTTATGTGATACAAAGTTTTAATATGTTAATTTTATCAAACTCACCAAATAAGTTAAAAGAAATGATAAAATCACTCATGTTTTGTCTGTCTTGCTGTTGCGATGAGTCAACTGTGAAATAACGTTGAGTCTCCGTTGCCATGGTTACCATCTACAATCATTATTAGCATGATATATTGACTAGGGCTGGGTAAAAAAATCGATTTAATCGATTTTGGATCGATTTAATTTAAATTCATAAGGCATGAGATCGATTTTTCCTTTGTTGCGTTAACCCCATCAGTCTCGTGCGTGATGTCAGGTTTACGTTCAAGCGCACGAGTGTGCATAAACAAAATGGCCGTCGCAAGTAAAAGACTGCGCAGCAATCAATCCCAACTAAGGTCTGATGTCTGGAACCATTTTGGATTTAAAACAACAAAGGACAAAGAGCTGGATAAAACCAAAGTAGTATGCAAGGTCTGCCAAGCGGAGGTCAGTTATTGTAGAAATATCACAAACCTCAGAAACCACTTGACAAGGTACCATGCTACGCTAGCCTTAGCTTCCGACAACAAGCCGCCTGGAATAAAACAAAAGAAACTGAGGGAATTACTAACAGTGCCAGCCAATTCTCCGCAGGCCATAAAGATAACTGAGGCTGATAACTGATAACATATGCTTCCAATTGGTAGAATCATTAGACAGCATGGGATAAATTTCCACAGCTATGCCGATGATACACAACTATATTTATCCATAAATCCTGATGAACCCCGTCAGTTAGGTAGATTACAGGCATGTCTGGAAGACATAAAAACATGGATGACCCTAAACTTTTTGCTTTTAAACTCTGACAAGACAGAAGTTGCTGTCTTCGGACCAGAAGTTCTTAAACAGAAACTGATTAGTCGATCACTTCATCTGGATGGCATTAAATTGGCCCCCAGTAATAACGTAAAGAACCTCGGCGTTATTTTTGACCAAGACTTGACATTTAAATCCCATATTAAACAAGTTTCTAGGATTTCCTTCTTTCACCTCCGGAATATTGCTAAAATTAGAAACATCCTGTCCAGCAGTGATGCTGAGAAACTAGTCCATGCATTTGTTACCTCAAGGCTGGACTACTGTAATTCTTTACTATCAGGTAGTCCACAAAATGCCATTAAAAGCCTTCAGTTGATCCAAAATGCGGCCCCCAGGTGCTCGCCAATGTGCCCCGCCTCCAGGCCTGGCTCCCGCGGGGGGGCCCCGGTGACCCGGGTCCGGGCGAGGGAACACTAAATTAATTTGCCGTATTCATCATAGGGGTCTTTTGGGCTGCACTTTGTCTGATCCCTCACCTTGAACCAAATTGCCATGGGTGACCCAACCAGGAGCAAAAAGCCCCCGACAACATAGCTCCTAGGATCATTGGGACACTCAAACCCCTCCACCACGATAAGGTGGCAGTCCAGGGAGGGGATTTTAAATTTTTTATTTGAAGTTTTTTGTTTGTTTGTTTTCAAGGTACCTTAAGAAGTTGAAATGAATAGATAAAATATAATTTGTAAATATATATAGCATATTTTGTTTCAATTATTTCTATTCTTTGGAGGGGGTGCTTTAATTTATATATATTTTTTTGTTTTGTGTTTTTGTGTGCGTTTGTTTTGTTTTTGGGAGCAGTGTTTTATCAAATATTTTTTTCCTATAACATTTTTTGTGTGCTATTTTTAGAGCTGGAGGGGGGTGCTTTGGGGTTTTGTTTGGGGGGAGGGTGCTTTTTTTGTTTGTTGTGTGTTTTATTTCTTTTGCTATACATATAAGAGTTGTGTTTGAGTGAGATTGATATTTCATTTTAACTTATTTCTTTTTTTTTTTCTATAAAAGTTTTTTCTGTTTTGTTTAAAGTATTTCTATTTTTGGAGGTGTGCTTTTATTTTTAGTATTTGTTTTGTTCATTGTGTGTGTTTGTTTTGTTTTTGGGTTTTGTCTTGAGGGAGGGTGATTTATTGTATGTTTTTGAGTGTTTTTCTTTTGCTATATATAAAATAATTGTTTTCGAGTGACATTGATAGATCTATTTTATTGATTTATTTGTTTTTTTATTTAAAAAAATTTGTTTCGTTTAAAATATTTCTAGTTTTGGAGGCGTGCTTTTATTTTTAGTATTTTTTTTGTTTTGTTTATTGTGTATTGTGTGTGTTTGTTTTGTTTTTGGGTTTTGTGTTGAGGGACGGTGTTTTTTTGTGGGTTTTTGTGGGTTTTTTCTTTCTTACTGATTTACTTGTTTTTTTTTATAAAAATGTTTGAGTGGTTTTTTTGTGTTTTTTTCTTTTGCTATATATATATAAAATAATTGTGTTTGAGTGAGATTGATAGGTCTATTTTACTGATGTATTTGTTTTTTTTTATAAAAATGTTTTTTGTTAAGTTTAAAGTATTTCTATTTTTGGATTTAGTGTTTGTTTTTTAATCATTTTTGTTTAGTTTAAAGTATTTCTATTTATGGAGGCGTGCTTTTATTTTTAGTATTTTTTTTGTTTTGTTTATTGTGTGTGTTTGTTATGTTTTTGGGTTTCGTGTTGAGGGACGGTGGTTTTTTGTGGGTTTTTGTGTGTTTTTTTTATTTTGCAATATATATAGAAGAATTGTGTTTGAGTGAGAATGATAGATCTGTTTTACTGATTAATTTTTTATAAAAATCTTTTTTGTTAAGTTTAAAGGATTTCTATTTTTGGAGGCGTGCTTTTATTTTTAGTATTTTTTTCTGTTTTGTTTTTTGTGTGTGTTTGTTTTGTTTTTGGGTTTTGTGTTGAGGTAGAGTGGGTTTTTTGTATGTTTTTGAGTGTTTTTTTGGGCTATAAATAAAATAATTGTTTTTTAATGAGATTAATTTGTCATTTTCATTTATTTATTTGTGTCGCTTGTTTCCCAAGTCTTTCCTTCGTTTGATCATTCTATACTTCTCGTAAATGTGTATATACCCATTTTGATAGATGTCTTCTACTCTGTCCTCAGGTACGATCGTTACCTGGTCGTCATCAGCCTTAAACGTCAACGGTCCACGCAGTAGATATGTGTAAAAGTGGTCAGTCTGAGAACTTTGGATTTGGCGGCAAATGACTGAGGATAGACGGTATACCTGGGTTCCAGTTTTTACAGGAATGGAAATGATTGGACTAGGAATCACGGGAGGTCTTAAGTCCCCCTGATCGTATGACCAGACCGGAAGCATTGCTATCACATCAGCATCGTTGAGGAGGAATTTTCTCTCGAAGTTGGAGTTGCAGACATCACAGGAGGTTCGTATACTATTATCAAACCAACACTTAAGAAGAGAACTGGTATTGTCGTATGGCTCTGCAAATGGTAGGACAACAAGGGGACAGAGTTTTGCAGTCTCAGATGCATACACATCACATTGTTCACATAGGAACGCTCTTAACATCCAGGGACCTTTGTCGCCAACACGAAAATAACTAAACAATTTCAAAATACAGTCCAAAAATTTGTCAATGCTGCAGTTTGCCGAACACATTACATTTTCAACTATTTCCATCTGAACTTTCCTGATTTCTTTTGAGGAAAAATATTTCCCTGGATTGCTCATGGCTGTACGTAAAAGGTTGGCAAACAATGGAGTTTCTGACAACGCTCCAACACCCGTTTCAGGATACTGAGCCACAAGCTGTTTGGTAATATTCAGGTTCAGAATACTCTGCATTGTGGCATTTATCCAGCCGTTATTGAATGAGTTGGAAAACTTGCAAATGTACATGGTTGGATCAGGATTAGAATTTGTTTGACTTCTGTTGGCTTCTGCTCTGTAGAAATGATCTGTGTCATTTTGTGTTTCATCTTCAAAACGGGCACTAGGTTCATTCATCTTGATGGTTTCGTCAGTTTGAGAGTCGGGATAGGTTAAAGCGTTTAGTTCTCCCCCCAATCTCCTCATTGTTGGTGTATTTGCTGTGCTTTCAGGGTTGCAATTTACCTGGTCAGTGGTCACTGTGACCCCAACGCTAAATTCATCCTTTCCTTCTGTATACTTCTCGTAGATGTAGAGAAACCCGTTACGGCAGAGGTCTGCTGCACAGTCTGTAGTTGAAGTTGTTATCTGGTCATCGTCAGCCTTAAACACCAATTGTCCACACATCAGATATGTGTAAAAGTGTTCAATCTCAGAACCCTGGGTTTGGCTGCAAATGACTGAGGATAGACGGTATACCTGGGTTCCAGTTTTTACAGGAATTTCAATGGTTGGATTAGGAACCACAGGAGGCTCCAAATATTCATGACTGTCTAACCGTCGCATATACAGGGCTATCACATCAGGGTCAGTGAGACAGAATTTTCTCTCTAAGTTGAAGTCGCATATGTCACAGTATGTTCCCAAAATGATATCAACCAAATCGTTTAGAAGACAAGCGGTACTGTCGTATGGTTGTGCACATGGAAGGACAACTATGGGATTGAGTAAAGTGTTGAGATTTTGGGAAATCTTACATTCTTCACAGCTGATAACGCTTTTCATCTGGCAAGATGTGTTAAAACCACATGGATATAACCATCTTAAAATAGCACTGAAAAACACTTCTACCATGTTTACCTCATCCAAACCTAGTAACGGTACGTTTTCAACCATTTCCATCTGAACTTTTCTGATTTCTCTTGGGGAAAAATGTTTCCCTGGATTGTGCATGGCTGTACGTAAAAGGTTGGCAAACAATGGAGTTTCTGACAACGCTCCAAAAACTTCTTTAGGTTTCTGAGCAACAAGCTTTCTGGTAATATTCAGGTTCAGAATACTTTGCATTGTGGCATTTATCCAGCCATTATTGAATGAGTTGGAAAACTTGCAAATGTACATGGTTGGATCAAGATTAAAAGTTGTTTGACTTCTGTTGTCTTCTGCTCTGTAGAAATTATCTGTGTCATTTTGTATTTCATCTTTGAAACAAGCACTAAGTTCATTCATCTTGATGGTTACGTCTGTTTGAGAGTCAGGATAGGTTAAAGCTTTTAGTTCTCCCCCCAATCTGCTCATTGTTGGTGTATTTGCTGTGCTTTCAGGGTTGCAATGTACCTGGTCAGTGGTCACTGTGACCCCAACGCTGAATTTGTTAACTTTCTCCTCCTCAGAGCGAGCGTCCATGTCTGGCTTCATTTTGTCTTCAGGAACACTGTCCAAAGCAAAGTTTTCTGAAGTCTTCATTGTCAGAGTGTTAGCTGAGGTTTCAGAGTTAACTTTCTCCTCCTCAGAGCGAGCGTCCATGTCTGGCTTCATTTTGTCTTCAGGAACACTGTCCAAAGCAAAGTTTTCTGAAGTCTTCATTGTCAGAGTGTTAGCTGAGGTTTCAGAGTTAACCGTCTCCTCCTCAGAGCGAGCGTCCATGTCTGGCTTTATTTTGTCTTCAGGAACACTGTCCAAAGCAAAGTTTTCTGAAGTCTTCATTGTCAGAGTGTTAGCTGAGGTTTCAGAGTTAACCGTCTCCTCCTCAGAGCGAGCGTCCATGTCTGGCTTTATTTTGTCTTCAGGAACACTGTCCAAAGCAAAGTTTTCTGAAGTCTTCATTGTCAGAGTGTTAGCTGAGGTTTCAGAGTTAACTGTCTCCTCCTCAGAGCGAGCGTCCATGTCTGGCTTCATTTTGTCTTCAGGAACACTGTCCAAAGCAAAGTTTTCTGAAGTCTTCATTGTCAGAGTGTTAGCTGTGGTCTCAGAGATGATTTGTTCATTCTCAGAGCCAGATGCAAGCGAATAATTTCCTCTGAAGCAGCAGGAAAAGAGTGTTTCCATTGCCGTATTAACTATGGCTCCAATGGCGCAACCAACTTGAAAAACCATCTTGAGTGTAAGTTCAGTTTGGATTGAATTGGTCGTAAAATAAAATCACTTTCAGACGTCGTCTGCAAGCAGTCTACCTTCAACGAAGTTGAGAAGTAAATTGACAGAGAAAGTTCTGTCTAACATAAACAGTCCTTTGAACCTCTATGACATCATCAACGAGAACACTGCATTATGATGTCGCAGAGCTTCTGAGGCCAGTTCTTGTTTTTTATAGTTGCTATGGAAACTCTAAGATTTATGGAAGTTGTGCAAAAGGAAAGGTCATAATTCAAATGAACTATGCCCACTGGTTAGATTTAGGGTTATGTGTTATTGTCACATTGTATTCAGTTATTATTTTAACTGATACTTACATTTTTTTCACAAAATCTACTGTTTCGTCAGAAGTAGTTTTTGTTAAGGTGACGCTTGTTATTGGATATAGCTGTTGAAATGTTTTTGGGTAGAGAGGTTTGCCTGAGTCGAAGGAACTGTCAGAAAGCTAGATCCTTTGAAAGCTCATGAGGGCCTAGCCGAGCAGTAAACCAGAAAACAGACACTGTAGAAAACCAGTTTTTCTGCTTCTGGCTTAATACTATAAGAGCTCTATAGTTGATCATTTAAATACACTTTGAAAAAAAGAAATTACAAGGCTAAAAATAATTATGTCACCAATATACATAATAACATATTAAATAGCTAATTAAAATATGATGATGTATGTTTCACTATTAGAATGGTAACAGCTTGTTAGAACGCATTTATTCCCCAGTAATGTCTAGAGAGAAATGGGATTGGAAGATAAATGTCTCACTAATGTTTACCAACGACGCATGAGTTTCTCAAGGATAAATGTTCTTATCAGGAAGCCTAAACTGTACAATTTAATGAAAACAATGAGAGAAATGTAATATGAAAATTTACTTTACTCCCATCAATTTTGATTAATGAATTACAGAAAAAAATACTACATGGATTTAATCATACCATAGAATATAACCCTATGTGAATGAAATGCCAAATGCTCGAAAAATAAGAATGAACTAATAAAATCTGATGATATAAATGTTTACATGAATCAGTATTACGTGCAGCTCCCTGCATATGTTTTTTACCCCCCTCACTCTGTTATGAGCACTGCAGCTGAGTGTAGCTGCACCCCTTTGGACAATTAGGCAGGCTCAGAGTATTTAAGATGTGGCAAACCTACAGAGATTGTCAGACCTAGCTTAGTTTCAGAGGTGGCCGCTTGTGTGCAGGTTGTGACGAGCTTTGGTCTGACCACATACCCACCTGGCTGTTGGGGCGTTGTTATTCCTGAGGGAAGGTAAGCACTAAGTTTCTTTGTGTAGGAGCTTAGTTACTGCTTGTTTACTCCTTGGTGTGAGGAGGGTGTTTGTATTTCGGCCATCTTCTCCTTTGTTAAAGGAGTGTGTTTTGGTTATTTTCCCTCTGTTAAAGGAGGATGACTTACCTTTCTGCCTCCTTTGTTGTTAAAGGAGTATGACTCCCTGCTTACTTTGACTAGGGCCGATTAGGGAGGAAGGCTCTTATGTTGCTTCTACACTAACACGGCTAAGGTTTATATCCCACCTAACCTTATAGCTGTCCACACACACACAAAGCATCGTTTACGACCCCCGCCCGCTGGCGCAACCCCGACCTAGTAAGAATGTGTGAAAAATGGTAGACCCACATATATGATGTCACCGTATGAGATATGGTGTATCCGACATTGCTGCAATCACGCCGTGCCTTCTCTTAAGGTATTCTTTTGATTTTTACAAGCGCCTCTACATGTACAAGAAGGAGCAACAAGGGCATGTCTGGATGATTCGCCTCCATATTTCCATTGTTTACCTCAGAGTGGTCACCGGTTAGGCTGGCTGTGGCGCATGTTTTCTGACGTCATTTCCTTACCTAACGAATCCAATCCAAGACCCGGAGATTTAAGAAATAGTCGGCCCCCTTACCCGTGTAATAAAATATCCGGGGAGGGGAACCTTTAACCATGCGCTAGTGTGGCCAAGAAGGGGTATTGACTAAATATTCGTTTAAGCACTTAAATGGCCTAATGTAGACAGGGCCTTAGTTTAATCTTTTTTTTTAATTAGACTGATTGACCGCCTTTTCATTCAACCCTACTTATTCAACCCTACTTATTTTTCCTACTTATTCCCCCATCTCTTAGCCTCCATCTGGGGGGGGCAAAACAATAAATAATAGACCAATATATCTTGTGTCAATGAAATTGTGAAAAAACTGAATTCATATTCATATGATATTCTTGGTTTGTTAGTAGGAAATATTTTTCACTTTCTTTGAAAAATGTATTTATTAATATTAAACATTTAACTGTAAATTTGTCCTAATAGATTTTATTTTTGAACCATTTTTATTTAATTCCATCAGTTTTTATTCCAAAATGTCTTTTTCACAAAGTCAGCTTTTATTTCCTAATGGTGTTTTCCCCAGTGTCTTTTTTATGTCGTAATGACACTTTTCATCTGAATGAGTTATTCAGCCAATCAGGGTCAGTAGGTCACCTACTGTAGGTGGAACCTGAATTCTCATTGGCTAGTGCTTAAACATTGATCTTCCTAGAGAAGAAGAATAACGAGGAAGGGCTGAAGTTGTCCTATACCAATATAAAATTTAATACCTGTAGGATTTTGTGTATGGCTTTCTCCAGATGGTCATAATGTTGGAAGAATATTTACCCTCTTTTTTAAATCCAGTCGGCCGGTGTTGCATCAGTGTTCTAGGTGTTAAGCCGCCCGGGCGCCATGCCCGAGGTGAGATTGGCAAAACAAGCCCGGGTCGGTGGTTGGTGTTGTAAATATTTTTATTAGTTAAATGCATTAAACATATAAATGAGTTTATATGTCTCAAATCTGTGTGAAGAAAAAGCTGCATTCAAGCAGCTTATTATTAAAGGGCACTGAGGAGGTGTAGTGTCTGTTGCAGACCTTGCAAAACAGGAACTGTGCCAGCCACAGGATCTTCCCGTGTGACCCAAGGTTAAAGGATGAAACGGCAAACCACATGGGAAAGTTTGCATGAGAAAGAAAAGGAGGATAATAGCAACAGAATAATGAACCAATAAGAAATGGTGATCTATGATGGGTGGAGCTGACTGTGAGCAGGGGACGGACCGCCCCTCCCCTGAAAGGCTGTAAGTTAATTCAATTCAATTCAATTCAATTCAGTTTATTTATATAGCGCCAATTCACAACAGATATCATCTCAAGGCACTTAACAAGAAGTCATTTCAATACATTTATAGAAACATTCCAATCAGTTAAAAAGTTTCCTATTTAAGGAATCCCAGCAGATTGCGTCAGTCATTGGCGTGAGGTTGGGCCCCGTTGATGCAGACTTTCCAACCACAGCAATCCTTCAGCAATCCCTAATACTGAGCAAGCATGTAGCGACGGTGGAGAGGAAAAACTCCCCTTTAACAGGAAGAAACCACAAACAGAGTGTCTGCCTCAAGGACTAAAGCTGGGAGCTGGTTCCACAGGAGAGGAGCCTGATAACTAAAATATCTGCCTCCCATTCTACTTTTAGAAATCCTAGGAACTACAAGTAAACCTGCAGTCTGAGAGCAAAGGGCTCTGTTAGGAACATATGGAACAATTAGATCTCTGATGTATGATGGGGCTTGATTATTAAGGGCTTTGTATGTAAGAAGAAGGATCTTAAATTCTATTCTGGATTTAACAGGGAGCCAATGAAGGGAAGCTAAAACAGGAGAAATGTGATCTCTCTTTTTAATATTCATCAGAACTCGTGCTACTCCATTTTGGATCAACTGAAGGCTTTTAATGGCATTTTGTGGACTACCTGATAGTAAAGAGTTACAGTAGTCCAGCCTTGAGGTAACAAATGCATGGACTAGTTTCTCAGCATCACTCCTGGACAGGATGTTTCTAATTTTAGCAATATTCCGGAAGTGAAAGAAAGAAATCCTAGAAACCTGTTTAATATGGGATTTAAATGTCAAGTCTCGGTCAAAAATAACGCCGAGGTTCTTTACGTTATTACTGGGGGCCAATTTAATGCCATCCAGATGAAGTGATTGACTAATCAGTTTCTGTTTAAGAACTTCTGGTCCAAAGACAGCAACTTCTGTTTTGTCAGAATTTAAAAGCAAAAAGTTTAGGGTCATCCATGTTTTTATGTCTTCCAGACATGCGTGTAATCTACCTAACTGACTGAGTTCATCAGGGTTTATGGATAAATATAGTTGTGTATCATCTGCATAGCTGTGGGAATTTATCCCATGCTGTCTAATGATTCTACCAATTGGAAGCATATATATGGTGAAAAGAATTGGTCAAAGCACAGAACCCTGTGGAACTCCACAAGTAACCCTTGAGAATCAAGAAGATTGATCATTTAGATGAAAAAACTGGACTCTGTCAGACAAATATGATTTAAACCAGCCTAGTACTGTTCCTTTGATCCCTGCAACATGTTCAAGCCTTTCTAGGAGAATATTATGATCGACTGTGTCAAAAGCAGCACTGAGATCTAACAAAACCAGAACAGACACAAGTCCATTATCTGAGGCCATGAGAATATCATCAGTAACCTTCACCAGTGCTGTTTCAGTGCTATGATGAGCTCTAAAACCTGACTGAAACTCTTCAAACAGCTCGTTATTGTTTAGATGCTCACAGACTTGATTAGCAACAATTTTCTCAAGGACTTTGGATAAGAAAGGAAGGTTAGATATAGGTCTGTAATTCACTAAGTCATCTTGATCAAGGGAAGGTTTCTTGAGTAAAGGTTTAATTGCAGCTATTTTAAATTCCTGTATTACGTATCCGTTTACTGAGAATAGATTCATCATATCCAAAATGGGGCCAGGAACCAAATGGAACACTTCTTTGAATAATTTGGTTGGAATTGGGTCCAACATACAAGTTGAAGGTTTAGATGAGGCTAATATTTTTGATAATTCCGAAAGCTCGACTGAATCAAAACAGCCTAAGCACAGCTGAGGTTCTGCAGTTCTTTCCGATGCTGCCTCATTTACTGAGGAAGAAGTAATCATGTTTGGGAGGATGCCAATGATTTTATTTTTAATAGAATTAATTTTATTTATGAAGAATCCCATAAAATCATCACTGCTAAGAGCTGGGGGAATAGTTGGCTCAACAGAGCTATGACTCTGTGTAAGTTTGGCAACTGTACTAAAAAGAAACCTAGGATTGTTTTATTCGCCTCTATTAATGATGAAAAATATGCTGTTCTAGCTTGTCAAAGGGTCTTTTTATACAGCAATAGACTGTTATTCCAGGTTAAATAGGAATCCTCTAGGTGTGTAGAGCGCCATTTTCTCTCCAACTTCCTAGTGCTCTGCTTTAAAGTACGCAACTCTGCGTTAAACCAAGGAGTCAGCCTCCTATGGCTAGCCACTTTCTTTTTAAGGGGGCTGCACTATCCAATGCCAAACGCAATGAGGACGTAACGCTGTGAACCAGATCAATTTCTGAAGGGTTAGAGATAGAATTGCTGCCATCCACTGTGTTACTCTGAGACACTGAGGAAAGTAAGATTGGAACAGATTCTTTAAAAATTGTTACAGCATTGTCTGATAAAGCTCTACTATAATGAAATTTTCTTTCAGATTTAAGATGGCCAGTTAAAGTAAATTCACAAGTTATCAAGAAGTGGTCAGACAGGACCGGGTTATGTGGATGGACTGTTATTTCCTCACACTCAATACCGTATGTCAGTACAAGGTCCAAAGTGTGTTTACCTGAGTGGGTCGATCCCTGTACTTTTTGAGTAAAGCCAATTGAGTCTAAAATAGCATTAAAGGCTGCATTTAGGCTATCACTTTCAGTATCCACATGAATATTGAAGTCCCCCACTATAATAACCCTATCAGTATTTAATACTAAATCAGATAAAAAATGTGAGATCTGATCCAAGAATTGAGAGTAAGGGCCTGGTGGACGATACAAAACCACAAACAAAAATGGTCTTAATGTTTTGCAACTTGGATGAGGAAAATTAAGGGTTAGATGTTCAAAAGAACTGTAGCTATCAATTGGTCTGGGACTAATTAGTAAATCAGAACGAAAAATGGTTGCAACTCCTCCTCCTCGCCCAGTATTTCTAGGAATGTGAAAATTTAAATGACTGGAAGGAGTTGACTCATTTATACTGACATAATCCTCCTGCTGCAACCAGGTTTCTGTGAGACAAAGCAAATCAATGTGATTATCACAAATCAAGTCATTTACTAACAAAGTCTTTGAGGAGAGAGATCTTATGTTTAATAAACCACATTTAATAGATTTATTTTTCTGTTCAGTCAAAGTTGTATTTATTTTTATGAGATTTCCATAATTTGCTTTTGTTGGCTTAACTTTTAATCCATTTAATTTTGGCCATGGGCAAGACACTGTTTCTATAGGGTAATGGGTGGGTAACAGTACAGAAGCAGCAGAGAGGTGGGTTAAACTACGACTCTGCTTCCTGATCTGGACCCTGGGTTGTCAGTGTTTTGGAGGACTAATAAATTCGGCCATATTCCTAGAAAGAAGAGCTGCTCCATCCAAAGTGGGATGGATGCCGTCTCTCCGGATCAGACCAGGTTTTCCCCAAAATGTTCTCCAGTTATCAATGTAGCCCACATCGTTTGCAGGACACCACCCAGACAACCATTGATGGAATGACAGCATGCGGCTAAACATGTCGTCACTGGTCCGATCAGGCAGGGGACCAGAAAAGATTACCGAGTCTGACATTGTTTTTGCAAACTTACACACCGAAGCAACACTAATTTTAGTGACCTCCGATTGGCGTAACCGGGTGTCATTACCACCAGCGTGAATAACAATCTTACTGTATTTATGCTTATCTTTAGCCAGCAGTTTCAGGTAGGATTTGATGTCGCCCGTTCTGGCCTCTGGCAAGCATTTGACTATGGTCAATGGTGTCTCTAATGCCACGTTTCTGACTATGGAGCTGCCAATTACCAGGGTCGGCTTCACAGCGGGTTTGTCGCTGAGCGGGGAAAATCTGTTAGAAACGTGGACCAGTTGGTGGTGGCCCGTGGGCTGGGTCCTAGAACTATGCTTCCTACGTACAGTCACCCAGCCGGCCTGAGGTCCCGGCTGCACGGGCTCTACCGGAGGACGGCTAGGGGGTTCTACCCTTGTTGGCTCCGCGCTGGCTAATGGGCTTCGGCTATCTCCTGGTTTTTCAACAGCGCAGAGCCGTGCTTCTAATTCTGATACCCTCACCTCCAAAGCTAAAAAAATATTACATTTATTACAGTTACCATTATCACTAAAGGAGGCAGGGAAGTAACTAAACATCTGACAGAGAGAGCAAGAGAGAAGAGAACAGTTAGAGACAGGAGAGAAAAGAGTAGCCATAGCCGCAATGAAGCTAAGCTAACTGAGCTAGCGATACCTTAGCACCCCAGGAAAAGCTGTGTGAAACCCAAGGAGTTCCCAAAACGTAAAGTACACCACCACAAAACGTGTGTTTTAGTGTGCTTGTGTGTTAAAATAACTTAGAGAGGCCTCAGCACGGAGAAAACAAGATCAATTCAAGAGAGTCTGAACAACAGCTCCACGGAGCACAACAGTGACAACAGGAAATGACGCAATACGGCTTACCCTGGAAGTGAATAGATTCATGCAGGTTACGAAGAAATAAAGATTTGAAAGTCTGATCTTCCTCTAAACCAGGAGCGCTGCGTCCTTGGAAATACGCAACTCTTAAGCGACGGTAAAATTATCTCGGCGGTTCATGTTTCTTCTGTTTCAGAGAAAAAGCAGCTAATGTTGCAGAGGCCTGATCTGTAAAAATAGCATATTCTACCCTCAAGGCTTGACAGAGGGTAGAATAGCAGTCTCTGATCTCAGGAGGTAAGGTTTCCATGAAACTGTGTACACCCCTGGAGGTTGTTTTCCAAATAAGTTTTAATTTCTCACGTGACGACAGGTAGGGCAGGTCTAGGAGGAAATGTTCTACTTCTCTTAAATAATCGTCAACATTTGAGGTAGAATCACTTGGATCAAAGCGTTCTATGTCCTGTGCCAACGATTCCAGTTGTCTTGTGCGCACGGCGTACTCATTGAGTTGGCCTGCCTCATCGGAATCAGGATAGTCTGGTCCACCTGAGACCCAAGGATGGCCCTCTGGTCGTCTCTGAGGAGACACTGGTTCAAAGTACAGGGTGCTGCGAGTCAGATCAGCTGGCTGCATTCTGCTCCTCCACTTTGGACCCCTGCAGAGCCCAGGCCCTGTGGCTTGCTGACAGTGGCAGCTGTCAAATTAGCATCAACACCTACTCTAGGTTCTGTGGAGATGAGAGGTGTGGCTTTAATGTGGGGTGAAAACCTTGGACAAGCATGCAGCTAAATCTGACCCACGTCAGGTGGTTCCTCTGTCTGCTCTTCCACCTCTTCTTCTGTGTTCTCAGTGTCAACCAGCTCCTTCAGTCTATTCTCAGCCAGTTCAACCCTTGCTTCTACTTTGGAGAGCTCTATTCTAGTTGCTTGCTCCCTGTCCAGGGCTTCATCACGTTCCTGAGTCAATCTGGCACATCTTTCAGCCTCTAATTTCATTCTCCGTTGGTAGAGCAAGGCAAGTTGTCCAAACACATCTGAAATCGGAACCTTCTTATCTGGCTTTTTCATGAATTCCGCCAACGCCTGTATTCTTTCTTCACATTCAACAATGTCATAACTATCCAAGCAAACACGTTCCTCTGAAGACAAACTGATGACGTTACCAATGATCTGTTGCACCTGTAAGTCTGTGAACTCCTGGAGAGTCACAGCTGCAGCTACCTGGGTACCTGATTTCTTCATATCTATTAAAGCTATGGGAAGGCAAACAACAACAAGAAAACAGCAAAGCAGCCAAGCTTTAGCTGTCAAAAGAGTTGCTAAATAGCAACAGCCACAAAGACAACAACAAAACAAACAAGCCTTAGCTATCAAAAGAGTTGCTGAAAAGCAACAACAAACAGCAAAGCAACCAAGCCTTAGCAGTCAAAAGAGTTGCTGAATAGCAACAACACGCACGTCAACGGACACTTCAAAACACCTCTTATAAATATGCACTCTCTCCTCTACATATATGGGTGTGGTCATGTCCGGTTAAATAGGTGCACAAGCTATGAAATCAACCTTTGATTTACCCAACACTGTGATTAGTGTTAAAATTGCTATTTGTGTCGAACTGGTGCATAGGCTGGTGGATCAGTCTGTGACTTATCACCCACTTTAAGAATTAAAATTGCTTTTCCTACTCTTTAAGGAAATCTCAGCAATGCAGTTAGGAAAAATCACCCTCTCTAGTCAGATGAGCAGTAAGTTAGCCAGGATCAAATTAACTCTGGAAGTTAACTCAGGCAACATACATGCTTAAACGGTTAAACACAAGGGAAGATAAACAACATATATTTGCAAAATCTCTCCAAGAAATGTCAAGTGAATTGGTGAAATAACTGCAGGCTAGGTCACTGTGATAGCAGCATATGAGATTAGCTGCAAGATAACCTAGGCTGTGATCTGCAGTCAACACAGAGCACACTGAAATCAGTATAATTGTATTAGCACAGGAATTGAAAATCTGAGTGATTCATTTAAATGCAATTTAAATAAATCCAGGTTACCATGAAGTTAACTGCTAGTTGAAACAGGGTGCTGTGTTTAACACAAGCACAATAAAGGTTTAAATTTAGAATTTCAGGATTAAAGTCCACTGTTTAAGATGAATTAAACATCCAAAACCACACAATGCAGCATCAAAATCCCCTGAACATGATCTATGTAGCTTATTTGAGCTTCAAAAGCAAGAGAGGAAATTTCCAAGAGTTACCAACACCTGTCAGCTTCAAGGTTTGGAATAATAACTCTAAAAACGTCTGTTTAATCTGCATTACTTATATGTATGCAGAACAATTATGTCCACTCAATGTCCCTCACACGGGGAACCAATTATGTTGTGCCGCAGATAGGTAGGATTTGGTTATGAATAAATATGGATAATTGCCTAGGGCAATTATTAATAAGATTAATAATTTTATGTAAAATCAAGTTTGGGGGCACCATCCTGGATGATTCCAGGAAATTTATATAGCCAAATTGTTCAGTCTCAGTTTGTGTTTATGATTATCTGCCTGATAAGGCTGAGATAATTAAACAATAGATGAAGAAATAAGCTCTTACGCTGTGGACATTAATTGTACGCATTACCCCAAGTAATCCCAGACAGCGTCTCTTTAACTTAAGGGGAGTTTAGTTAGAAAATAGAAAATCCCATCTATTCTAAAGCATGTAAAAAAGTTCTACAGATCTTAGACAACAATAATAGGTTAACATTAAACACAATTAACATGAAATGAATCAATGAGAACAGCTGAGGGGGGGTTGGACTCACTCCAGGGGTCTCAAATCACAGATAGCCTAGGAGACAAAGTCATAAATCTCAGTTCTGTGCCAAGATGGAGATGGGGGCACATGTAGTGTAAGGAGACAAAGGGCCATAAACTAGCTTTGGCTAAAATGGACAGAGCACATAGGCTGTAGCGACCATGTGGAAGGCCTCTGCTTTACGAACAGACTAAAGACAATGGAGTTAACCTTTGAGGTAAGACCAGCTAACGCAGGCCGGACCGAGCCCGACTCTGCCGACGGTGATCAGGGAGCGAGAGAGAGAGAGAGAGAGAGAGAGAGAGAGAGGAAAGGAGAGGAAGGGAAAAAAGAAAGAAAGGTGTGATCCGCTCAGGATAAAACAAACTGTTTCAAGCACAGCAATTACAGCTCAACTTATGCGTGCGGCTACGCAAAAATGAGCAAACAGGTACAGCGCTTAAAAACACTTTAAGCCAACAATGAACGAGATCTAACTCGTTAAAACTCTATTTTCTCTATTTATCTCTGCCCAGACACAATATTACTATAAATAAACCGGTTCAGTCTTACTTTGCCTTGAAGGAGGTCCAGTCTACTAGGAGGAGAGCGAATTGTGTCCATAGTTGAGCCAGAAAAGGAAGAGTTATAAAAAAAACCTGTACAGGATTTAAGAACCGTGTGGCCCAAATGCAGGCTGGGTGGCCTGCAGGTCGACGTCTAGCGAACTGTCTTGGAACAGTTCTGATATAGCTCAAACGAGATACACAAACCGAATGAGCACTTTGAAGCTTTGAAATGAGTGTCCTTCCCGGTCCAGCGGGTCAGAACAAAAGAGAATCTTCACCGGTGAGGTGTCCTCTGTTTAGCAGTAGTTCATCCAAGAACTTCTGGCTTGAGAACAGTTTGAAAATGGGCGTGACTACTCTTATAGCCCCTTTGGCCGTGATGCCATCGCCGATGTCAGCATGGGTGGTCACGGACCAATAGGAGTGTGTTGGGCGTCACTGCTAGGCTTGCTAGGAAATGTGGTCTTTGAGATAGCTCCCAGCCATCAAAACGTCTGTTCAGTTCATCTTATTGTTGTGCCACAGATAGGTAGGTTTTGGCTATGAATAATTATGAATAATTGCTTAGGGCAATTATTAATCAGATTAATAATTTTATGTAAAATTTACCTCGTTTAGGGCACCACCTGGATTCCAGGAATATCAATAGCCAAATTGTTCAGTCTCAGTTTATGTTTATGATTACCTGCCTGATAAGGCTGAGATAATTAAACAATAGATGAAGGAATAAGTTCTTGGCGTACCTGAACAGCAAGTTACTACACATGTAGGTGAAATAACAACAGTTTTCCAAAATACAAGAGTTTATTACAACAAGAATTTACTTTCAGTTAACATACTTTAATCAAAAAACTCACCAAACTAGTAAAACACAACTAAACTACTAAGAAAAGAATAACGATAATAAAACTCACACTCCGAAGTAAAACAGTAAAAGTGATAAAAAATGCACAAAAATAGAAACAAACAATAAATTGATAATGATGTCACAGTTCAGAATGAATATGTTTGCTCAAAGACCAAGGCTTGTATTGAACAGTGTTGGGAATAAAGCTAAGTTAGTTTTAAACTAATTGCGATTAGTTTAAGACTAATCAGCAGATTCTGGTTTGTTTTCAAACCACCAATTCACAATGCAAAGCAGAAGTGAAGAAAAACATTGTTTGGAAGAAGCAATGTTTCATTAAACCATTTGCTGAATTAGAAATCAATAACCTTTAGATAATTGATTCTATTTAATGGATCGGTCACCGCAGTGATTGATCTAATTTAATATTTAGACTTTATGTTGACGTTAACGGCAGTACCAATTATGTCGATCTAATTTAGTATTTTGACTTACCAAGAAGCCGGTCTCAAAGATGACTTAAAAGATTAGTTTAGTGTTTAAACTTTCTGTTTATAGTCAATCTCTATTTTGAGTAGCATTAACGGCAGTCTTTATTGTTCATGAATAAAATACCGTCAATGGCGGGCCCACGTTGTTCACTAGAGCCTGTAGCTTACAGCTAACTCACGTGGTGCTGCTTAAAGTCGCTCTGGATCATTTATTAAACATCAAACGAAAAACTGTTGGATTGAGTAACTCAGGTTGCAGGATATAAAACGACTTTCCATCGGAAACCTCGAAAATCACTGTTTAAACCTCCAGGCCGACCGGCCTGTTTGTACCCGAACAATAAATGAAATCTTACACAAAGTAACAAATCACAGTGAAAATACACAACCCTTAAATCTTGTTTAAACTAACCTAATCTCGCCTCTGCCCAGACAGACCTTATTGAACGGTTAAAGTTCTCCAGGTTGCTCCGTGGATGATGGGCGAAGCCAAAACAACGTTAGCCCGCAGGCTAGCCACAGCTACGGTCCGTTAGCAGTGGGAGGATTATAGCTGTTGAATCGCGGGTAGCATTAGCTCGGAAAGTCGTGTCGTCCTCTTCGGCTTGCTAAACAGCGATCAGCTGCACCTCAGTTCACCGACACAGTACCTTCTCTGCAGGTTCAAGATAGCATTGTCCCAGGCTTTGTCGCGGTGGGGTAACGCTCCAGTCTCGACCCGGTTCTGTGGCATTCAGTAGCTGTTAGCGGCTCGCTTCATACAGCAGCATCTGTTCAGAAAGCAGGGCTCAGGGCGGAACAGTGGGGTTTATCTCAAAACACTGGGTTTGATTCACCTGATTGATCAGCAGTATTGTCGTCCTCGGAGTGAGTTCCTCTCAGAACTCAATCAAAGGATTGGATCTCTCCTGGCGCTGTTTGGCTGAAAGCCAGAACTGGAGAGGGATTGGATATCTGTGGCGGTGCCTTATATAACCTCTGGTCTTCTTCTCCTCCTGTCAGAGCTAGAATGTGGGTTAACACCACCCAATGGCTGTGTGTCCCCAACATTATGAGAAATGCAATCACAACAGAGACCTGGAGGGGTGTGGTTGACTGGAATGTCCCCCCAAATCTGAACCTGAGCTGTGTCTTGTTATTAGACTTCTGTGCTCATCATGGATTGTCCATAACGAACACCATGTTCAGGCATAAGGGTGTCCATATGTGCACTTGGTATCAGGACACCCTAGGCCGCAGCTCGATGATCGACTTGGTAGTCGTTTCATCTGATCTTCGACCGCATGTCTTGGACACTCAGGTGAAGAGAGGGGCTGGGCTGTCCACTGACCACTACCTGGTAGTGAGTCGGCTCCGATGGTGGGGGAGGACGCTGGACAGACCTGGCAGGCCCAAACATGTTGTGAGGGTCTGCTGGAAACGTGTGTCAGAGTCTCCTGTAAGAAGTAGCTTCAACTAACACCTCCGGCAGAAATTTGAACACGTCTCGGGGGAAGCGGGGGGACATGATTTGGTGATTAAAAAAAAAAAAAAAAAAAAAAAACAGACATGGAGTATAACATTGGAAATTAAAAGTAAAAGAAACACACAGTACACATGATGCACAATAAACATACACAACGCATGATACACAATAAAGCAAGAGAGCATGAACACATTTCATACATATGACATCAAGCATTTACTCGAAGGCAATTCTAAACAGATGAGTTTTTAGTCTTGATTTAAAGCAATTCAGAATTTCAGAGTTCTGCACTCACCAGGAAGTCTGTTCCAGATAAGGGAAGCATAGAAACTGAGTCTAGGGATGTTTAGTAGGCTAGAGTTGGAGGACCTTAGTGGTCTTGGTGGTTGGTATCGTGACAACAGGTCTTCAACATATTTTGGTGCTAAGCCATGTAATGATTTATAAACTAGTAAAAGTATTTTGAAGTCTATTCTCTGAGCTACAGGGAGCCAGTGTAAGGACTTTAGAACTGGGGTGATGTGCTCTACTTTCCTGGTTCTAGTGAGGACGCGAGCAGCAGCGTTCTGGTTTAGCTGCAGCTGTCTGATTGACTTTTTAGGCAGACCTGTGAAGATGCTGTTGCAGTAATCAATCTGACTAAAGATAAACGCTTGGATGAGTTTTTCCAGGTCCTGTTGCAATATCAGTTGTTTAATCCTAGAAATGTTCTTCAGGTGATAGAAGACTGACCTTGTTATTGCCTTTATGTGACCCTGGAGGTTCAGGTCTGAGTCCATCACTACACCTAGATTTCGTGCCTGATCAGTAGTTCCTAGCTGTATTAATTGAAGCTGTGTGCTGATTGTTGATCGTTCCTCCTTAGGTTTAAAATAATTACTTCAGTTTTGTTTCTATTCAGCTGGAGAAAGTTATGGCACATCCATCCATTTATTTGGTCAATGCATTGATTTAGGGTTTGAATGGGTTCAGTCACCTGGTGACATTGTAATGTAAAGCTGACTGTCATCCACGTCATTATGGTCGCTAATCTTATTGGTTGCTATAATCTTGCCTAGTGGGAGCATGTAGATATTAAATAGAAGGGGCGCTAAGATGGAGCCCTGGGGCATTCTTCTTTTTTAGTAGTGGTTTAATAACAGCTGCTTATAAAGCCTGAGGGAAGACACCTGATAGCAGGGATGAGTTCACTATTTGAACAAGATCAGACCCAATAACAGGGAGAACTTTCTTTAGAAAAGCTGTGGGTATAACATCAAGACAGCAGGAGGAGGAGCTTATCAGAATCATACCCCTCACACCCCCTCTGTGAGAACTGTCAGGAAGCGTCATTGAACTGTGCGCATGCGTCAGCGTCTGTCAGCCCCGCCAAGACCGGCTCCCTCTCAAGCACGGTTTTTAACTGGTTTTAAACCCTTTTAAAGACTGCTTTTAACCGATTTTTAACACCACTAACTTATTAATAATCTGGATGTTTTTTTATCGGATCGTTTTTATCAGTGGGAAGCGCGGACTACTTCTCCCCTCACCATGCCTCCACTCACCTGCAGTCCTGGGTGTGATGGCTGCGCAAAACTTAGCCAGAGGGTTCTGGAGCTGGAGCAGAGGATCTCAACACTCCACCAAATCCAGGACCATGAGCGCGACGTGGACATCAACGTCGACCGGACTTTCGCCACCCCCAGCACTGCACAGCTGGCGGACACCATTCCCTGCCAGCCCGGCGAAGCTGTGAAGGGAGGATCCATCGCTGGGCCTCCAGGCGGACTCGGAGTGCCAAACGCCCGTGTAACATCTGCTGCAGAGGACCGCTGGTTCCAGTAGGGGGCTAAACCAAAATCCCCCATCAGCTCCACTCCGGTGCTCCAGGGTGCCCGGTTAACGGTTGGGCCCGGCCGTGGTGGGGGCGTTTGGAGCAGCCGCCACCGCTCTCCTCCAACCTGCCTGCCTCTATCAAACCGTTTCAGCGCCCTGGATGTGGATTTCCCCCTGTGCTGGCAGAGTTAAGTTTTAAATATAGATGGTTGAGACAGTTCTTTGGTTTTATTTCTTGCATGCAATGAGAGACAGATCAAGCATTTCATCCTGGTCTGTGTCTGACAAAATCAGACTTACAACCCTGTTATATACATAGTTAAGTCACACCCCACATCCAACAATTATTTTCCACTAATCCAAACTCTAAGAAGTCCAGGGGGTTTTATTACCCCACCAGCCAGTTTTAGAAAACAGATTGTATCAGAGGAGATTGTTCCGCCCCATAAACCAGTATCTCATGACATCTTACAGAGCCTAAATGACCTTGGCAGCTGACCTTTAGGGTTGCTGACCTGTAAATGTGCATTCCAGAGAACATCCTTAAATTGAAACACACTTAACTAAATTACTGACCCTTGTAGTCAAGGCAAGGTGGATCTTTCTGAGTTCACATATTTTTTTAACAAACTGCACTCAGTGGGTTATCCCTCTGTCCTGATCATCTTCACAGGAAACAGTGAGCTCCACACCAAGGAGTCTGAACGGAACCATAATTCTAGTTTTACACAGAGAGTCCAGTATTGGGATGATTTTCCACAAATGGCTTTTTGTTTTCAAAGAAAAAGACAATCAAACTAGTGAAACTTTTAAACATTCTTTTCTGGTGCTGGGAATCTAAATGTAAACAAAAAACTCAAATTAATAACAAGCATGTCATCATTTGCAATGCACATGTATTATGCGTAAATTACTTCCCTGATCTGAGAGTCGTGGCAGTGTAGTCGTCACCCCTCTCCTCTCCTCCTGCTCCCAATCAGCCTGACTGGCTCTGCCTCTTGCTCTGTGGTGTAGGTTCCTCTGTGTTTGTACAGCATTACCTCAATGTTCATGTTCTTCACACGAAACAATCTCTTGGTGAGCTGACTTCCCAGTTTACAGAGCAGCAATGTTGAAGTCGCAACTTACTTTGTCTTCTGTTCTCATGCAATTCGCATGACAGTCTGAGAATGATGAGCATAAATCATTCAAGGTGAGGAACCCACACAAAAATGTGTAGGAATAATTCAAATGTCCAGCAGGAAACCAGACAATGGTCCCCCTAACAGATGAGTCTTCGGACAAGGTGGAGTCGTCAGGTGTTAACCTCAGCCATGTCCCACTTTGGTTGGGGTAGAGGTTTTCCAGCTTTTCAACCACACTGTGCACTGCATCACAATAAACACTACTACTGTCCCATGAAGGTAAACAGCATTAGTTATATACAGAGTTGCATCAGGAATATCAGTTGTCATCTTCCTCAAATCACCTTCAGTTCTCTGATCAGCACACAACTCTTCCTGCGATGATGAAGCAAAAATTATTAGCAGAAAATCTTGACTTGCTCACCAAACCATTGTAGCAAGTAGGGTCTGTAGATGCACATCACTTTTAGTCACATCAATCCACTGGATTTGCTGTCATCAAGCTGTCATGTAAGCAAGAAAAGGGTCCACTGCTTGCTGTTGCAACGAAGCCATGTGAGAGCAAGAGTCGAGGTCGGAGTTCAGACGCACTGCAGCGAGGCTCAGACAGAGAAAACTTCAGGGGTTAAAAACAAATTAAGGCGGAAAAAAAGTATTTTCCTATCATTTTCTTATTTCCTTTTCTTACATATATATATACAGAAAACTTTCTCTTGACATTCTCTTTCTCTCTCATTATATTCAATTTCATTCAACTCATCAACAAAAATTTCCCAGAGCTCTTCAAAACAAAAACAAAATCCAGAACAAAATACACGTATTTTAAGACTTAAAAATCTTTCTCCGTTCAGGGAAAGAAAAAAAAAACATAGAAAACATAAAACTTACTCACAAATTCATCCAGTCTACATGGGACTTTCAGGCAGCCTCAGTAGTTTTTTCCTGAACCCATCTTTTCAGAAGCCCCAGCATGACACCTGGACCAAACCACTACCTGCTTCCCTCCAGTTCCACAGCAGCTTTACAGTTACATTATTTCAAACATTAAACCTTATATTTTATCCGTTTTACCCCAAAACTATTATGGCCATTTGGTTTGCATATTGGCCATCAGCAAGCGGTTTAGATCCCAAAAAACCCAATTTTAACCATTTCCTAATGGGGGAGTGCACTCTTGCAGTTTAGAACGTCTTCTCACACTGGTGATCTGTTCAGCAAAACACTTAAGCAATCTTTTTATTTTAATTATTTATCACCAGACAGGGCAAAATACACTAAAACCCTACTGTACTTTGTTTCCAGGGTACAAATACTAAAACCCCTCCTTACCTGCCCTTCCTTTCACCAATATGCAATCCATTCTTTCCTTCCTTTTTTCCTAAAAGAAGAAACTGGTCTCACCGGTAAAAAGACTAGGGAACGTTGAATATCGAGCCATGGCCATCAAGGACCCCAAGGTGAGTCCTCCCATCTCTGAAGTAGGGCTGGGCGATATAGAAAAAGAGCATATCGATAAAGGGAATGGTCATATTGATTGATATCGATAATTATTGATAAATATCACAAAACGTAAAAAATATATTTTAAGTGCCTCCCCGGTAATTTTGTTATTCTTCAATTAACTAATTTAATTCTTAGTTAAAATTAATTAATTTTTCAAACACCTCTTTTTATCATTAATAAGTTTGTAAGACACAGAAACAAATAAAGAGACCTGAGTAACATCAGTAAAGACAAAGAAAAGTCATATTATTAACCATTATATTATATATTTTTTAATTGTTAGTAATTGAAATTAAAGGCTTATATTGATGCATTTTAATCTTTTGAACATTCTATGACACGTTATAATATTAATGGCTGAAACCTTTGGTCTAGTTTGTCAATAAAGCTTAGGCTATGTTCACACGTAGCCGGGGGTTTTTTTTAAACAAATATTTTCACCACCTCGTTTAAAACAAAATCTCCGTCCACACCTAACCGCATAAGTGTTGTTAAGCACATTCATAGACATGCCAAACCTGTAGGGAGCAGTAGTTCCCCCAAATCCTATCCAGTCAGAGTAACTTTCTATGTTCTAAACTCTAACTTCTACATGAGCTTGTTAAAGCTAGCAAGCAAAAAGCGCTTGGACAATCGATGATGCCACATCTCTGAGGGCATAAATGCTGTTTCTGAGTGGAAACACATATAGCACAAGTGATGTTGGAGCATTTTTGTCCCAGAAAGTGACGTTGCGGAGCTGAAAACTCCGGTTATTTCTGTCAACACGCAAACACTTAAAACAAAGAAAACGCAAATCTCCACTTAAGCCAGAGTTTTTAGAAATAATCGTTTTCTGTAAAAAAAAAAAAAAAGGGGGTTTCGTGTAAATGAGAGGCCAAACCGCAGGGAAATATCTGCGTTTTTTTTTTCGTGTAAACGGGGCCTTATTCTAATTCATTTCAGCCGGCTGGCCTATCCAACCCTGTTGTGTTTTTTAAAGCGTTTTTCGCTTCTGAGGACCGGGGGCAGAACCGAGGGGGACATTTTAAAAGCCACAGGTGTTGTTAGCAGCGACCTGGGTAAGTTTCCTGTGTCTCTCTGTAACGGATTCGCAGCGAGCCAGGAGAGGGGAGTCCTGCTTAAGACAACTGATCGTAGTATTTTATTTGGTTCATTATTGCTACGTTTAGTGTTTAGTGCGTCGAGGATCGGTTCAAAACGGGATGCAACCTTTACCTGAGTCACTGAAACATTTATCCGGAACAACTTCCTCCGCTGCTCCCGTGCTGTGAGATCTGACCGACGAAGAACGGCGATGGTTCGCTTAGGGACTATCAAAAAAATTCTGTTTCAGCTCAAATAGTTTCATCCTAGCTGTGGTTTGAAAGGAGAGAGGGGTGGCTGACAGAGCTGCCTATCAGCGCTAATGATTTGTTTGGAGTAAGTAATAATTGTTGTATTAAGCTACCTGATAGGCTATAATGAAAAAATGAGGGAAAACTTTTTTTTCTATCGAACTTTTTAATCGACCCCTTTTTTTCTATCGCACCACACGTCTATCGATCGATATATATTGCTATCGAATTATCGCCCAGCCCTACTCTGAAGCCTAAGCAAGGTTTGGAGGCTGGAGAATGTTCTCCAGGATGTACGGTCACCCAGTCTGGTCCTTGGGGTCATTTGTCGATCCCACTTCTGACACCAAAATGTGCTGGCAGAGTTAAGTTTTAAATAAAGACGGTTGAGAGAGTTCTTTGGTTTTATTTCTTGCATGCAAGGAGAGACAGATCAAGCATTTCATCCTGGTCTGTGTCTGACAAAATCAGACTTACAACCCTGTTTTATACATTATTAGGTCACACCCCACATCCAACAGTTATTTTCCACTTAATCCAAACTCTAAGAAGTCCAGGGGTTTTTATTACCCCACCAGCAAGTTGTAGAAAACAGATTGTATCAGAGGAGATTGTTCCCCCCCATAAACCAGTATCTCATGACATCTTACAGAGCCTAAATGACCCTGGCAGCTGACCTGTAGGATTGCGGACCTGTTTATGACCATTCCAGAGAACATCCTTAAATTTAGTTTCTTTCACAAGCTAAACAAAGGTAAACATATCTGTAATTGCTTATTTTCCTCCACACCTCCTCTGACAGCCCCTGGTCGCCGTAGCTCCGTAGGAGCGCCGCCTAATCCCTCCCAGCAGCAGGAACAACAGCCGGACTCCCGCAGCCCTCCACGTCGCGCCAAACCCCGGGCTCGCCGAGGAGTGCTCCACTTCACTCCGAACCCACAGAACGAGCCTTCGGTGCCGATTAAACATCGCTGCAGTCCTGGGGAAGCTTCTCCACCTGCCATGCAGCAAGTCCTGGATGGTGAACGATCCTCTGCCCAGCGCAAATGTAGCGTGGGTACAGATGCGTAGCTGACCTCCACTACACATTTAATTTAAAGATTTTTTTTTATTATTTCTAACCCTGCAGAGACCACAAAATATACAATTAAGTCATTCGTTCGCCACACACACTCAAACACAACGTAACTGAAATGTGTGGGCTCGATTCTAACGGCTGTACTTGAACAGGAAAATCACAAACATATTTTAACATATACATCTCATTCCAATCGTGTGTATTAAATCAACTTGTCTCAAAACTATAAAGTCAACCATCATGTTTCTATATTGTCACAATCAATCATGTTTTTATCACGTAACTTATTACACTTCATATTGTAGCGACACTGTTCTTTTTTTCCACATTCTTATTCTGAAGGACCAGCTCAAGTTGCGTACCGGATGTTTGTTGTGGCTAGTTCTGGTTTAGACGTAACTTGTTAAACGCTGTGTGGTTACGGCCATAACAGTCCTTAATTAAATAACCTCCGTAGATTAACGGTATAAAACGGGCCGCTTATTATTCACCAGTCCCAGTGGGACACCACAATATGTAGCATAAACTGCCTGCGAGCTGTGCGAGCTCCGGCTCATTTCTCTGCCTTCCTGGTTGCCCTTGGTAATCAATGTTGCTACCGGTTGCTACTAACTAACCGCCACTTCCGTTCTATTAAGATTACCCGAAATCTTAAATCACCCCAAAACATATTAATAAAGTCATCATACAAATATATAATTAAAACCTCACCTGCAGAGAGCACAAAATATACAATTAATATCATTCGTTCGCCACACACACTCAAACACAACGTAACTGAAATGTGTGGACTCCATTCTAATAGCTGTAAGCCGCGGTCTCGTGCAACACTTCACTTTTCCACACACCGTGTAGCGAACACGCCCTCTGCTGATCGGAGTTAGCGATTTCACCCTACTACATCACAATTTCCTCCAGTCTTAGAATTAAATTATGATTACATGTAGAACATGAATGGTACCCAAAATGAACATGTAAATCATCTTAGTACCAAAATAACCATGTTAATAATAAGGATAATACTGACACTGATAGGATACTGATCATAATAGTAATAATAATAATAATAATAATGAAAATCAACTGATGATGGCTCTGAATGCCACACAAACATCCGCCTGCAGACCCGCCGCCCACCACACTCATCATCGGGGACACTATCATCAGAAACGTGAGGATGAGAAGAGCCCTCACACTGTGTTTCCCCGGAGCTACTGTCACGGACATTACCGAACAGATCCTGCAGCTCATTGATCATCACAAATCTGTGAGTAAAGTTGTGATTCACGCTGGCACCAATTACATCTATAATCAGCAGTCTGAGCTCCTGAAGCGTGATTTTATTAACCTTTTTAATCTTTTAGAAAACACACATTTCTCTGTTTTTATTTCTGGCCCCACCCCCACCATCGGCAGAGGAATTGGCCATTTTAGAAGACTTTTATCCCTTAATACTTGGCTCTCCTCTATCACCGCCGTTCACAATATTGGTTTTATAGACAATTTTAAAAATTTTTGGGGCAGGAAGCACCTGTTTGGACCAGATGGGCTCCATCTAAATAGACAAGGCACTCGTACACTGGCATTGAGTCTGGCATGTCCACGCCCCCCCCTGTCAACTACACTGGCCACAGCGGCCCCTGCCCTCTCTGATTCCTCAGCCACATCCTGATGTGCAAATGGTCCCTGCTCCTACGAACTCACCCCTGATTTTAACAGTAACTCACATACTGGACTTGGACCTTGTTCTACCTCATTCATACCTGTTCTTATCAGCAGAGAGCGGACTAAAAATCATAAACTGAACAAATGCAACCCAAATAATCTCAAAAAGTTGCCAAAAGCCCCACTTTCAGTAAATCATACAGTCACTCCATCTCCAATCACCATTAATATGGCACTTTTTAATGTTCGCTCGCTGCTGAACAAAACTTTTATAATAAATGATCTGATTTTAGACCACAATCTTCATTGTTTATTTTTAACAGAAACTTGGCTGAGTGCAGATGCCCCTGTTGTTCTTTCAGAGGCCTCCCCACCTAATTTTAACTTCACTTATTCTACGAGGAGTTGCAAAAGGGGAGGCGGAACTGCTTTTATTAGTTCATCAACACTTTCCGCCAAACCTGTTTAATTTGATAACTTTTGAATATAATGCAACTGTTTTTAGCACTCCTCAGATTTTATGTGTCACAGTTTATAGGCCTCCTAAAAAGAGTGTACCTTTTATTGAAGAATTTTCAGAGTTTTGATCAATATTGCAATTTTTTCACTCTTGACCAGCTTGCACCACCACAAGTTAAAAGTTTAAAATCTAAAGCTGCACTGCCGTGGAAAAATGAAAACCTCAGAAAAATGAAGAGAAATTGTAGGGCGGCAGAGAGAAAATGGAGGAAAAGTAAAACCACAATAAACCATCAAATATACACAGATCTTCTCAAATTATACAGCAATGCAGCAAGAAATTCAAGAATCTCATACTTCTCCAAAATCATCTCGGAACATAAAAATAATTCCAAAATCCTTTTTTCCACCATTGATAAACTTTTTAACAGAGCTACTAATGCATTTTCAAAAACCCCCTCAAACACTCTATGTGAGGAGTTCACAGACTACTTCAGAGGGAAGGGAGACACTAGAGTTGAGCCGGATACTCGGCTGAAACGAGTATCCGGTACGGATAAAGCACTTTTGCCGACTACGAGTATCATACGAGTAATACGAGTCAATATCTGTGCTCGGATTGAATAAAAATTCTCATTGCTTAACTGACTGTGTCTGCGTTCTGGTCACAGCCCCACTCTACTACACACACGCTCACTCACGCACACACACACACACACGCTCACACACACAACACTTAGAAGAGAAAAGAAGAGAAGCGAACAGCGCGCGCTCTCTCTCTCTCTTTCTCTCCCACATTTGTTTTTTACAGTAGTAGGCCTACTTACCTAGTAACCAGTAGTTTTGGTAAACGTGGGGTTTGTTCAGACGTGGTGCTGCTTGGTAGAATGCGACTCGCGTCTCTGCCTGTCGGAGACACTGTTGCCAACTGTCTCTGACAGAAAGTAGCTGAAATTGCCCCAGAAAGTCGCTAGATGTCCCAAGATGACGTCATACGCTAATTTGCATAATTATGTCATCACGTGATTACGATTGAAACAAAGGAGGAAAAAATTATATTTAGATTAGGATTTGATCATACAGGTTAAATAATACATTATTTAAATAATACATTATTTAAACAGGGGAAACATGCTACAAGGAAATGTGACTTCTGTCTTCAAGAAGAGACTGTGGAACATGTTCTATTATTTTGCCTGAAGTAAACTGTTGAGAAACCTGGTAGCCTACAAAATTGACAAGATATCAAATTGCAACTGGACATCAAAGACCTTTTAAAAAAATGTAAAGTTCTGAAACATACATTTGCTGAGATATCTCAAGGAGATTAAATGAATAGAGAGAATATAGTTGTTTGTTTTTTAGTACTTTGTAAAAATAAGTAGGGCATATTTAGCATGCATCAAATGTTTCTTGCCAACCGCCATTAAACAGAAGTTTATTGCTTATGGTATTATTTTCTGTGGGGTTTTTTTTGTCATAAGTTTTAAATGTCCTACGTTTTTGAACTCACCATACGTTTCAAACGTTCCTTGAATGCACCACAGGTGTGCGATGCAGCCTAATACAGACAAGCTTCTGCCTTAATTCCAGTTGAAAGATTGGTTTTATATACATGCAGATTTATTTTTTACTTTTGAATTTACATTAACTACAAAACAACTTTGTTTGTGAGTGGGTGAAATTCATAAGACATTATATATGTATGTATATAATGTCTATGGTGAAATTAACCAAAAAAGGTTTATGATTGGTCAGTCGACATACTCTGATCATGCTGCGTACACATGCGCAGATCATTCCTTTCTGAGCGTCGGGAAGGAGCAAGCTGGGTCTCTAAAATGCAGGAAATATCGGCGACAAAGTTTCACAGAAAGTAGATAAGGGTGGTCAGAAATGTCGCTAGATTTGTCGCTAGGCGGTTTTTGGAAAAAAGGTCGTTAAGGGGGTCTTAAAAGTCGTTAGAAATAGCGACAAAGTCGCCAAGTTGGCAACACTGGTCGGAGATTCTTTTTTTCTTTTTTAAACCGTCAGCTGGCTCTAACCAGTTTTTTTTACTTCACGCACTCAGTGTCTGACACTTTCTTGCTGCATTTCATTTAAAAAAAAGACAGCAGTGGTATAAAACCATATTACAAATTAATTGGCTACACACATACGCTCTCTCTCTGTCGGTCATCTGAGTTTAGTTTTTTTTAACCATCAGCTGGTTCTAACCAGTTTTTTTACTGACTCTTTCTTGCTATATTTTATAAAAAAAATAAAGGTATAAATAATATTAGGCTACAAATTAAGCTACACACAGACACACATACCTGGTGTGAAAATAAAAAAAGAGCCTAATTTTTTTAAATCACACTGATCATAAAAAAGTTACAAGTTAAAAAAAGAAAGTAATGTTGCGATGAAAAATCTTGTTCATTACATTTTACTTCATAATTGCAACCCCATGTGTTGTATTCATTGTTCCAAAACTTGTTCTGTATATAGTTCGTTTGTTATCGTGATCAAAACCATTGATCTGAAGCTCAATGCTGATACTGTCATGTAAATAGTTTTCTAATCAGCAATAAATATAACAACTTCTGATCAACCCATATCAATTGCATGTTTAAAATGACATACCGGTTAAAGCACCGCCCATTTTAAGAAAACGGTACACACTTCCTGGTTAAACCACGCCCACTTCTGGGTTAGGCCCCGCCCAGTCCGAGTACAGATATAGATAATGCTGTACTCGCTCATCCCTAGTATCAAACTAAGACGGGCAATGTTGAAATTTTAAGTTGTTTTTAATATAAAATGTTTTTTTCCTTACAGATATCAATCGCCTAAAACTATAGGAAGATCATAATAAGTACTTAACAATAGAGGTGCATCACCTTTAATGCCACTTCTTTCATATCCTTAGGTGCTGTCCGTTTTCTGTTTTTGATTAAATAAACAAATGAATGAAGTTTCTGTTATTCTTTCACACAGATATTGTTTCCATTTCAGAAAAAAAAAATCATAGTTTTGTAGCCGCATAAGTATGATTTGGCTTTGTAATATTGCAGACGTAATATTGAGATGAAGGAATTTATCAAATTCAAAAATTCAGTTGGCTGATTAATTACTTGGTTGACTTTTTATTTCTTCCTTTGTTATATACTGTTGAAAGAATTTTCAGTCATTATAGAGAATAAAACATTTATTTTTTTAAACAAGATTCTATAAAAGAAAGGGACACAGATGGGGAAAAAAAGAGGGGCCAGAAAGCAAAAGAGACTTGTGTACAGTAAAATAGGGTTGGGGGGGAGGAGGAGGAACAGAGTTGTCAAGTGTTATGGCAACAGATATAATTGTTGAAATACAAAAACTACAACAACACAGACATAACAATCAGGGCTATAGTTATACTTTTTGATTTAACATCAATTGTTCAAAAGGACTGTCATGTCTAATGTGAGGATGTGTAAAGATGGCAGCATTTAAACTAGTAATAACCATAAGCCATAACACTGTTGACAAACCTGCAGGCCTTTTCTATTTTTGCTGGGTTTACACCCGCCCTCTATCGACGCCTTTGGGTGATGGAGGAGAAGATGATGGACATCTGAGGGTGGAGAAGGTAAAGCTGGTGCAGGTCCTCCATCATCATGTACACCAACTGGACACTGCTGACCGCCCCCATGTCATCTCTGCCACAGCTGATGATGAGGACATCTAGAGCTGCTCTTCCTCACAGGGAGTTGAAAAAAAATGGGAGGAGGCCCTTTCACCTCAGCCCCCCCCCCCCCACCCCCACCCCCCCAACCAGGACATACGGACGTCTGGGAGGCCGAGGTTTCCTCCGATGGTTTCTTCAGCTCTCTCAGAACTGTCAGACATAGCTGTCTCCAATGATCCAAATGGCTATGGAGAAAAAAACTAGCATAATGAATGGCAGTTTCACAGGTGTGGCTTATCGGTTGAAAGTATAATACTATTAAAATTCTACATGAAGTGATGGAGACAGGTACTTACATTTTCTGCTTTGTTTGGCTGTTGTGGAGGACAGGCATGCAACCATTGTGACCTGGTAAACAAAATCTATAAAAAGAAACACAAGTGTCTTACTAAAAGTGCAACTTATCCCTTACCAGGCCTCAATAAATGATTAGTAAAATTCATACTTTGCAGAATTGACTAGGATCGAAATAATTCATTTAAGCTGTTGCTAATCTAAAATAGCTGTGGGAACAGTTTTTATTAACAGGAAGATCCTACATGGTAGTACAATCACTAACAATTAGGGTAAATACAAACAAGTATTAATATAGATATGTGAACTATCCTAACTAACTTAGCTTGATCATGTATCTCACGTATAGACTAAATAGATCTCATACACTATTAATAACCAAGTTAAAAAAATTCTTAAAAAATTGCATTAAGTTAATGATCATTTCATTTGAATAAATTATTTCAATTTAAATGTTAACTTACCGATTTAATATTGTATTTACAGCCTGGATGGAAGAGGGTAGCAGAGTTGCTCTACCGTGGCTTTCAGGCTAAAGGCACCCGCTAACCTCCGTTAGCTTCAGTTAGCTCCAGGACTAGCTCCTGGCTACATCGGCTCAGAGTGTCAATCATCCGCCCCCGCCACTCTCAGCTCCACCTCTTTGCCCATTTTTGTATTTTCTGGGAGTGACGAAACGCGTGACGCAGACAAGATGGCGGCAGTGGGTCCCGCCCATTTGGCTTCATTTTTGCTCTTCAGAAACCAATGGGTGACATCACCGAGGCTTCGTCCAGTTATATACAGTCTATGATCCTGACGCGGCTTTGACAGGATGTAAGTCAGGGGTTATTATCCGTCCAGACCGTGAATGGGTGTCCTCTCAGCCAATGGTGGAATTTATCACACACAGCCCATTTCATTGGGAAAAACTCTAGTCTGTGTGCCGGGTATTTGGACTGTGCGTGGCTGAGTGACTTGCTTGCAAACGCTATCGGTCTAGCAGTCGACCCTCCCTCTGGAACTTGCAACAGCACCGCACCAAGACCGTTGGTTGATGCATCTACCGACAACAAGAAAGGCTTCTCGAAGTCGGGGTGTGCCAGAAGAACTTGGTCCAACAGGGCCTGCTTCAGCTGAACAAAGGACTGTCTGCACTCTTCGGCCCAGTCACCTGTTTGTAGTATTTTCCGTCCTTTGCAACGCTTCCTCCCCTTTCCACGACGACCCTTCACACCAGATACCAGCCCGAACAGCGGCTTAGCCAGCAAAGAACACCCCTCTATGAACTGCTGGTAGTACACTACCATGCCCAAGAAGGACCTAATCTTCCGCGGAGACGGAATGCATGACTGGTCCTCCATCAAATCCACTTAAGTCAGTGCCGTAATGGCGGCTACTTTCTCCGGATCGGAGCTAATGCCATCAGAAGTCACAATGTGCCCCAGGAATTTCACCGATCTCCTCAGAAAATGGCACTTCTTCGGGGCTAGTTTTAAGTTGTGAGCGCTGAGCCGTCTGAAGACCATTTCCAACCTCTCCAGAGCCAAAGACTCTGTGGGAGCGAACACCAACACATCGTCTAGGTAACACAGAAGACTGAGGAAGTTCTGATCTCCGAACAAACTCAACATCATCCACATGAATGTCACTGGACTGTTGCACAGGCCCTGTGGCATCCGGTTGTACTCGTAGAGCCCAAAAGGAGATGTGAACGCGGTGTACTTCCGGTCATCTTTGTGCACCTCAACGTTGTAATATCATGACGTAAGATCCATGGTTGGAAAAAAAACGCTGCCGCCCAGTGCTGATAAGGCGTCCGAAGGGTGCGGAAGTGGGTGTGCATCCTTGACCGTCCTGGCGTTGAGCCAAAGGAAGTCGTTGCAGATCCTCAAATCCCCTGACTTCTTCCAGACCAGCGGAGATGCGAACTCGCTACTTGACTTCCGGATGATATCCTTCTCCTCCATTTCGTCCAGTCCCTGACGCAGCTTTTCGTACTGCGTGGGTGGAACACGCCTGCATGGAAGTCGAAACGGCTTCTCATCAACCACCCGAATCCGGTGAAGACAACCAGTCACCTTCCCACAGTCCAGCTTGTCCCTAGAGAAGATTGATTGGAACTTTGTGATGAGATCGACCAGCCTCTCCTGTCTACCTCGCGACACCTCGCATGAGTCGATGTCGATATCAGATAGACCCAGTGTGTGTAATGATGCATGCAGCGGGTCAGCATGACCAGCCAGTCTCCCAGGGAGATGATGATCGGGGAGAGTGGAGGTGTCCAAGACCAAACTCTGGCTGTCTACATCCGCGCCTGAGCCCACAACCGACATCTGTACATTCTGTCTGATTTCAGCACTAGTGGAGAGTTCTGGTTCACACAAACTCTCTACTGTGGAACATACATAAACATCAGCAAGTTTAAAATATCTCTTAATGGTCACACATTTATTAAATGGGTTAACTATTTTAAATCGGCAGCCACCCATTTTCTCTCAGTACTGCTGCTGTTCTGCCCACCATTACAGACCAAGGAACTGACCCAGCACTGGTTGGTTCAGTCATCACACAAAGAGACTCCCTCATGCATGCTTTTTGGAACTTTAGAAAAATTCGAGAGGTTTGGGAGCAAATAGAGAGGTGGATGTCAAGAGCTGTCAATCGTGAATTGGTATTAACACCAGAGATATGCTTATTTCAAAATATTGAAAATATAAGATATCCAGTGGGGTGGCAAATTAGTTTCTGTTCGCTAGTCTATAAAAAATTTATTCTGCAAAATTGGAAAAACAAAGAAGCACCATCCCTTGAAAACTGGAAAAGGTTAATGAAATATTTAAATATTGAAAGGACAATGTCACAGGACAACAATACAGAAAAAAAGTTTGATAAGGTTTGGACTAAAATGTATGAGGCTTTAGGGGGAGCAGGACCATGAGTTCTACCAGCTATCAAGGACAAAAAAAATATTTTAAAAAATGTATATTGATACATGTGAAGACCAATTAATGTTTTGTAGGTATGTATGGGAGGGGAGTAGGGGGGGGGTGGATATGAGAGTGTCTGAGGGTATTTAGGAAGTATAAGGGTGGTGGAAGGGTAGGAAGGAAGTGGTTGGGGTATAGTGGAAGAGGAGAGTATGTGTGTGGCTGAGAATACTGTGTAAATGAATGGGGGAAGAAAAAAAAAAAGGTTCAGTCATCACAGTACAGCCAGCAGGGGGTATCACCTGACCGCTGCAATGTACCCCACACCAGGTGCTCAGTTAGCGGCTCCAGTGTAATGGCTTTTTTGGTCTTAACAGTAGCTACTTTGTCTGACAGATCCTGAGTGTGCTTCCCCACCCCAGCCAACAGGCTAAATAGCTTTCCCTTAGAGCTGCCACCAGCTGTCTGGGTGGAGGTGCCACTGGTCTGCTCACTCTGTTTTAACTTTAACTGGTGAACCAAATGGTCTAACATGTTACTGCCCAAAATGATGTCATCGCTCTGGCCATTGACTACCAGTCGGGAGAATCATTCTGCAGCCGTAAATCTCCACCTCCAGCTCACACATGCCAGCTGGAACTGTCTTGGAACCACCACAGCCCACCAGAACCACATCAGTGGGACCTAGAACCTTTCTTTCTAAAACATTACAGTCATAAAGTTGGGGAAGTACTGCAGGGCTTAACGTACAGACCATGGAACCACTATCTATCATGGCTCTCACCGGTAATCTACCCCCCAACATCACAGTTTCATAAAACAGATGATCGTGTGACTTTAACCTTTGTGTATTCTGAAGAACTGATCTGTGCCCCAGGTCTCTCCTCACATACGCTCCGGTAGAGTGACTCCAAATCCACATCATCCGCCGCCCCCCCCCCGGGGGATTTTTCTCTGGCCCAACATTTCCCCCCTCTGAATGCAGGCCGTCTAGTTTCCCGTTCGCTGATCCGTAGGACTCTTGCTGGTCTGATTACCTGGCAGAGCTTCAGGGCAGCAGGCACGCGTATGGTCAGGTGAATGGCAGCCGAAACACAACCGGTCCACTCTACAATGATAGTAGGTTGTGTGTTCCCTGTCACCACAGATGACACAGGGAGTCACGGTCCTGCCACCTGATGCTGGCGAGCACGAGCGCCCCCTCCTCCCAACATCTCATGTCTTCGTGGCTGCTGATCCAACATCCGCTCCAACATAACCATGATGCGGTCAAGCCGAAACCACCGCTGGTAGTACCTGCTGCACACATGACATCACTTCCTGCTGCTGTGCGGGAACTGTGGTGAACATTCCGACTCGAGGCATCCATGTACTGCTTCCACGGTGTTCCACAAGGCGGTCATGAACCTCCGTCATAGACCACTGAGCCAGAGGTTTACACTTAAAAATCAATGACAGTTCTGAGTCAGGGCAGTGTCGAAGGAACATGGCCGTCAGGTCACGGGGAAGGTACTCGAATGACTTACTTTGTCTTTTGAGACAGTCCTCTGTCATGTCCATCGCTCTATTCAGTCGTAGCCAGTAATCAAAGGGACCCTCACCCTTCTTTGGTAAAGTGGCTTAAAAATCAGCCAGAGGCATTCCAGACGAGACTGTGTCACTGAAGTGCTGTTTTAAAATCTCAAAGATGGGATCCGGGCCTCCAGACAGGGATACTAGCGGCTTACTTCAAATGTCCACTTTAACAACCTCCCGTGTGTTTGCAACACATCACGACTCACACCCCCAGAAGCCCCACCCTCTAGCCGATCCCTAACCGCCGGTCCTGGAGTGGATGCCCCTGGAGAGAGCAGGAACGTAGCTCTGCCCGTGCCAAACCCTGAAAGGAGAGTAGAGGTTGCTGAATCCCTCCCTCTCCCAAAAACCATGTAATTTTCCATCATGTATACACAGTACAGTAGCCCTTCAAATATCCAAAACAACAGTCAGGTAGTCCCTAGTAAAAACAAATACACTAGCAAAACAAAATTGTTCTTTTTTTTACCAAAACAAAAATTCACACGTCTAATAACTCGGAGCATACTAAATAACATTCATTAATAACATGCTTAGCTTAACCAGACTACCATCAGAAGGATACACTACCACAGAGCAACCCAGAGCTGCAGAGGATCCCTGCTGCGCATCCAAGATGGCTGCCACACACAGTCCAAGATGGCTGTAGACTGCAGCTGCCACGATGTCACCACGATGCCAACACGTGAGTATTTAGACAATGGTACAGTCTCGCCAGCACTGGCCATTTATTCTGTACAAAACATGAGAATGCTGATCAGGCACGGTAAGCTCACAGTCAGGTCACAAAACACTCTGCAGGGGAATGGAAAAGACTTAATGCAGGAGCGAATTAGCTCACTTAACCACCGTGCTTTAAACGGCTACCGGGTTTGCTGCGGTTATTAAATCACTCTTAAACTGCTTCAGAAACGACTTTAAAATACTTTGTCCACATATGATTACCAAATAAGCGTCCATGAATTTGGAAATATTCCCATATACAGAGCACTAAAAAGACCCGACTTACCTCGAACGTCTCCGTCCCAATACTGGCGGGTATCAGACACCACTGATGACGTAAGCACGCCAGCATGAATGAGGATACGCTCAGAGCCAATGCACCTCACAGTGCAGTTCAATATACAGACAATAACCATGGCAAGTGGAATAATACTATTTACTCCGTTACATCTGCTTGTACTATTTTTTATTTCTCAGTCAGTTCTATACCTTCAACCTTTTAAAGTTATAGAACATAATAAAATCTAATTCATTTTAGGAAATTAAAAGGAAGGAATTCTGGAAAAAATTGGTTCTTTGTTTAATGCTGATCAAAGTTTAAAAAAAAAGAAATTAAAAAGCCATATGCATAGTTGTATTTGTTTTTCTTGATTAAAGTTTACCCAAATCGTACCGAACCGTGATCTTTGTGTACCGTTACACCCCTACCTCCCACTAACAAAAGCCAGTACAGTACACTAATAAAATGTTTGAACTGTTGAAGAAATCTTAAAATGCAAGATATCTGACTGACTGTATGGCCATGACTGTATTTACATACTGAAAGAATGAAGCCAGAATGAATGTGAATTGTTGTGGATTCAGGTTGCTTATGGAAAGATGCCTTAATGGATCCAGAGTAGCTAAACACTGACTGGCAAACGGATGAGAAAATGCTGATAGAACCAGAACATTTTCACTGTACATCACTAACAAACAATGCCATCACAACATAATGAATAATGCTGATATGCAGTAACAGTGGAGTACTTACAGAACAGTCTCCACCATCAGTGTGTACTCAGTTGGGACATATTCGGTTTGACGACCGACTGCGTCCCACTTACAGCCTAACACTGAAGAGATGGAGTCCCCCTGCTGCTCTACTACACAGGACAGGTTCTCTGCTCTCCTGGGCCCATCTGGTGTCGGGACCAGCAGAGAAACGGGTTATTAGGAACATCAGACCAACCGTGTTCAGAAAGCCCAAATCAAACCAAGCATTTCACCTCATTTATAATCACAAGTAATTCTTAGCTAGAAAAACAACTAGAAAGTAGGGCTGCACAGTAATAGAACAAAATACCATCTGTGATCATATTTGGAAATGTTGTGATAATGATGTGACCTTTGATAAATAAACAATAAAAAGCTTTCAATCTCTTTCTGCGTCGTAGTCCATCATGTTACTGGGTAAAAATGACATTGATTATTTTCATTTGACAACAAGGTTTTATTAAAATGCTGCTTCTGGTCTGTGTGCTGTTTTAGTATAGGAACAACTGGAACCAACTCTATGTTTATCCTGCACAACATATATCATATCACAGCCACACAGAGACCATGACAATTATGCATGAGAAATAGTCAACTACCATTTTTACAGCCTAGGCAAGTTTTCAGTGATATGCATATTGTTGTCAGTGATATTGTGATAATGATATATGTGCAGCCCTACCAGCAGTACTGCCAACCATTAGGAGCTTCAGAACTGCACACATGCTGGCTGGTAATCAAATATTAGAAGCAAAACTGAAGGCAAAACCCTTGAATCATTCCATGTAGCATTAGAAAGCATGGGGCATGTTTTCTGTTGAGCTGGGTGAACTTACAGCCTTTCCTCAGCCAGATCCCATGAGTAAACTTGCTTTTATTCAGGGACACATAGAGGGAGCTCTTCTTGCAGTGACAAAGCAACCACTCCGATTCTTCTCTGTTGATGGGGATGGTCACAGCAAGTGCTGATGCATTGATCTTTGTGTAGTATTCTTTAGGTACAACAGATGATATTGATAGATTCCAGTAGAGATCGTCTGCAGTGACTTCAGCGGTGTTAATGATCACACATGTAGCCGTGAAGTTAGTACCGATCTGGACCACTGGACTCTGTGGAGCGATCACCAGATGGTTGTCATATTCTGTAGAAACAAATACACATTTAAACAATGACCAACAACTGTCAGCCTCCAGGATCAATTCTGAACAGTAAGATTATTTTATCCACTGTGCAAAACTTTAAACTATTAAAGAAACTGAACATAATCTGAGATGAGAACCAATAGTAGCTGCTCTGTGTCTCTGCCACATGGAGCTGCCCTCAAACCAAACTAAAACCATCTAAACATTCCAGTCTTTGGTCATTTACATCATGTTGAACTTCTCCATTAGATATTTTTGTCACGTTTATTTAAGGTCTTCATTAGCATTCATCTCTGTTTTTACATTTACTGTTTTTGGAAGAAAATAAATTGTTTCTGTAAACGGTAAAAAAGGGGAAAACCAAAGATCAGGACTCCAGCTGTCTGTCGCTAATAATTACCAGAAACATGGCCGCTGTCAGCCTGAGTCAAAGTCATCATCCTAAACTAACATTCAGCGAGGCTGATGCTAAGCTTAGCCAAATGGGCGGAGTTTAAGAGAAAACATTTCAAGCTTTTATTTCTGCTCAGCTAATGAAAACCAGAAAATGGGGTTTCTCACAAAATGTTACATCAGACTAAGAACAGAACATCGTTAAAACAGAATGTCTTAAATAAAGTCTTGTCTTAAATAGTTAAAATGGGTCAACTGGGTTTCAAACTACAAATGTACTTTCTTTTTCTCTTTACCATAAACAACAGGTTTTAAGCTCAAACTTGTAAATTGGACAGTTTAAACTTAAAATGTATACAAAACAAGTCTCAGTCACTTCTCACTAATTGTGAGATTCTTGCGCAGGAAAAGGAGCTCATTGACATGATCTGGGGTTAGGCAGCTCCTTTTAGCAGTGACAATATCGCCCGCAGTTGAAAACACCCTCTCCGATGCAATACTGGTCCCTGGGACACAAAGGTATTGCTTCGCAAGGAGAGCCAACAGTGGATACTGCCTTTTGTTTGACCTCCACCAGGTCAGAGGATTTTCATTCAGTCCAGCAGGATTTTCCACCCTGTATCTTCTGATTTCATCTTCAGCCCTCGTTGCTGGAGTTTTCTGGCCATGTTCTTTGACTGTGGGTGAGTAGACTGCCCCAAGGAGAGACTCCAAGGTGCTGGAGTTCTTGGGCTTCTTGTGCGGAGTTGCTTCCCCCATCTCCTCAGCTCCTTCATCAGCATAATTACCATCAGTATTTTGCTGGTGAATAAGACCGGGTGGACAGAAATAAATTAATAGATTGAAAACCATTTATGGTCTCTTTAAAAATATAAAACATTCCGTATGATCCCATAGAGAATCTTATAATTATAATAAGTTGTTTTTTTTCCAGTTCCTTACAGTAGCAGTGGCAGCCTCAGTCTGCAGTCGGTAGAATGTGTTATCTCGCTCTTTACCAGACAGGAATGGTAGGGCCTTAAAGCGAGGATCCACCGCTGATGCTGCATACAATGTGTCCTTCTGCACATCATTTCTTAAAGACATTTAAGAAATTATTTTTGTTATGAGGATAAACATGGCAAGCATAGTAATATACAACCTCATACATTCAAACAAAAGTGCATGTATTATAAATGATTAATTGCTAAAACTAATTGGTAAAATGAAAAGGAAATGCACATAAAATACAAAATTGTGCTTTGCTTTTGTAATGTTTTGATTTGGCCTATCACTGACTATTGCACAGACAGACAGACAAACTGGTTCTGTTGGACCTCAGTGCAGCATTTGACACTGTTGATCATGATATTTTATTGGAACGACTGGAGAGCTGGGTCGGACTCTCTGGTACACTACTTGGCTGGTTTGAGTCTTACCTAAAGAACAGGGACTTCTATGTTTCAATAGGAAACTTTTCATCAGAACGAACAGAAATCACATGTGGGGTTCCCCAGGGCTCCATCCTGGGGCCCCTCTTATTTAATATCTACATGCTCCCACTAGGCAAGATTATAGCGACCAATCACATTCACTACCATAACTACGCGGATAACACTCAGCTCTGCATTACAATGTCACCAGGTGACTCTGAACCCATTCAAACCCTAAATCAATGCATTGACCAAATAAATGGATGGATGTGCCATAACTTTCTCCAGCTGAATAGAAACAAAACTGAAGTGATTATTTTTGGACCCAAGGAGGAACGATCAAGAGTCAGCACACAGCTTTAATTAATACAGATAGAAACTACTGATCAGGTCTGAAATCTAGGTGTAGTAATGGACTCAGACCTGAACCTCCAGGGTCCCATAAAGGCAATAACAAGGTCAGCCTTCTATCACCTGAAGAACATTTCTAGGATTAAACGACTGATGTTGCAACACGACCTAGAAAAACTCATCCATGCGTTTATCTTTAGTCGGATTGATTACTGCAACAGCATCTTCACAGGTCTGCCTAAAAAGTCAATCAGACAGCGGCAGCTGATCCAGAACGCTGCCGCTCGTGTTCCTCACCAGAACCAGGAAAGTAGAGCACATCACCCCAGTTCTAAAGTCCTTACACTGGCTCCCTGTAGCTCAGAGAATAGACTTCTAAATACTCCTACTAGTTTATAAATCATTACATGGCTTAGCACCATAATATGTTGAAGACCTGTTGTCATGGTACCAACCACCAAGACCACTCAGGTCCTCCAACTCTAGTCTACTAAACATCCCTAGACTCAGAACTAAACATGGAGAAGCAGCTTTCACTTTCTATGCTCCCCTTATCTGGAACAGACTTCCTGACGAGTGTAGAGCTGCTGAAACTCTGAACTGCTTTAAATCCAGACTAAAAACCATCTGTTTAGAATTGCCTTCGGTGTAAATGCTTGATGTCATATGTATGAAATGTGTTCATGCTCTCATGCTTTTTTTAAATCTTTCTCTTGCGTTATTGTGTATCATGTGTAATGTGTGTTTCTTTTACTTTTAATTTCCATTGGTTTTTTTGTTTTTTAAATCACCAAATCATGTAAAGCACCTTGAATTACCCTGCTGTTGAAAGTGTGCTATACAAATAAAATTGCCTTGCCTTGCCTTACAGCAGCCTTCAAGTCCCTCACCACGGCGGAGTCTTCGAGCCTGGGGGTCAAGGCCCCCCCTCAGCAGCGTGAGAAGTGGTGCGATGACGGATAGAGTTGGTTGCTTGTCCTCCGACATTGCAAGTGTAGCTTCTTTCATTGGTTTCAAGACCCGCACCAAATCTTCAGCAATCGTTACATCCTCCTCTGTTCAGGTGCATCGATCTTTTTCATTCCTGCACACATCTTGTGAAAGGAGGGTGGCAGAGATAGCTGGCTGTAACTCCAAAAAGCGCTCAAGCACGTCCAGAGCACTGTTCCACCTTGTCACAACGTCCACTGTTAGCTTGTGCGCTGGCAGGTGAAGCAGCTTCCTTTTTTCTTTACATATGGTTTGGCGTTGTACTCCGGTGAAAGAATGTTGCTATTTGTGACACAGCTGGGGTTTTTAGATCTGCTTGTGAGGCTAAGTTCAGTGTGTGTGCGAATCAGCCAATGTGCATTAGCTGCATTATCTCCACCGCACGAACCATATTTGCAGCGTTGTCCGTCATGACTGCTGGGTTTTTGCTGGTCAGCCCCCATTCCTATATGGCCCTCGTCAACATATCAGCTATATTACTAGAGGTGTGTGTTGAGGCTATGGCCTTCACTGAACGAACTGGATCTCCCATCATCCTTCCACTGAACAAACTGCATCTCCCAGCACCCATTGCGCTGCCCTCGACCCATTCTCATTGGTCTGTGGCCAGTGATGACATCATAGAGCTGATAAAAGCAGCGCGAATATTGAAATCTTGGTCTCTTTTGGTCCCCAAGCGGTGCCTGTGAGGAGACGCTTTAATCCACTGCTAGCATTTTCCCTTTTTCCGTTCAAACCTGCTGGACCAGGAAGAACTTCCCTTTTAAACTTCGAAGTGAATCGGCTGATCAAACAGACTTTCCTGTACGGGTAACCAGGTAGTCCGCTGGCCATCTGAGGTCTATTGAAAACAGGCCTGAGTCCCTCAGCGCCTAAAAGTCAGACGTCCGCTTTTCTGACCTCGGTTTTGCGCAAAACCGCTCCTTTAAACTGGACACTTTCTACGTTCTTCGTCGTGGACTGTGGAGAGCTGCCCCCACCAAGTAGGATTAAACTGATTTATATCTTTCGGTCTGGGTAGAGGAGAATTAGGTCTTCACGGTTAATATCCGTTTTCTGTTGGTTAAAATAAGTTTGTTAACTGGTTAACCACTGTTATTCTTGGTCGTCTGTCGCCGTACACCGACCCTGAATGTGCAGCTTTTTGTGTTTTATTATGTGACTTTGGTTGCAACCAGAAGCAGTATATTATATTTTATTATTTCCTTGTTTGTTTATTGTCTGCTGCGGTCGGCGCATGTCTGTTTAGACAGGTCGCGTGGCCTCAGTTGATTCCCTTTCTCCGTCGCCCCGTTTCCTTTGTCCAAGCCACCATTGCTAATAAAACTAGCGTTTTGTTGAATTGCCACGCGGTCTTCCTTTGTCTTCCTTTGTGAACCGATCGCGCCAATTGATGAGACTTGAGTTATTTATCGCATTGAATGTGTTAAACTGAACCCCCCTCATCCGCTCGCTGTCTCACACACACACACAGCCGCACACGCCCCCTTCCCTCGATGTTAACTTTGTTCTAAATTTTTGCATGCATTAGAATAGATGGAAATTATGAATGAAATGTAATCTGTAAGGTTGACCTATTTCATTAATCAATTCCCTTAAGTAACGAGAAGTTTTCTGTGCTATTTCAGTGTGTGCTGTGAAGTTTGTTTTAACCCCGCGGACGAACTCTACGCCTTTTCAGAGAGACTGACAGTCTGGTTTAATTAAAATGATCTCATTTATGAGATTAGTGCCCCGAAATCTTTAATAAACAGGTTAAACTCTAACGTCATCAATAATTATATTAATATTAAATTATTGATTATAATTATTGATGCCCAGAAAACCAGACAACAAATATTTATTATTAGTAGTTACAACATGGGGCTCGTGAGAACCTCGGTGGTCTGTAGCACGTAAGACATTAGGCACCACTCGTTGTCGATGTAGTGAGAAGTCACCGTCATGTACGAGTGCGTTGACAGAGATGTCCAGGTGTCACACATTATGCTCACTCTCTCTGCTGACTTCATTTTCATCTTTTACACAAGTATACATCATGGGGATAACAGTTTCAGTCAGATGTTTACGTTGCACGATAAAGTAGTGGGGTTCGAGCACCTGAACGAGACGCTTGAAGCCTTCGTTTTCGACCACAGAGTATGGACGTAAATCTTTGCAAACAAAAGTTGCGATGGCCTCAGTTATCTTTATGGCCTGCGGAGAATTGGCTGGCACTGTTAGTAATTCCCTCAGTTTCTTTTGTTTTATTCCAGGCGGCTTGTTGTCGGAAGCTAAGGCTAGCGTAGCATGGTACCTTGTCAAGTGGTTTCTGAGGTTTGTGATATTTCTACAATAACTGACCTCCGCTTGGCAGACCTTGCATACTACTTTGGTTTTATCCAGCTCTTTGTCCTTTGTTGTTTTAAATCCAAAATGGTTCCAGACATCAGACCTTAGTTGGGATTGATTGCTGCGCAGTCTTTTACTTGCGACGGCCATTTTGTTTATGCACACTCGTGCGCTTGAACGTGAACCTGACATCACGCACGAGACTGATGGGGTTAACGCAACAAAGGAAAAATCGATCTCATGCCTTATGAATTTAAATTAAATCGATCCAAAATCAATTAAATCGATTTTTTTACCCAGCCCTAGTCAATATATCATGCTAATAATACTAATCTTACTTCCCTTGCTACTTAGTTCATGCTAGGAATAAACCCAATTCTCTTTCATTTCTGTGCAGAACTTTACTGTTTTCCACTTATTTGAAAGGAATCTTTATTTCCACAATAAACAGAGCAAGGTCAGAGAAGGTCTGCACAGGTGGAAAGAGATTATAAGTGGCTGACAAATATCGATGGCATAAGAGGGACTTCAAGGTTAATTTCCACAGTAATATCACTGCTACTCTCGACCTACTTTCCTCTCTCATAAAGAGTTAATGAAGTGCGGCTCATTAACTTAAGTTGTGGAGTTTGTTTAGGATTGCTTGATGCAGCAGCCGCATCAATGTAATCTAAACCAAACTCCCCACTTCTGCTAATTCTTTCTAACCTACTCTCTGACCTAATCCTTACTCATGACCAACTAACAAATCCTTTGAATTAGCTCACATATGTTTGGACTAGCATGCTCTAACACTCAATAACTCAGCTGGAGATCATATCAAGGGCCTCCTGATTGGTGATCCTTCCCTTCCGTGGCGACGCAGAAGCTGAGGCCGTCCTTGGGGGCAGGAGTTCGGCAGAATCTTTTTCCACCAATACAGAAACATTCCAATGTTTTGATGTTCAAGCAGAATGTACTGGTGGATGTATAAAATTTTAAGACAAGAAAATTTTATTTGTATAGCACATTTTCAGCAACAACGCAATTCAAGGTGCTTTGGGTAATTAGGGGAAAAATAACAGCAACAATAAAACGAGAAAACACAACATTGAAGACATAAAGAACATTAAAACATACTACTGTTAGGACATTCCAGTTGTTATTAATTAATTAATCAAAGGCAGCTCTAAATGATTGGTTTTTTTAGCAGGATTGCAGGATGATGGACATCTGCATATTATCTATAAGTACACAATATACTCCACGCTCCCAGTATCTAACATCTGACCAGTATGAACCAGTTCTCCAGGATGACAGGCGAGGATGACTGGTCGTAGGAAGGACGGTGATAATGAAGATAAGAAATGGATAAGAATTACTATCATTATCTCTATGTCAAAGGAAACTTAGGAAGTCCCCGTGCTCATGTTGCACCAGGAACCCAAAAAACATTTGCCAAATATCAGCGGTAACCGAGGTCCTTTCTAACCCTTATCTACACGCCCATGAGAGAATTGTTCAGGTCAGGGCTCCTTAGCGATATAGAGCTGAAAAACACACCAAAAAACATCATGTTTTTGTTTCATTCTTTTTGTTCTGTTCACCACCCTGCTTCCCCTGGTAAATTTGGTCTAGAACCGCCACTGTTTACTGTAGATCTCCAATCAATAAAGGCTTATTTTATCCATTTATTTTCATTATGTCACATTATTACTTCATTATGTGTTGACTTGTCTTCCTTCCAGTTTGTACATAGAATCCTGTTGCTCTTCTGGTCAGAGGGCCTGGTGGCGCTTGTGTGAACGGGAGCTCTGAGTTTAATGTAGCTTGCCAGCTTCAGCGACTGAATATGTCTGTGTGAATGTAGTGTAAAGCGCTTTTTGTGGTCCTCTGACTGAAATAGCGCTATACAAGAACAGGCCATTTACCATTTCTTACATATTATCAGTTTATCTTGCTCCAAAATGTCTTATTTGGTTGAATTTCTTGCACAGCAGCAGGAAGTGTAAGAAATTGAAAGAGGCGAATATTGTGCAATAAACTCAGAAGAATGCAGAGAAAATATGATTTGAATATTCTCTTAAAATAAAGGAATAACAACAGAAACATTTTCCATTCTCATTTATTTTTACTTTGCACGTTTACAGAAATCTCTGATTTAATTAACCTGATGGAACATTAATATATTCATATCTACATGACATAAATAATCGTAATTTGTGCTGTACAACCGTCAACACTGGAAAGGACCATGCGACCTTCAAGCCAGGCAGCACAAGCACAGCATGTACATAATGCAGGACACTGAAACCAATTGACTGTACAGTTTAAAAGAATAGATCTGTACATTATTCAATGTAACTCTTTATAATATGTACAGTTTGCACTTAACAGGTGCTAATTGTAAGGCTTCTCTAAAGGGAAGTCAGCTTAACATCAAACATCCCAGCTGCCCTGAGCCGCTGTTTCAAGGCTGTCTCCATCTTGGTTTGTTTTATTAGCTGCAGCAGCTGGCAGACAGTTAGACAAAGCACCAACTGCTCAGTCCTGCTTGGTTCATGTAACTCTTCTGTACCTATGCATCACCAATCAAAGGCCCCTCGTTTAGCATTTGGTCTAAAGTGAAATGTAATGTGATGCTGTGGTAGGGTTTCTTCTTGTCCAGTAGAGGGAACAATCTTAGGTTTGTACAGCACAGAGCGCTGTTTGTAAGGAACAACAGCAGTCAGATGGCTGAGGAAGTTTGATTGGCATCAAGTAGTTTTGATATGAAACAAAGACTAAACGTTTAACACCTTAACGCTTCTCTCTACTGTCATAACTGATCCACTTCAGTCAAATTAGCAGCTTTACTAAACAGAACCAGATTCCTTTCATCATACTCCAATCTCCCTGAAAGACTGTTGGGAAGTTAGAGCGCCACCTGCTGTTGTTACTTTGTTACCAGCAAGGCAGTAATGTACTGCAGAGCAAGGCTCACAGACAATGCCAATGTATTGACGCTGTTAAAGATTATGGTAAGACTGAGGGAGTTCTAACATCCAGTTAGAGAAATGACCAGGTTTCAATAAGTGTCTGAAATCCTCTGAGATGCTGAAACCATGTAGACTGATCTGCTTGGTGCCCCTCACTGTGTTTCTGGAAGAATTCACCATGTTAGGTCAGGTTAACATGAGTACCACCGTAATGCAGCATCACTCACAAAACGTTCAGGTTTTGACTCCTTCAGTAAACATGAGTTATAAAAAAAAACAGCCACAAACTGACTGGCTGATTTCTTCTTCTACTACAGAGAGATTGCTTCCTGGTCTGCTGCTCCAAACTAAAATATGGAGAGCAGAATAATAAAAACAGCACATTTTAACAGTAAACAAAGGTAAGGAATTGACAGAAAACAGTCAAGATGATGAGCTGCATCATATACTGCGTTACCACGGCAACACCTTTCACCTGGCTCCCTTTGTTTTTCTAATCAGCTGTAAAATAAATAATTAGCTTTATTTAATTGTGTTGGCAGCATGATATGCAGGATTTCTCTGTTCTCCCAAACAGAACAATCAATTCTGCACCAGTGCAGAGCTGAGATACATTTAAAGTGAACCTTGAAAAACAGAAAAGTTTGGAGTCACTAAATACTAAAAAAAACTAATAAAAAAAGTCCAATATGTATGAAAAGCAGGGGCTGAAGGGAGGTGGAAGGCAGGACTGCCAATTGTCCCCAGCAGAACAAAGCTGTAGGAATAGTGGGATAAGTCGGGCTTGTCCAGCGATCCAGTGAGCTCTGCTACTGTCTGGTCGTCCAGTTCTTTAAACTATTGGGCCCGGCCGCCGTCTGAGGGGAGACACATGTTTTCAGTTGTTGCTGGTGGCTTCAGGAGCGGCTACAGCTGCAGGGATACGAGGCATTTTCTTGACTGGACTGGGGATGTGCTGCGGAAACAAAGCAGACCATCAGCACCAACACTCTGCTCTCCGATTCATTCTGGAAACTCTGTAAAACAGGGATATTTAGCATGGGGTCTAAATATTGTGTTTGATCACAGAAATCCAGAACTCCAGACAGGAATTTAAAGTTAATGGAAAAAATGAACTGAAGAAAAACAGATAACTGAAATAAAATTCTGAGGATATGTTTGACATTCTCCCATCGAACCTTCAGTTTTGGGGGGGGGTTGGGCAACGTGTCGATTAATTTAATTTATGAAGATCTAATTTTTCGAATAATGAGAATATTGAGAGAAATTTCACCAATGCATCTCTTGGGTTCCCATAGTTCAACGTGATGATGTCAGTCCGCCCAAGGCCTTCCATCTTGTTTTACAGCGTGAATTTAATTAGACTTTGAATTCAGGTCAACTCCAAGAAGGGATGAATGAAAAAAAAATTGACATTTCTAATTTCTTTTTAATAAAAAGAGAGAGAAAAAAAAACAAAATAAGATTCATATAACATTTTTAAAAAACAGTTGTATGGTGTCTGATGACATGTTCAACTTTTGAAAATAAACCTTTAAATCAAAAATTCTTTTCTATCTTCAAATAGTACCAGGAAATGGCATATACTGACAAAAATAGTGATTTGTTTTATTTCATGATGTAAATCGATAGACTCATATGAAAAATAGTATGCTGATAGCACTTTTTTTCCATATCGCCCAGCACGAGGTCAGTCCTACAGTCCCACCCCCTAGCAGGGCCGTCTTCAGTCAGATCTGGTTCTGGTGTTTGTAGCGGAGAAGCAGGCAGGAGAAAAACTACCCCAGTAAAACCAGGAGAGGTTCAATGTCGTCCAATAAAACAGAACATTAAAGTTACCACCACAGACACAGCTTATTGGTCTTGTACCTCAGAGGCTGTGCTGGAGCGGACCAGCTCTGGCTCTGCAGACAGGTCATCATCCAGAGGTCTGCGGGCGTATTCCCTGCGGTGTTTGTCATCCACTCGTGTCAAGTACCATGTCCCTGGGAACAGATCGCCCACTGAGCTCCGAGGGACGTAGCTGGCTGTAGGAATGAATGAGAAAAAGAAGAGCTTTATTCAGTTATGTTGTGGGTTATAGTTTGCAAAGATACCTCAATCTAATGATGATTTCTTCTCAGCAAACAGCAAGCTAAAAGGTATACACAGCTTTTCCTGCCACAGAAACTAGATCTGGAACATCAGGAAGGGACAAGAGTCACTGAGCAAAGGTGGAAGAAGGTTCTTGAGCTCAACCGAGTGAATTTATGCAAACTTAAGCAGCTCCTTCTGTCACTGTTGAAGAAGGTTTTAGGACTGTGGAGGCTACAGATGTCATGATAACCTCCCAGTTTCTCAGATCAGGACAAAGACTGGACGTTTTTCTCCTTCTGCTGGTGGTCAAGCAGAAGAAGGGATCCAATATAGACAACAGACAGCAAAGCTGTGTGTGTGTGTGTGTGTGTGTACATGTATAGCTATACTTGTGAGGACCAACCTTTGACAGCCCACCACCCTTGTGTGGACATTTGTAGTTGTGAGGACATTTTGCCTGGTCCCCACAATGTTTAACTAGCTATTAAACTCTACTAGTTAGGTTTAGAGGTATGGTGTGAATTAGGTTTAGGTTAAGGTTAGGGTTTAACATTTAGTCTTTAAAACATAATTTTTTTACAATAAATCATACATATATTTGACAATAAGCTGCTGGTAAAAAAAAATCCTGCAACACATTTCAGCTTAAAGTGTGTTTATGAAATTCTATTAAAACATACTGTATGTGGAAAAACTATAAATGAAAACATTATAATGATGAATGTGAATATTGCCTCCAAGTCATCATCAGTTCTCGAACGTCTACATGCTGAACATAAAAGACCTTGGACTGGGGTCAAGGTTCACCTTCCAGGAGGACAAGGACTCTAAACAAGCAGCCTGAGCTATAATGGGATGAATTAGAGTAAAGAAAAAACCTTTGTTAGAATGGCCTAGTCCAGTGTTTCTCAAACTATGGGGCGAGCCCCACTAGTGGGGCGCAGAGGTATTGCAGGTGGGGCGTGACATCAACGGGATTTAAATAGTTTTTCCCCCCTAGATTCTGTCGTTGTGAATGTTTCACTGCACTGTAAATTAAATCAACCAGCTCCCCCCTCTCACAAAATTAAACACACTCAAATAAATTAGCAATTGTGATCATCATTGTAAACAGAACCGGGACCTGGAACATCAGGCTGGGAGTTTGACGCTGGAAAATATTGCAGCAGAACAAAACAAGCTGAAGTAGCCGCATTATCAGAGATTCCATCTACAAAATGTACAAATATCTAAAAAGATCAGGGAACGTTTCAGAGTCAGAGAACTCACACGGTCAACCATGGAGGAAATACAGGGATGAGGATTATTTTAGTTAGTTTATTTATTTTATTTTGTACTTTTGAAAGCTTTGTAAATTTGATAAAACTACAACTTTTATTTTCTCCAACTGTGAGCTGAAGTTCGACATGTAGCAACTACTGACAGCATATATTTCTGAGCCGGTTTTATACCAGTACACAACCCCTTTTTCCAAGTAATTTATACCCTTAAAAACTTGTAGACTAAATCGGCTGTTTAAATAAAAAAAACACTTTACAAATCAGGTGTGGTCACCATTCTGTTGGGACGATAAAAGCAGGGGGGGCTTGTGTATGCTCCTTTGTCCAAAGTGGGGAATGATTAAAATAGTTTGAGAAACACTGGCCTAGTCAAAGTCCAGGCTAAATTTCAACCCAGAGTCACTGGCAACACTTGAAATGAATGGTCCCACACACTCGCTCTCCAGTCTGACAGAACTTGAGCTGCTTTGCTACAAGTCACCTGCCGATCTGCATATCGGTGGGAATGTTCAGCCCATGTACGCTTGCAGCAATGAAAGAAGAAACATACCTAAGTGGTGGGTCTCCTCTCTCAGCTTCATGCTTTCAGAAAAAGCTGCAGGTGACACTTTTTGTCTGGAGTCCAGTCTGAGCCTCAGGTTACTCAGGCTGGCGACAAGTTTGTCCAGTCCAGATCCTATCAGGAAACAATCATCAGTTTCTGCTGGTTTCTGAGCCACGGTGACACATAGAGGAGAGGAGAGGAGAGGAGAGGAGAGGAGAGGAGAGGAGAGGAGAGGAGAGGAGAGGAGAGGAGAGGAGAGGAGAGGAGAGGAGAGGAGAGGAGAGGAGAAACTCACCGGGGGTGTGGTCCTGTGTGACTCTGAGAGAATACAAAGTGGCAGCAAACCCCGAACCGTAGGAGAACACTCCGATCCTCTGTCCCGCCAGCTGGGACGCTGAGTGTCTACAGCACAGAAACAGAAAAGGTTCCCATGACAACGATCACTTTAAGCTAAATGGGTCAGCTCCAGTAGATCCAGGGTCCCATCTCATTCAGACAAAAAGTTTCTTTAAAAAATCTTATACATACATACAGACAATAAAAACACTAAAGGCAACAAATAAAAGATTGCATATCATAAAATCAATAGTAAAAACATAAAACATGAATGCACCGGGAAGAGCAAGAGCCACCCGTAACTAAGAAACCGTGGTGATATAGGACATACATACATATATATATATATATATATGATTGTCTAATCTCAAGGACAGGGGCAGAACCAGTTATCCCCACCAGATGCATTAGCAGAATATTATGATTATGATATTATGAATAAAGCAGAGGGAGATCAATGAGAATCATAAGGACAAAGAGAGCAGAATCTGTTGCCATGAAGATGTTGTTTAACACCTTCAGGTGAACCGTTTCAGTGCCGTGCCAGGCCCTGAAACTGGATGGAAAAATGTCCAGGACCCTATTTTCCTCCAGCTACACAACAAGTTGGTGGTAAACAACTTTCTCTAGAACCTTAGATAAAAATGGTCATTTGGAGATCGGACAGAAATTGATGAGAGCAGAGGTGTGTGTAATCCCGCCTTTTACAGCAAAGGCTGCACCGGCGCCTGCTTGAAAGCAGGGGGCGCCAGCGCCAAAGCCAAGCTGCAGTTAATAATGCATAGTATGAAAGACCAAACGCATCACTGAATAGAGACCAGGGGAAAAGCTCAATAAGGAAGCCTGATGGTTTCATGTCCTTGATCTGTTTATGGAGTTGATCTAGGATGATCTGTTCACAATGATCCAAACTACCGGAGCAAGGAGGAACAGGGGAGAACATAGCAGAGGAACGGGGTATATACACTCAGATGTTAGACACCTTCTCAATAAAGAGAAGAAGAAAACGCTTGCAGAGATCCACAGACGGGGTCAGGCGGAAGAAAAGAGGGCAGCATTGATGGTTTTGACTAGGATACGCTGGTATGTGTGATTAGATGAAATGATATTAGCATAAGACCTGCTCCTGGCTGCTTTCTGATAAAGGATCCAGGTATTCCTCATCAGATCACACAACACCACCCTGTTCCACTTGTGCTCCAAAACACTACACCTTCTTCTAATCCCACAAACACAGACCCCTTTTCTGCTGCTGGCTCCTAGATTTAAGTGGAGCCACAGCATCTATTGCAGGTAGACGGGCCACCTGAAAGTCCTTCAGTAGATCATCCAGTGAGACGTGGTGACCAAAAGATGTAACAGAACTCCGGAAGGTAGCAGAAGTTGGAGAGATGAAGTGAGAAGAGCGCACAGATACATTATTTAAAGCTGAAACACAACATGGCTCGTAATTATCAGAGAAGGTAGCATGTAAACTAGACAGAGCATGTACAGGTAAACCATAAGACAAAACCAAATCTACAGTATGTGAACGGTCATGAAGAGAACCCATCACAGACTGACTGCAGCAGATCCAGACACAAAATATTCACCACATGCAATAGGTTACAAACTGATTTAAAAATGGACACATCGTTAAGAGTGAACAGACTGAAGCAGACAGTGAGGCATACATACTCTGCTATGAGTGATGCCAGGCAGCCATACACAGAGGGAGTGTACATGTTTCCATTCTGATTGGAGATCAGCAGCGACGACTTGGTCTTCCTCTCAAACAGCTCTGTGCTGGCCTTCATGAAGGCCTTCTCCACATCCCTGTCAAAGTACGTCTCCTCTGGCTTCACCTCTCTGCCAAGCAAACACAGAAGGAGAAAGCTCCAGTTGTTTTCTTTTTTTTTTTACATAAAAAACCCAAAAGCTCCACCATGAATTTACAACAGAGAGATTAAGTAAAAAACACTGCAGGACCCAGACATCACCACTCTGGACGGATCTTGACCATAAGCAGACAGTTAAGTGTAGAAATAGAAGTTTTATGTATAAGTCTTTACACTGGCTGTCTGTCTGTCTGTCTGTCTGTCAGAGGATAGACCTCAAAGTTCTGCTGCTGGTCTATAAAGCTCAGAATGGTTTAGGACCAAAATACATCAGTGATCTCCTACCCAGTATGAACCTACTCGACCCCTCAGGTCGTCTGGATCCGCTCTTTTATCAGTTCCCAGAGTCAGAACCAGACATGGAGAAGCTGCGTTCAGCTTCTATGCTCCACACGTCTGGAACAAACTCCCAGAAAGCCTCAGATCAGCTGAAACACATCCAGGTTAAAGACCCACCTGTTCTCAGCTGCTTTTGATCAAGTTTTTATTCTAAGTTTTAAATCTGCACGGCTTCTTTTGACATAGATTTTTTTGGTTCATTTTAAATCATGTTTTTTATTCCTGTACTTTAGCTTTTTCTGCACCCTGCTGTTATGCTTTTGATGTTTCATGTAAAGCACTTTGAATTGTCTTGTAACATGAATTGTGCTATACAAATAAACTTGCCTTGCCTTGTCCCATACTTTAATTTAAAGCTGATGTCTGGAGTCAAGTCTGGAACATGAACTTTGACCTTTTCCTGGTTCTGATTGCTTTAACTTCATGATTCCAACATACTAAAAGATCACTCACCTTTAACTTTTCAGATGCATTTAGATCTTTAAAATGTTACATGATGCAACAACAACACTGAGCCACATATGAACTATATTCTCAGCATCTGTATTCCACCTTTTGAGGACACCTTTTAAACTGAAGACCTTTATCAGAAAGAACCAGAACCCTGTCTGCTGTTCTCTGCAAGTACCTGAAGGCGTCCAGTCCTGCGAAGTGTCCCGTCTCGGTGTCGGGGTTCGGGTGCTTCAGGAAGTCATTGAGCAGGAGTCGAGCCAAAGACTTCTGGACCAGCTTGCAGTAAGGAGAGTGGAAGACTAGAAACCCAAAGTCATCCAGGCTGAAGCGCTTGTCTGAACCCTCTGTCAGTAAAACACAAGGAACCGTTCTATTGGATTAAAACATGAGAACTTTCCCCATTTTCATCAACAGTAATGAGAAAATGTTGCTTTGTCCTGCACATAAACTGCATCTCCCTGGCTGAGCCATTAGCTTCATGCTATAGACTTGATACAGGCTGACATCAAATGGACCTCTGAAGGGAATTTCAAGCAACATAAATCTCTCCTACAAAAGACCAAGGTTTCCACTAAACTCTTTATAGAGAAATGAAGACTAGCGGCAGCAGCCTGGGGTCCAAATGGAAAGGTTGCCAAAGCTTTGGCAAAATGGTTCTTAGAATCAGGGAAGTTTCAGTTCTTCAGTTATAAAGGGAGACAGTATGTATCAGTCTGTGTTAGAAGGCTTTTGATCAGATCTATTCTGAGACTAGCAGTACCTTGGTCTTTACTTGTAGGTGTTTCGTGAAGCAGAGGTTAAATGGACCACTTTAGAAGCTGAATATGTGAAACCTGTGCCTGGACCCACCTCTCTGCCACTGTGCCTGGATCTTATTGCGGTACACAGAGTAGCAGCGGTCCAAGGCACTCAGGTAGCATTCAATGGACAGCTTGCCATCCACCACAGGGTACTCCGACACCATGTCTGGCTTGTAGAAGTCATACGCATGCTGCATGTGGGTTCCCCGCAGACCTGCAGGATTAAAACTAGTTTTCATCATCATATTTCCCCACAGATCTGTTGTCATAGAAGCATAGTTCACAGCAGCTTGCTTACAGACTGAATGTAAATGGGTACTTTTCTAGTCACACTGACCACTCTAGGTGCTTTACACTAGAGCCACATTCACCCCGCTGCACACACATTCATACACTGATGGGTGGGGAATGTAGGCTTATGGGCTATGCCCAGGGGCACATCAACATGCTTGCAGAAGGAAGCTGGAATCTAACTAATAACTTTGAAAGTTACTGAAGGACTACTCTACCTAGTGTTGGGCGACATGGCCTCGAATCTATATTGATATATAATCTAAAGCATCTGCGGTAACGATATCCATTGCAATATATACTTTTTTTTCCACTTATACTGTATATCAAAATTTATGAACATTCTCACTTCCCAGATACATTGCAGCAGAAAAACAACTTCAAAATAGTATATAGAATCCCATTTAAAGAACATTTATTGTGCAAAATGCATTTAAATTAAATATTCAAATCTTTTTTCAAAAAATGCAACACAAAAATTCTCACAAAAGAGAAAAAAAGATGAAGATGTTTTGAATAAATTAAAAGCTAAATGTTATGAAAACACAAGGTTCAAAATTGTCCGCTTTCCTGGTTACTTATTTATACATTTAATATAGCACAAAAATTAAGCTGCACATATTTGTACGTTCGACAGGTTTCTTTTCCATGAAATGGAAAAGAAAAAAAATGTAAACGTCCAATATGTAGTGTAATAACGAACCCTGAACATCAGTATTTATCCTTTTGTATACCTGGTACAAAGTACGCAGGCACAGCTTGATGACATCATCCAAATGCACAATCGAGGTACGTCGGTATAGTCAAACCCTCTACCTTTGGCTATATTTCTATCATTTCTACCTTATATATTTTATACTGCCCAATACTAACTTTACCCACTAGATTTACTTCTTTTATTTAAAGTCCAGATGTTAGTAGCAGATCTTGTTATCTGGCACTAAAACACTATTTCTCATGTAGCTGAGAAGGTTTCAGGGAAACCAGGAGAGAGAGCCTGAACAAGCAGAACACATGACATGACCTGGAGCAGGAGCATTCTCTGGGAAACGGTTGATTATTAACAGAAGAATCAATGAACCGACCTCTTTCAAAGGCCAAAGGTGCATTAGGCCCAATGAGCATGGCCACCGCACCAGCGCCCCCTGTAGGCCGAGCACTTCCTGTGGCATAGACAGCGATGTCCCCTGCAACAACCAAAGCATAGCGTCCTGCAGGGAGCAAAGAAAATGGATCAGTGCAACTGAAAACATTTTAACCCTACTGCTGCTTGAGCCTTTATGCTATTTAATAACTTTACAGATAATAACAGAGTTAAATATATGGAGATATGTTAGTAGAAAACCAGAAGGCCAGTCTCAGATGAGCCTCTTCAGTTAAACAGGGTGGTGGGAGTCTCCAGTTTTTTTTCTTTGAGACTAGAGTTTAACAGTATATGGAAAAATGATCCATGAGATAATAGAATCTATTTTTATTCTAATAACTACTACAAGAAAACACTGATCAGCAATCCTGGAATACACTAAAGTACAGAAGGATCCAGTTTATCCCCAGGGCCTAAAAGCTGGCTAATATTCCTCCTGCATCCAAACAACATGACTCAGCGTTCTGCTGCAGTTTCCCACAATCCACCTGCTTCCCACTGGAGCGGACCACCAGGTCTGAAACATCACCTTCCTCATTATTACTCAGCCATCAGACTTCTGCTGGAACTAAACAAACTTCTAGTTAAGGCCAAAACTATTCATATGCCTGCCAGATTTAGAATGATTTTCTTTCAACCGAGAAGTTTCTGATCAGAAAGTTTGATTTTATTAATAAAATAATTAATTAATTTTGATGTTTTATTATCAGAGGATATCAAAACAATTCAAATAGGGTATCAATTTAGACAAAAAAAGAAGATTTTTATATATTTAATATAAAAATGTCATTTGAAAATGGATTCATACACTTCTCAATGTTTAAAGAAAATGTTTTTATTGTCATTTCAACAACCAAAGCCTTCCTCTAACAGCTGAGCAGCTTTTTTGCATGTTTCTTCTGGTATTTTGATGATTGGCTCCAAGTCATTGAGGTTTGGGGCGGCATCCTTGAAATCCTTACCCTAATCACCCTCTACACTCTGCCTGGACCAGACCCAATCTCCAAGCGTTATGAATATTTTTGGGTTCAACTGTATAGTACAGAGATTCCTGATGTAACTTCCTGTGAGATTGGTGCAAAAGAGCTTAATAAAGCACCAAATCAAAAATGACTTTATACTATCCAATGTTTTTTGTATTTTTTTATGAAACAACTCTTATACAGCAGTTATACATGTTCAACTATTTGCTCTTGGCATTTTTACTCTGGATAGAAGACACAGAAATATGTGGATTCCCTGATTCCTTCATAAAGTCAGTCAGAATATCAGGACTAATAACTAAAGTCACCAGAATGAGGTGCTTGACTCGTTTAGAATGAAAGCAGACCACCCTCCTCTGGTGTCAGCATCATTACTACTGCAGTGTCACTGTTTGGGATGGAGGATCTGTTACGTACCGTCCCATGAGCTAGACTCCACCCAGTTCACAGCGTTGAAGAGAGCAGCCGTCCCACCGTAACAAGCGTTTGTGGTGTCAATCCCCTCCACATCCGTATTGCCGGAGTCCTCGAACAGCTGCATGAGGACCGTCTTGACGGACTTTGACTTGTCGATGATGGTTTCCGTGCCGACCTCCAGCCGGCCGATGCAGTCGTAGGATAGGCTGTTCCTCTCCACCAGCCTCTGGACCACGGTCAGGCACAGAGAGTTGATGTCCTCGCGGTCCGAGCAGAAACCCATCCGAGCTTGTCCCAGTCCCACCGTGTACTTCCCAGCTGCCACGCCATCAAACTGCTCCAGCTCAGCCTGATCCACATACTGGGATGGGAAGTACAGCTCCATGGCGATGACCCCCACATCTTTGGGCCATGGTCCTAAGCAGCTTTTGGAGGCGGATCCTGGCATCCTAAACACGTGGAGGAAGGATTTCATGATGGGCATTACTCCAGTATTACATTAGACCAATGTGAAAATGTCAGCAGGCAGTTAATTGGGATTTGTCCACTGACTCCTAATGAGTTAATGAAGATGAACACATCCAGAAGTAAAACTGACACTGTTCAGTAGGTCGAAGTAGATCCTCCTTATGCTGACCAGCTGCTCACTTCCAGTCCTACAGTTCTACCCTGTGGTTCTGGGTTTCACATAAACTACACAGTTAGAAGGCAGGGTTAGCATGCTAGCTGCAGTTATCTCTAACCGCCTCCTCCTCCTCCTCCTCCTCCGCAGCAGCAGCAGCCATAGCCCGCTAGGTAGAAGGTGTTAGCTCCACACAGACACACCGGCCGCTTATTGCCCGCACACAGCCCAGCTGAGGACCCGGGGGAGCGAATAAAGTGGGTGAAAGGGCAACAGGATGTCCCGGACCTTAAGCCGGTTACTAAAGGTCACACTAGCTGATCAATAACAAACACGGTCTATGAAAAACGAACCACATGTCAGCACAAACGGACCACACATGTACCTCTGTTAGTGAAAATGGACCTGCCAGTCACTTTAGAGCGACTCCATACAGGATCGTTTTATCTGTTGCTAGCCGGAACCCAATAACCGACGGACCAGCTTCATGCCTCAGCTCTCTCAGTTATAACACTTCCAGTAGCTCACGTGATACATATTTAAAACCCGACCTTCATAAACATGTTGTTCACTAGTAATAATCTCACAGAGCAGAGAAGAAAGCGGGCCGCATGAAGCTCTGACAGGCAGAGGCAGGAGGTTGTGATATGAACAGAACAGTTCCTCACCTGTGAGTCGAGTCGGTTGTTATGAACAGAACGTTTGTTTCTGTTTCTGCTGCTCAGCCGGCCAGCCGCAGCGGCGTTTATATTCACCGATGACGGGACAGCGGAGCGGATACACGGCGCTACACCTGGCTTCCTGGCCAACCACGGCTCACGCACCATAAACTCCACACACAGCTGTCCAATCACACTCCAGATATCCACACCACGCACGCAACGTACCCGCAGCGGCCGTCCAATGGCGGCACTTGTACGATGTCTGGTGAGAGAGAAGGAACCAATGAAATTGCGGTAAAAGTTGATAGAACTGTTTGCGTGTTGGTGGGCAGCGCTGTGTGAATAACGTTGGTATGTTTCAGTCAGACCTCCCCGTTCTGTGCTAGATTCTTCTATATCTATCTATCTATCTATCTATCTATCTATCTATCTATCTATCTATCTATCTATCTATCTATCTATCTATCTATCTATCTATCTATAAGACAGTCACTTCAACTTATATTTAACCCAAAGTCAGAGTTTAAGGTTAACTTCATGGTGTGATCAAGAGCTGAACCTTGGTCAAAACAGGGTTGTGCAACAGGACATATTTCTGAAACACAGCAGGAGGCAGTAAGTTTTATTTAAGCTTGGAAGTAAAAGTCTTGATGGACTTTCCTGCTTGGGATTCAAACCCAGGACCTTCTTGCTGCATTTAGCATAGAATATTTACTTCAAATGATGTTTCATGACAGCATGAGAGCAAAAGAAATAATATAATCAATTCATTAATTTTTTTCAAAATGTCCTACTTATAAGTCACATTGTTACCATGACAAACAATTCCAAAAACATTCAGAACTCAACAGGTTTTTGCCATTTTTCCAAAGTTACAAATAAAGGGAAGAAGGGAAATTCTTTAAAGTCTCTAAAGTTTACATTCGGTGGCTCACTGTGTTCTCATTTAGTTGTCTTTGACTATTATAATAAAACCACACTGCGTTGACAAGATGTAAGAGATAACGCTGACATGGTCTGTGTATATTTTGTATATTTTTATATAATCTCTGTTGAAGGGCACGCTGCAAAGAAAGATAACAGAGATTGGCTTTGAGGTGTCTTTCAAACTCGGAGAAAATGTCTGATTAAAGATGCCTCTCTGACCTCCACCTGGGAGTTCATCCTGCTCCAACAGCTTCTTTAATTTGGTGTTAAATCAAACCATATTTGGCCTACTATTAGCATCAACTATTGATGCTAAGGAGAGATCTTGTAAGAATAGGTGAAAGATGAGCAAACAGACAACTATGGCCAGGACTGAATTGGTCCCTCCAAGAAGACAAACTGTTCCCAAAACAGCCAGAAAAGAGGGCAGTTTGGTCAGAAATGTTAGATTTCTTAATAATGAAACACCAAAAGAAGTGCTAGCGGGTTTATCAGAAGTCGTTTTTTCTGAAACATTTAACAATTTATGCCAAGCAGCAGTCACACTGTAGCCTCCCAGGGATTGAAGTATGGAGGTATGTCATAAGGTGTTTCTGAGTTACAATCCTGTGCAGGCTGTCCTTTAATGTCAGTACCAGAGGGATTCTATGTAGCAGAAAATCATTTACAGTTATCAAGGAACAGACACAGACTTTAAAAACATCTAATCAAACAAGACACAGACGACACAGTAGAAGACATTTTAGAACAGAAGACTAAAAAAAGAGCATTCCATTATTATCAGGCCCAATATAACTTCTCAATGTTACCCCGCCTCCTTTCAGTTATTCCCTCCCATCAAACTAATGCAGCTTTCTTCTTTCTCCAGAACTTTGACAGTAAACTGAATCTGACATTTTTATTTAATCAGTTTAAACTCAAGACTCAGTTATTGCTCTGCTCATCTAATTATTACAAGCTGACAAACTTGTAACACAACAAGAAAACACTTCACAGGAGTGTTAAAAGTCTGGCACACATGATCCATAGGAGGCCTGTTCTCAGGGAGGGGTCAGGGGACTCACCCGACAGACAGACAGACCAGAAAGAGGCATTTTGTCTCAATAGGGAGACCTAGACAAGCAAGGTATGAATGGCAAAGGTAAGGGGGTCTTTATCACCAGGTTATGGTATAAGGTACAGTGGCTTGCAAAAGTATTCGGCCCCCTTGAACTTTTCCACATTTTGTCACATTACAGCCACAAACATGAATCAGTTTTATTGGAATTCCAGGTGAAAGACCCAAACAAAGTGGTGTACACGTGAGAAGTGGAACAAAAATCATACATGATTCCAAACATTTTTTCCAAATAAATAAGTGAAAAGTGGGGTGTGCGTAATTATTCAGCCCCCTGAGTCAATACTTTGTAGAACCACCTTTTGCTGCACTTACAGCTGCCAGTCTTTTAGGTTGTGTCTCTACCAGCTTTGCACATCTAGAGACTGAAATTCTTGCCCATTCTTCTTTGGAAAACAGCTCCAGCTCAGTCAGATTAGATGGACAGTGTTTGTGAACAGCAGTTTTCAGATCTTGCCACAGATTCTCGATTGGATTTAGATCTGGACTTTGACTGGGCCATTCTAACACATGGATATGTTTTGTTTTAAACCATTCCATGTTGCCCTGGCTTTATGTTTAGGGTCGTTGTCCTGCTGGAAGGTGAACCTCCGCCCCAGTCTCAAGTCTTTTGCAGACTCCAAGAGGTTTTCTTCCAAGATTGCCCTGTATTTGGCTCCATCCATCTTCCCATCAACTCTGACCAGCTTCCCTGTCCCTGCTGAAGAGAAGCACCCCCAGAGCATGATGCTGCCACCACCATATTTGACAGTGGGGATGGTGTGTTCAGAGTGATGTGCAGTGTTAGTTTTGCATTTTGGTCTCATCTGACCAGAGCACCTTCTTCCACATGTTTGCTGTGTCCCCCACATGGCTTGTGGCAAACTGCAAACAGGACTTCTTATGGTTTTCTTTCTTCTTGCCACTCTTCCATAAAGGCCAACTTTGTGCAGTGCACCACTAATAGTTGTCCTATGGACAGATTCCCCCACCTGAGCTGTAGATCTCTGCAGCTCGTCCAGAGTCACCATGGGCCTCTTGGCTGCATTTCTGATCAGCGCTCTCCTTGTTCGGCCTGTGAGTTTAGGTGGACGGCCTTGTCTTGGTAGGTTTACAGTTGTGCCATACTCCTTCCATTTCTGAATGATCGCTTGAACAGCGCTCCGTGGGATGTTCAAGGCTTGGGAAATCTTTTTGTAGCCTAAGCCTGCTTTAAATGTCTCAATAACTTTATCCCTGACCTGTCTGGTGTGTTCTTTGGACTTCATGGTGTTGTTGCTCCCAACATTCTCTTAGACAACCTCTGAGGCCGTCACAGGGCAGCTGTATTTGTACTGACATTAGATTACACACAGGTGCCTCTATTTAGTCATTAGCACTCATCAGGCAATGTCTATGGGCAACTGACTGCACTCAGACCAAAGGGGGCTGAATAATTACGCACACCCCACTTTTCAGTTATTTATTTGTAAAACATGTTTGGAATCATGTATGATTTTCGTTCCACTTCTCACGTGTACACCACTTTGTATTGGTCTTTCACCTGGAATTCCAATAAAATTGATTCATGTTTGTGGCTGTAATGTGACAAAATGTGGAAAAAGTTCAAGGGGGCTTAATACTTTTGCAAGCCACTGTATAGCCTAAAGTCTAGAATGGTCTGAAAAGCATCAATGACAGACTGCTCAGTGCTGTTTTTAAGATAGGTTCTTCTTTCTCTATGTGGAGTAAAAGGATGGGGTCATGGACAGCATCTTTATACAAGTGTGGGCAGACATCCAATAGGACCTTGACCTTGAAAATGAACAAGGGCCTGCTGTCAAGTCAAGGACAAGTTTATCAGTACAGCACATTTCAGCAACAGGGCAGTTCAAAAATGCTTTACATGATAAAACACAACACAATAAGCAAAACAAAAATAAATACATACATAAATAAATAAAAAGAAGTAATGTAAAACTGCAATCCAGACAAGAATGAACAATGTTCCAGTGATTATAAATCAAAAGCAGCTCTAAAGTTTAAAAGCAGTTTTCTGGACGTTTGTTTCAGATAAGAGGAGCATATAAACTAAAAGCTGTTGAGTAGACTGGAACCAGAAGACATGAGTGGTCTCAGAAGGTTCATACGGCGACAACAGATCTTCAACATACTTTAGTGCTAAGCCATTCAATGATTTATAAAGTAGTAAAAGTATTTAGAAGTCTATTCTCTGAGCTACAGGGAGCCAGTGTAAGGACTTTAGAACTGGAGTGATGTGCTCTACCTTCCTGGTTCTAGTGAGGAACACAAGCAGTGATGAAGGTCACCTGTCATGATGTTATCTCCAGCTGTAGTAATATTTAAGAGTATGTGCATGGAAATACATCCTTTAATAATGCAATTGGTAATAATAAATTTGAGTGGCCAAAGAAGATGATATGTGGGTTTCCTCAAGGCTTTATTTTCAGGCCACATTTATTAAGAGTTCAGATAATGGAGTCTTACAACACCACTAAGCAGACGTATGCTGAAGAACAAACACCCTGAAAGGTATAGAAAACGTTGGCTTCTTTACATCAGGACTGGAACCTTTATTTTACTTTTCACAGCTTTCCAATGTAGGTCAAAGATTATTTATCAGGTTGATTTGATCTTTTCATATTCAAAAGAACAGGGCTCCTATAATAAGCAGTAAAACAGATACTGAAGTAGCTGTCTGAGTGGAAGTGGAGCACTCTGTCAAGCAGGAATATACAGTAACAGGAACACTTGATATAGTGTTTCTGTTCAACAAGGCAACAAGATATTCTCCAATATCTTAAAACACGAACTCCATGTTCATTATCTGTTCTCAGCCTGACTCCTGGATGACCCGGTTGATTTAGATAGAGTAGCAGGACTCTTGATAAGGATGATTCTCATTGGTATATTTGTAACAGACAGGCTAATATACTTGGCATTTAGGCAAGAAAGAATCTGGAGACTCAATAACATTTACAGTCTGGACTATCTGGTAGAAGCCTTGATCAGAGGTGGTCATATCAGGCCATCTGTCAAGCCATTGTAAACTGGTTGTAGGTTCAGCTCCTCAGTAAATTTTTCAGATTACCTCACAGATTAGTCCATGATTACTCATGTCAATAGCTCCAGGAATGTGTGAATATTACCTCCGTCAAGGAAAAGTTATTGATGGATTTTGATGAAATTTTCAGGAAATGTCCGCAGTGGGACCTGGAAGAAGTAATTCGATTTTGAGGGTGATCCAGATCCCTGTCTGGGCGGGGCGGGGCGGAGGTCTGCGCTCTCTGACTGCTTTGCTAGTTTATATTTTGTATGAAGATTATTATCTGGCTACAAATAAAAACAAGTGTAAAGTTAGGAGAAATGGAAAAACGACAAATCCATTTTCTCAGTTGTCATCTTGGTTATTAATTCGTGTTAAAAGATGGCTGATTTACAGATGAAACCAGAGGTTTACATACACCAAATAAAAAGACACATACTATTTTTTTTCAATCAAACCAAACTCTCTCTAGTTTTAGGTCAGTAAAAATGACCAACATCATTTTTATTTGGTAAATGCCACAATAATGAGAGAAAGAATATGTCAGAGATGAATGTCTTAAAATCAGACGTTTACATCCATTTCCTGAGTATCTGTCTGACTTGGGTCAAACGTTTCCGGTTTCCTTCCAGAAGCTTCTCTCTATAGTTTGCTGGAGTTTTGGCCCATTCCTCCTGACAGAATTGGGTGAGGTTCAGAGGCCGCCTCACTCACACGCCTTTTCAGATCCACCCAGAAATGGTCAGGGCTTTGTGATGGGCGGCCACACCAGAACATTGACCTTGTTGTCTCTAAGCCACGTTCTAACCTCTCTGGTTGGATGCTGAGGGTCATCGTCCATTCGGACCTGAGCTGTAACTTCCTGGCTGATGTCTTTAGATAAATGTAGCACTTAGTTATTACCATTTAGATGTTGCTTTAATATTTCCACATAATGATCTTTTCTCATGATGCCAGTTATTTTATGAAGTGCACCAGTTCCTACAACAGCAAAATAGCCCCATAACATGATGCTGCCACCCCCATACATCACAGTTGTGATAGTTTCTCTAGGCTTACAAGCGTCCCCCTTTCTCCTCCCTTTCTGGCCAGTTCCACTTTAGTTTCATCAGACCACAGGACATATCACCAAAAATCAAGGTCTCTGTCCATGTGCATTTGCAAGTTGCAATCTGGTTTTTAAATTGTTTTTCTGGAATAATGGCTTCCTCCTCGCTGAGTGGTCTTTGACACATTAGAAAGGATCTTCTTCCTTTAAATGAAGATGAGGCTGAAGTCCAGATCGGTGTTTTCTTATACTTTATTACGGCCAGTCTTGTACATGAGCCCGTCTGGGCCACTTCTCAAACTCCCTTCCACCCCTGATAATGTCTGCCTTCTCTGTAAGCAGCTTCTGTCTCCAGTCCCCACAAGGTTATTTCTTCCTAACAACGTTAACCACAACGCTTCACTGCAGCTAGAAGAAACGAGGTGAAATGCTTCCTCACTGACATCTAAGGATCTCTTAATATGAGACATTCCCTAGATGCATTTACCAATATGTAATTTATCAATTAATTCACATAACTTTGAAATATTCCTGTAACACTTTTCAGCCCATGTTGGTCCAGGACACGTTTCACTGTGGATAATGACTCCGTCTACCAGCTTCAGCAGCATCTTCACAAGCTCTTTAGCTTTTGTTCTGGGGTCCATTTGCACTTTTCAGACCAGAACCCGTTCATCTCTGGGACACAGAACCTGTCTCCTTCCTGAGCGCTATGATGGTTGGATCTATACTGGCGTATAATTGATGGAACCTTCAATCATCTGCAAACAGTTCCCCAGGATGAACCAGACTGGAGCAGCTCCTTGATTCTCTTCCTGATTTCTGCTGACTATCCCATCGTGTCAAACAGGAAAGCTGTGAGTTCCAGGTGTGACCTGAAAATACATCCACAGGTATACCTCCAATTAACTGTCAGTAAACCTGTCAGATGTCTCCAATAGCATCATAGTAATCATTATGTAAATATATGGTTTTAAAGACAATCTATAAATCTCTGACACATTCTCTCTCTCTCTCTTTCATTATTGTGGCGTTTAGCTTATAGAAACAGTTTTGGTGATTCAGAGTTAAAACAAGAGAAGTTTGGTCTGATTTAACTTCAAGATGTTTCTTTTGTTGTTGTTGTGGTGGTGGTGGTGAGGGGGGATTAGGACAATAGTATCTAACACACTGTCTCTTGGAGATATCATTGTAATGTTGGATGAAAGGACACACAGGCCATCCACATTAGGATAAATGCATTGTTGAGAAAATAATTAGTGATAGTTCCAATACAGCATTTCAACAGATCTTTAATGAACGAATAAAACAGACTTTATATATATTCTGACAGCAATAACTAATGTGCTTTAAATTTGAAGCAAGTCAGTGAAATACAAACAATCTCATTACATCTATAATAACAAACTATAACATTCAAAAACAGCAGCAAGAACAATGTTGACGTCAGATGAGAATAAATCCTGTTTCTATCTACAGAGCCACAGTCTTTTAAGTGTAAACATACAATGAAGAGTTATTACAAAATGAATCTATTTTTAAAAACAAATCTAACAGAATGCAGTGTGAGAATCTTAAAGTTTGAACTGAGAGCAGTACAAAGGAGGCCAGCTGTTCTTTCTCTGTGGAATGAGTCAGTTTCTCCCTCAGTGTTTGGTTATCAGGTCTGAACTGGTGGAGCAGGGCACTTCAGCTGAGACACAAATAAAACATGGCACATGTGCAACATTAATGACCTGAGTGATGAGAAAACACATTTTAGAAGAGAACAGAATAATCCTTTATTGTCCCACAAACAGGAAACTCTGCTGTAACAGCAGCAAAAAGACAGATAACAGAAGCATTCACAATCACACAAGGAAACCTGTTAGTGTTGGTGGCTGAGGAGCCCAACATTACTGGAGCTGATTCCCAGAGTTCCTCTCCCACAGAGACAGCAGCTGGCTGCCAGCCTGAGGCTCCAACTCCTACACAACACAAATACGGTGCAGTATTAGGGTCAAAATTAAGACTACTGCGTACCTTGCAGTGGCTACTTTCTTGCTGCAGGAGCCTGTATCCATTCCAAACCCAGCTACTGATCTGATTAATAAGAGGCCATAAAGTGATCATCTGTCAGAAACTGATCACCCACAGGTTAACTAACTGCATTTCTTGGTGAAACGAACAAAGATTGCGGCTTAAAATTCAATAGATCAAATATTATTGACACTAAAAAGCACACATTTCTCTGTCAAGAACTATAGCAGATGTTTTTCTTTATTGAACTTTTTTAAAGGTTTTCTTGGCCAGGGTTCATCCAGCTTTCCAGTTAAAATTTTCCATGACTTTTCCATAACCTCTAACTAACTTTCCATGACCAAATTAACACATTTGTGCATCAATTTAAAGTGTTACCCACATTTATTAGTTGATTCTGATTCTGTTTACGAGAATTTTGCTACAGAAGCGTATTGAATTCACTTGAAAGAAATAAAAAGCTCTGTTTTTCTGAATTAACAAGATAAAGTGTGGGTGGCATTCCATTGCAATAGACTGGCGACAAATCCAGGGTGTACCCCAGGTTTTGCTTGATGACTGCTGAAAAATTAACATTAGCCTACATAATGTAAATATGGTATATCAGTTTTAAAACTAAAAATAACTAATCCAGACGTACTTATCGGAAAAATAAAATCATATTGTAGGCAGACATTCAGGGGAAACGACAAAGCAAGTAGCCTAAGACTTACTTCATTACAATTCTTTATGATTATCGTACCAATGTATTAGTTTCAGGTGAAACACATTATTTAATTTCTTTGTCAGACTCACTAAATAGAGTTTGAATTATTCATTATTATAGCAAAACTGCTCCCGTCTCTCCTGGACAAGGGCGTCAGTTTGTTTTTAAAACTTCTGGGGACAATTATTGATTATTCATATAGCCTATAATTATTCAGCCGTTGGCTACATAGGCTATATGCGCAATAATAAAACGCGTTCCCTTTACAACCCTCGCCGTTCGGTGCGGGGAAACTTTAACAGTTCAGAGTCCTGCAATGGGGCGGCTACCTGTGGGTGGAATATTCCAAAGCAATAAAAGAGAAATTATTAATTCTACTATAATTTACATTTAATCAGGGATTCTGTTATTTTCTGTCTTTGCCAGTTTTTTTAAATTTGGAAAAAATCTGAAACATTCAATATTATTTAATTCTTCATTCATTTTAGTTAATATTCCGCCCGAACAATCTGAACAAAGAATCTCCATCGTGCCATCACTCATGGAGCAGATGAAAACATGTACTAAATATGAACGTTTTACCTGCAGTCTCACAACTTTCTCATGGTCTATAGACGTAAATTGCGCACCTGCTTGTGTAAAGGAGGTTGAATCCGCTCCGGTTGCACACTGGAATAACAAGAGCCACTTCTTTCTTAACTTTCTTATAGCCTCAGCAGGAGGAAATAGTGCTGCACTGAGGACGGTGTCCAGGTCTGATATGATGATGCTCAGATGCTCTCATTAGAATCGTTTTTGATTGATTCAGTTTCCTAAACTCTGTGCGTAAAGTTGAAAATGACTGTGCGTCTGCATCAAGTGGTCAGTGGAGTAAATTGTAAACTTTCAAAATGAAGGACGGCTGTTAGTTTGCGTGTCCACAGCTGTTTCTGATTATTGTACTAATGAATAGACGTTGCGTCATAATAAACTGACGGCAAAAGCTCATCACACAAACACTCTTCAGATGGTGTTCCTATTCCTTTCTGTGAACGCACTCACTACCTGGTGGAGTAGTGGAGTGGTTGAGCTGCCTGTCAGAAAGTGAACTTTTGTGTGATGTCCTGCTTCATTTTCTCACTCGATTTTCCTGCTGCACTTTAACAACGGCTTTTACATTTTTCCATTAAGCTACAGTTTAAAAAAACAGAAAATAACACAATCCCCAAGTGATAGTAAATTAAATTACAATGAATCATGCCCCTTTTATTTCTTTGAAACATTGTAGGCTACATCTGAAATAAATTTTATGCAGAGATCTCTGTCCAGAAACCAAATATTGTCCACAGTCCCTGGCTTTATCTGCGCTCTCCGTTCCTGAATCACAAATTCAGTCGCAGAAAAATCTCTCTGGCACCGCAGGATAGCGGGAACATTCTGCTGTCAGTGCAAAGCTGGGGGAGTATTCTGGGATGCTCTCTCCATAAACAGAATATATCAACACCATTCTCTAAGTATTAAATTAATATTTTTTAACCTGCAGTAAAGAAACTTCAGTCAGAGCCATAAAATTTAATTGATGTAATTTTCCATCTTGAAACGGGTAGGCTACCAGCGGCACTCTGCTCTGAACGTGTTCGCATACGGACTAAAACCTTGATGTATCCACTGCAAAGAACGCTGCAGCATCTGCGCAGAAAGAAAGAAACCATGACTGTATAAGAAAGTGCAATGGAGTAATTTAAATAATAGTCCGTTCAGATAGGGTACTGATTATGTAGAAATTGTGCTGGGAGCACAAGTAGATGTTAGATCTGCGCTGGTAAGAAATTCCGCATCAGATTTAGAAAAGTGGTGGGGACATGTCCCAGAGGTCCCCGGCTAAAATGAGCCTCTATGCTTCTGGAAACACAAGATCTAACTGGGCAGTCAGTGGAAGTCGAGCTTGTAGGAGTAGCGATACTGACGCTGTCAGTGTCGCATCGCAGTCCACGACCGCCGCCACGCTGTCACACTTCTGCTGAATACTGCAGGTAGGCCTACAGCTGTCAGCAGCAACACACACTTGTGTTGAACTAAACAACCGAGGGATTCCTGTATCGTAGTAATCAAAACCATTCTGCTCAAAATGTTCCGAACAGAGAAGAGAGGTGGAGGAGGAGGGATCCCACCACTCACGGGTGCCTCTAACCTGTTTCACCCACTTAGACAGTAACTCTGGGTCTTTGGGAAACTTAAATAAACTGACACCGTCCTTGTGTGTATTTGAGCAAAATCCCCCAACACAACGCGAAGGCATTGCGATCACTTTTCTTTGTCAAAAATAGAAAATAGCGGTCCCAGTCACAGCTGAAAAGCCGCTGTCAAATGTGCCAACAAACAGAATGCGTTCTCTCGCTAACGTCACTTCCGGCTTTCGGCTCGTTCAGTGCGCAGTGATACAGTAGTAAAATGCTAGTCACCACTGCGTTGTTTTGCTCTCAGTAGGATTATACAAGGCGTGTTTATGACTTTGACATAGTCCATTGGGTTCAGATTTCTTTATTTTATGTTATGTTTAAAAATGTCAACTTCGTGTCATGAGGTCTTTAGTAGTTTTGAATCAAGTACTTTTTTACTTTTACTTGAGTAAAAAACTTGATACTTCAACTTCTACAGAAGTCTTTTTAAACCCTAGTATCTATACTTCTACTCAAGTATTGAATGTGAATACTTTTGACACCTGTGTCTGTATATTCAAATTCAATTAAATTCAAAAATACTTTATTGATCCTAGAGGGAAATTAAGTGTTGTAGCTCATATAATTAATTCTTTAAGGAGTTGTTGTAGATCATGATGGCTGTGGGCAGGAAGGATTTCCTGTAGCGGTCTGTATTGCAGCAAAACTGAAGAAGCCTCCGACTGAAGACGCTCTGTTGATGTATGACTGTCTGATGAAGAGGATGCTCATGGTTGTCCATAATTCTTTTGATTTTATGAAGAATCCTTCTTTGCATTATCATCTCCAGATGTTCCACAGTTGTCCCAAGAACAGAACCAGAACAGAACCAGAACCTTCTTTATCAGGTTGTTTAGCCTTTTTAAATCCCTGGCTCTGATGCTGCTACCCCAACAGATGACGGCTAAAGAGATTACACTCTCCACAACAGACTTGTAGAAGATCTGCAGCATCTTGCTGCAAACCTTGAAGGACCTAAGCTTCCTCAAGAAGTACAGTCTGCTCTGTCCCTTCTTGTAGACGGCTTCACTGTTGCGCCTCCAGTCCAGTCTGTTATCAAGGTGAACTCTGAGGTATTTATATTCCTCAACCACCTCCACTTCTTCTCCCATGATGGAAACAGTGTTTGACTTATCCCTGTTTCTTCTGAAATCTACAATCATCTCCTTTGTTTTGTTCACATTCAAGGTGAGACGATTGTTTCCACACCATGTCACAAAGCGGTCCACCAGCTCTCTGTATTCAGCTTCTTGTTCATCTCTGATACACCCGACAATTGCAGAGTCATCTGAGTATTTCTGCAGATGACAGGTCTCTGATTTGTACTGGAAGTCTGAGGTGTACAGAGTGAAAAGGAATGGTGAGAGTACGGTCCCCTGTGGTGCTCCTGTGCTGCTGACCACCTGGTTTGACACACAATTCTTCATCTTCACAAACTGTGGTCTGTTGGTCAGGTAGTCATTGATCCAGGCGATTGTTGAGGGCTCCACTTGTGTCTTCAGAAGTTGAGTTTCTGACAAAGCAAATCAGGCCGAATTGTGTTAAATGCACTGGAGAAATCACAGAACATGATCCTCACAGTTCTGCCTGTTTTGTCCAGATGACAGTGGGTTGGTTGAAGCAGGTGGATGATGGCATCTTCAACTCCAACTCCACAGCGATAAGCAAACTGCAGTGGGTCCTGATACGTTCTTGTTTGCTTACTCAGGGGTGCCAACAGGAGTCTCTCCAGGACCTTCATGATGTGGGATGTCAGGGCAACAGGTCTAAAGTCATTGATGACTGATGGGTGAGTTCTCTTTGGTACTGGAACAAGGCAGAATGTCTTCCACAACACTGGAACCTTCTCCTGAGTTAGGCTAAGGTTGAAGAGGTGCTGCAGAATCCCACAGAGCTGCTCTGCACAGGTCTTCAGGACTCTGGGGCTGACACCATCTGGACCTGCAGACTTGTTCTGGCTGAGTTTCTCCAGCTGCCTATTCACCTGACTTTTGGAGACAGACAAGTGGGAGGGGGAGGCAAAGGGGGTAGCAGCATCTCCTGACTTGGTTGAAGTCAAACCAAGCCTTGATATAGCCTTGATAATAAAAATAATAGAATAACATAGCATAACACTGCTGCATTGAATGTCAAGTGAAAAGTTTTGTACATGAAAAATTATTTTGCACTGATTTTATACATTTTATTTTGTTTGTTTTGACAATATTTTAATTGACATACAACTTTGTTTGCATTGGTTATCTTGTTATGTTTTTGTGTGTGACATGCGGCTGCAGTTAGGGTTTTTGCTATAAATCTCTCCCTGGCACATTCTCTTGCAAAAAAAGTGATCAAACAGATGAAGCTCCAATGGTTTTACAATGATACAGTGTTACCATCTATAAATGACTGTTTTGTTCAAAGATGACAAAAATAAAGCACAAATTGTAAATGTCACCATATGGAATACTTGGAGTTGTGATTGTTCATTTACTAATAAGTGATTATAGAATCCTGTTTACCTATGAATGGTTAAATGTGCCTTAAAATGAATTTGCTTCTCCTCTTCTCTTATTGTACACATATCAGCACAATAAAGTTTTGAAAGAGCTTTTCAGAGTAAAATACAATAAAGTTAAGGTTGATCCCAAGACTCAAAATAATTATATGTAGTTGTAACACTACAGCTGCTTATTGGTCAATACCCTTAACTGGAAATTTAGCATTTGTTGCCTCAAAGAATAAAAGAACTATAGACTGTGGAATAATTATTAGAACATGGATGTAACACTGCATAATCCAATTCCAATCCAATGCAAGGCTTGACTTGTGAAAATTGAGGTAAGAGATGCTAAATTTCTAATTAAGTAGTGCTGTGTTGAAAAAAAAAATTGATTCTCTGATTCTGAATAGATTCTCATGAAAATTCCTAAAAATTCGATTTAATCGTCTAACATTGTTTACTCTTTTTGCAGCTATAATAGGAGGGAAAAGTCCAGATTAGCATTTTAAGGCTTGGATCTGAAAGGGTTAATAGTTTTCCCTGGTGAACTGTAACCCCTCCCAGAGTTGTCACTGAATTACAGTTATGTAATTAAAGCAACAACTCAAAAAAACGTTTTTAATAGCACCAACCCATATCAATATGGAATTGGAACAGATTGGATCGGTATAATCGATTCTAACTCTGAGAATCGGAATCAAATCAGTTCTTAAAATGTGAATCGATACCCAGCTCTACAATTAAGGGCAATTAATTGAAAGTTGAGTTACCGGTGCCGGCCTAACATTTATCAGATCAGTAGCTGGCTTCGGAGTGGATACAGCCTGCTGTGGCAGCGAAGAAGCAAACGCTGGGTGCACAATAGTCTTCATTTTGGCCCTAATCGCGCTATATGCAAAAACATCCAAATAATTACAACATCAGGTTCCATTTTAATGATTTAACAGCTTCCTATTGTTTGCTGACTCTAACACAGTCTAAGACTCAATAATGAGAAACTCAGAGGTGTTAACCCCTCATACGGTAGATCTCAGCTCTCCACTTAATCTGTAGGTGTCAGTCTGTAACTGCAGCAAGCAGCTACTACAAGAACGTAAAGCCTTTATTTATTATGTGTTGAACAGAGTTCATGATGCAAGCTTACCTGTCCATCCCTGCTGACCTGAACTCTCTTGTTATCATTCCAGGGGTTGAGGATGTGCTGGGTGAAGGGGAAGGGAAGACTCTCCTTATGAATCCACTCTACACTGAAAACTCCTCCGAGCCCCATGAAGCCCCAGTCCTGACAGCTCTCCTGGCTGACCCCAGAGGTCATGCGAGCATAGCCCTGCAAACCAAATGTGTTTTTTTTATCTCTAACTTATTGAAAGGGCGACTTCACAGTTAGCATCACATTTCTGGGACAATCCTAATAATTCTTTTTGACATGTAATAATAATATTGTTATTAATCTGTTTAAGTGACAGCATGCAGTCATACATAAATGTTCCTTTTCTTTAATGGCTTTGAAAAGGAAGCCCTAATGTATTGATTAATGTGAGCCGTGTCTCATATTGACTAAGGGGCAAACTCCGCCGCTCAGAATTGAGGCCAACCCGGAAGTAACAAAAATTGCAGTTCACCCCTCATCCGCTGGGGGCTGGCTCAAGAAAGGAGCAATTTCCCATTGACTCCTATGTTAAAAAGGTCAACTTCACAGCAGAAATAAACCTGTTTACAGCCTGGTTCAAAAAACCATTTTAGGTGTAATAGGTCAGGTTTATCGTCATGACAACTCTGAGGGGGGTGAATTTTTTTCTAACTCATCCGTTTAGACATAATTTAATCTTGAAATTATGAAGAATTAGGGGCGTGTCCTTTTGATTGACAGGTCTCGGATGAGCCGTCAGCACTAGCGCTGGTGGCTAACGGTGGCTAGCAGCTTGCCGCCATAGACTGCTTACCCCCCTGCTTGCT